>VZSF01008200.1:1198-11968 GCA_013398295.1 Chionis minor
AAGAAGTTCCTCCTCGTGTTCAGATGGAGCTTCCCGTGTTCCAGTCTGTGCCCGTTCCCTCTTGTCCTGTCCCTGGGCACCACTGACACAAGCCTGGCCCCCTCCTCCCGGCCCCCTCCCTTGCAGTATTGCTCAGCATTGACGGGCTCCCCCCTCAGCCTGCTCTTCTCCAGCCTAAAGAGCCCCAACTCCCTCAGCCTTTCCTCCTAAGGGAGATGTTCCAGCCCCGGAGCATCTCCGGAGCCCTTTGCTGTCCCCTCTCCAGCAGTTCCCTGTCCTTCTGGAACCGGGGAGCCCAGCCCTGGACACAGGACTGCGGGTGCCCCTCCCCAGGGCAGAGCAGAGGGGCAGGATGACCCCCCTCCACCCGCTGGCCACGCTCTGCTTGATGCCCCCCAGGATGCCACTGGCCTTCTTGGCCACCAGGGCACATGGCTGGCTCATGGGCATCCTGTTGGCCACCAGGACTCCCAGGTCCCTCTCTGCAGAGCTGCTTCCCAGCAGAAGGGGAACATGGACTAACAAGTGACACCATCTGGCAGCAGCAAAGGCTCATCGGCTGCACCGTGCTGCGGTTTGGGAACACACGCTGTCCCTGCTACAGGCCCACACTCCAGCACGGATATTCAGGTGATGTTCAGGCAAGTCCAAACACGCCCCTGGGATCTCTCCTACGCTTTGGGAGCGGATGAATCCCTGGCTTTAGGGCAAAACACAATCCACCCAGCTCCTAATGCGGAAACGTTACGGTCTGCCACCTGCAAGTGCAAACACTTACATCCTTCTGCCTGTGAAAGCCGATCTGCCCCACATCCATGTCGGCTGTCTTCTTCAGGTTCGTCCACGGCGTGTATACCACGTTGACATTGTTCATCTTGCAACCTAGGGGAGAAAGAAAGGAGGGAAACATTTCCATTCTCTCCCTGCTAAAAGAGGTCTTGAAGTCTTCCACGTGCGTGGAAACTGGCAGTTATTCTGGTCACAAACATGACTAGCTAGGCAAGAAAGGAGAAAAGGGAGAAGTCCTTGCAGCGTTACGGTGAAATGGAAGAACACCACGACATCATCTGCTGCAGTAACATGAGCGCTGCAGCAGCAGTAACAAACTCCAGATGGAGATCGGCTTTGCCAGAAGAGCGATTGCTATGGAAGGGGGGCCCCAAGGTGGTGTTAGAGAAGATTTCTGCAAGGCCTCCTTGGCTTGGAGAGCAATATAGAGGCACAAACAGGAACGTCAGAGATTTAAAATTCCTCCTTCTGAAAGTATAACAGGCGGCCCCAGCAGCTGCAAGCGACATCTGCTTCCCGTAAGACCCGCAGGCAGAGGCTGAACAGAGAGCACCACAGCAGAAATGTTGCAAACATCCCATCCAAAACCCACGCGCTCCCGTGGACCAGAAACACTCGCCACAAGCACCTCACACCACTTTCCTGCGCCCCGGTATTACCTTGAATGCTGTTCGCCTTCACTAGGTGGGCACAGTCTATCAAAACTTCCTTCGGAATGTCATCTACCGTCTGCCCCTGTGACAGAGCAAGGCAAGGTGAGCGGCTTGTGGCGCTGGAGGGACCGATGAGCCCACGAAGGGCCAGAATGCCAGGCGTGATGCTCCGCAGACGCAGCCAGGACCTCCACGCTCCACGTTTTACAAGCCTGGAGTCTTCCGTGGCATTTGTCAGGAGAGGCTTGAAGCACCACGAGTGATTCGCACCCTGCTTTTCCCAAAGGTATTCTCCCCAGAGTAGTGGGGTGATGGTTCCTAGATCCACGCCTGGTGTCAAGCCAGAAATCAACGTTCTGTTGGCCCACGTGAAGCTTCCCCCTCCTCCCCACGCTATTTGGTAACGGAGGCTGCAAATTCCCTCCCCCCGCACTGGCGGTCACCTGCACCCTTAGGGAGCCCTGCAGACTTGAATGGTTCAGGTGAGCAAAGATGGTCTTGGGTGCAGGAACCACCACAGAACGGGCGCGTGCAGTTCTTACACACGAGATTATTAATGTTTTTAAATACACAGGTCACGGGATTACCTTGTGTAACCGAAGGTACACGTGCGCGGAGGAGAGTTTATCCACATGAAACCTACAGAATAAAAAAAGCACATTTAACAGAGGATAAAAGAGCGTGACTTGTTCTAACAAGTGACAAAACAGCCACACCACGGACAACAGAAGTATACAAATGTTCAAGATACACACGTTTAAAAGCAGGCAAGGGAGTCAGAGCCTGTCCTTCCAGAAACACCAGTCCCCTCAGTGTGAGACTGAAAAAATAAAACCCCTTTCCCCCTCCCTTTTTATCTTTTAAACGCTGTACTACACGCAGGCAACAGTGACAGGACAAGCCTATGCATGTGGTGTTTTGCTCCACCTCTTTATTCTTAAAAGAAACAGCAAACTCGCGAACTCTGCAGCAGGCACTGCTAGCTACCCTGCTTACATGACCAGTCTCAAGCTCACAGAGCAAAAAAAAACCCCAAATTTCTCACTGTTCAGCACTAACGGTCCATGGAGCCCAGTGCTCTCTCTCCACCACTGGGAACAGGCAGTGCTGTCTGGGAAGCGCACTGGATCTGCTGGTTCCAGTGGGTACCAATCACAGAATCACAGAATCACTTGGGTTGGAAGAGATCTTCAAGATCATCGACTCCAACCATAAACCTGTGCCCAAACCACCCCTAACCCATGTCCCTCAGCACCACGTCTGCCCGGCTTTTAAATCCCTCCAGGGACGGCCATTCCACCACCTCCCTGGGCAGCCTCTTCCAATGCCTGAGAACCCTTTCCCTAAAGAAGTTCTTCGTAATCTCCAACCTAAACCNTTATATATATATATATATATATATAAAAAAATATAATCCTATATATAATCCTGATGGCAGGAGAACACCAGTTCTGCAGTCACTTCATCTGCTGCCTCCAAGATTTCATAAGCCATGATCACCCCCCCTCAGCCCTCTCCCCCCTAGCCTGAAGACTGCTCTCCACTCCAGTCCCTCCTTACAGCACGGCCGTTCATCTCTTTATGGCTCCAGCTGCCCTTCTCCAGACTGGAAACCTGACTGTGTTTTTACCAAAATCACCTATTTTTTAAGCCTGCGTCCCAATCAGCACTCACTCCAACCCTGCAAACTTCCAAGGACAGAGTGGGGGCGGAACTGATCTCACATCCCCTCCCAATCTTTCTTTACACCATTTTACTTTTAACATAACAGGACTTTTGCGTTCCTGCTGCAAGACAGAAAAACCCCAGCACCAACACACGAACTTTCACTTGTACCTCCTGAGCCTCCTGTCCCAATTCCACTGGACCCCTCTTAAGCAGAAGTCTAAAAGCCAGACACCATTAGGACAGCAATTCCCAGGAGACCCCTGCAAGATGACCCATGGTATTCTGTTGAGATGGCACTAGGATACAAAAAAAAGCAACACGGATGGTGCTGGTGTGAGCTACAAGATACGAAAGAGATGGCAAAAGATGACTTTCACGGTTCAGGTAATTTGAGGATGAATCTCAAGGTCACTCCGAGATCACAGTATAGACATAACTTAAATTATGTAGCGGGAGGACAAACATGAGACTGAAAATGAATGTGATACTGCTACAACAGTGTGTTATTCAGCTGAAGTACAAGCTTTTCTGCTAGAAAAGAAATATCCCCTCGCCAGTTAGCTGACTGCTGACAAAACATCCTCTACGGAGCGTGCTAGCTGCTCCCTATTCACCCTCTACTTCTGCCAAGACACCTCAGCTCATCCTGGCAAAGGCCACCTTGAAGGAGAACAATCCGCATGGTGATTCCTGTTAGAAACTGTTCCCCAAGGAGAGGGCAGCAATTGCGACACGTCTGCTCTGTGAGGCAGCGCCTGAAGCAAGCGACCTCCTTCACAAACATCTCACAAGCCTCAGCAGCCTAGAAAGTTTACAGACTAATCCAGGCAGCAAAGATGCCACCGACTCTTGATGAAAGGATTGGGAAGTCCCCTTCTCTTGTTTTTCTCTTCCGATGAGATCTTAGGAGCCAAAAGCAATCCACGCGTGTCACGACGCTTCCTTCTGCCCGCTGGGCCACAGCTCTAGTGGGTCTGCTTAGAGCAGACATGGCTTTTCCCCGGCAGAAATCAAAACGTCAAATTCCTCTGCTCCTGCTCACCAACTCCAACTCCTCAGACAGCGACGGCTCTTTTACAGGCCAGGCCAGCACTTGCCCACGGGACGCACAGGGGGGACACCAGGCATACACAGAGGGAAAGGGATTGGGAGACAACAGACAGTTCTCCCTGGGCACAGGATTTACCGTTGCTCAAAAAACTTCCGGCTCCATCCCCGGATCCCAAGTGACGGCTCCCTGATTTCACACGTTTGTGCCTCAGGTCTCCCTGTCCTCCGTTAGCTTTCCCTTCTCCGTGCACGGAGACAGCCAGGAGCTCCTACTCTCGCTTGACTCAGGAAGTGCTCTCCCTTACAAATACCAAGCCGCCCTTCTCATTTAACTCTGCCCATTTCCCAGAGACGGTGAGCTAGCACCTCTATTCTGAAACACAAATATCCACGTACGGAATTATTGCCACTCCAGCAGCTCCGTGCGGAGCTAAACCCCCCCCACCAAAACCTCCCCAAAGGAGCCAGCTCTTGTGATACAACCCCAAGCAGCGCTACAGGCTGGGGAGGAGCGGCTGGAAACTGCCTGGGGGAAAAGGATCTGGGGGTCCTGGTGGACACTCGGCTGGACATGAGCCAGCGTGTGCCCAGGTGGCCACGAAGGCCAAGGGCATCTTGGCCTGGATGAGGAATAGCATGGCCAGCAGGAGCAGGGCAGTGACGGTGCCCCTGTGCTCAGCACTGGTGAGGCCGCAGCTCCAGTGCTGTGTCCAGTTTTGGGTGTCACAGCACAGGAGAGACATTGAGGGGCTGGAGCGTGTCCAGAGAAGGGCAACGGAGCTGGGGAGGGGTCTGGAGAACAACTCTCCTGAGGAGCAGCTGAGGGAGTTGGGATTGTTCCGCCTGGAGAAGAGAAGGTTGAGGGGAGACCTTCTCACTCTCTACAACTCCCTGAAAGGAGGTTATAGCCAGGGGGGGTCAATCTCTTCTCCCAAGGAACAAGCGACAGCACAAGAGGAAATGGCCTCAAGTTGTGCCAGGGGAGGTTTAGGTTGGAGATTAGGAAAAACTTCTTTAGGGAAAGGGTTCTCAGGCATTGGAAGAGGCTGCCCAGGGAGGTGGTGGAATGGCCGTCCCTGGAGGTATTTAAAAGCCGGGCAGACGTGGTGCTGAGGGACATGGGTTAGGGGTGGGTTTGGCACAGGTTTATGGTTGGAGTCGACGATCTTGAAGATCTCTTCCAACCCAAGTGCTTCTGTGATTCTATGATTCTATGAACGAAACGGGTGACGGAGGGGGAGATGCAGGGGAATGAATTCAGAATCAACGGGCTCCCAACAGCTGCACCCAGGCCTGTCGCAATCCACTTCCGCCCCGGGGCCGCATTGGAACCGCGAAGTGGCCTTGGAAAAAAGAGACTCTGCAGCGCCTGGGGAAGCCGGAGGGTTGTTGCAATCATTTGGCTCGGTTGCACGAGGAAAAGCGACTTGTTTCAGCGCATTTCAGTACCTACCAGATATCTTCGGGCCAGCCATACTTTATTAGGTCTTCATCTGTAGGGATAAAAGCAGCAATGAGTAAAGCCCGGCATCTTATCAACAACAAATCCAACTACCCCTCCAGCAGGAACCCTGCGCTGCGGGGCAGCCGCTGCGCGGTGACCGGAAAAGAGAAGAGGGTTTCCACGCGGCACCTGCCTGCTCCATGCGTGGCAGAAACCAGGGATGCCAGGGACACCTCCACCACGTGATTTTGAAATTTTAAAGTGAAATTATGCTTCTTCAAATACCGATCTAATGGGGAGGGGGGAAAGGGAGGAGACTCTCAGGGCAAGTTTTCAAAAGAGCCACATTTAACACTTTTGTTTTGGAGTGTGACGCCCTGGTTTCACATCAACTGCTGCTGTGGCAACAGGAGGAGCAGCAGCAGAACCGTAACCTTCACCGCGAGGGAAAGGACGGGCATGGGAAACCTACAGAGTAGGAACGGTCACTGGAGAGGGGAAAAATACAGACTGAGCAGGGAAACGGAAGGCTGGGTTGCAACAAATTATCGGATGCAACCTGAAAAACTGTATTTTTCTCTAGATAGATTTTTTTTTCCGGTTAATTTAGCTTTTATTTGTATTTGCAGGCAGTTAGTCTGCCTAGAGGAGTTAGAAAATTTATCCATCCTAACTAAAAGTAACAGTGGAAGTCAGAATCACTTGCAAGGGTGGCCAAGTTTTCAAAGAATATTTCAAGCTAACACATACAAAGGCATCCTTTCAAAATGATCTCAAATACCCGCAAATCTAAACCTAAGCCATCAGGCATCATTACGTTAACATACTTACTTTCATACTTATCTTTTCCCATGTAAATGGTGTAAACGGAAGGAACAACTGAGGGATAGAAAGAGGAAAACAAATCAAAAGGGGTTTGGACAAATTGCGCAAGGAATGACAAACACAACAGTTTTGGTCACAGAAATTAGAAAGAAAACTGCTTTATCCATCCATCCCACCTCCCTCCTGAGGGGCAGAGGGAGATTGTTTTGCATTTCCTCTAGATTTTGTCCCAAAAGCTTCCGAGGACTTTGCAAAGTGGTGTTTCCACCGCTTTCCACGGAAGATTATCCAGCAAGGAACAGCTTTCTGGGCAAAACACCCTCAACACCCAGGTGGTTCAGATCGTATGTGTGTAATGGTATAATCTGTTCTATTAAGCACACACCTGTGAGTCAGAAAGGCTGACATCGTATTTTCAGTTTGGGATTAACTGTCTGTGTGGCCTGGAGTGAACCAGCTCATCTCCCTGGCTCTTGCTTGCCCAAAGTACCAGAAGCCCAATGTGAACCTCCCCCAGGTACCCCGGGAGGATTAAAATTCAACGGAAAGACTGAAGTCGCATAAACAGCAGTTGGTGACTTGTTTGTCTCATCCGTGCCTTTTTAGAACACTTCAAACAAGGTCCTTTTCTTCAGGGCTCGTTTCATCAGGCAGTAAAAAACACTGCCCATTCTGGGAAACCAAACAAGTGTCCCTTCAGCGTCTGGACCAAAGGCCAGCACAGCCGGGAGAGGGACACAGCGCAGCGAGAGGGTGCCACAGGCAGGGAAGTCCTGTTGAAGAAACCACCAAGTAACCTGCTCAAAAAATTAATAACGCTCCGTTCTTGCGCGTGGCAGCAGGGAAATCCCAATTTCACAGCAACGCTATCTACCACCTCGTTGCTTTTCTACCTTCTGCAGTTTTTAACAATTATCTGGTGTGGGAGCGAATGCTGCAGCCATAGCTACAAGCCCCAGCGCTGCACCGAAATTCGGCTATTCTTCCAGAGGACCTGCGCGCTTCAGCACGGAGGATTACCAAAAAAAAAGGGGTTTTAGCAGATGGCTTCACATCGTAAGAGCCAGCGGCTGAAACAACCTGCTGCAGCAACACGGATTTGCATTGTCCATATACTGTCGCAGAACAGAATTCACAGTGGGAGTTCTACAGTCACCCACCGACAGCGCGCAAATTAAAGACTAAGAGCAAACAAATGAAATGCAAGTGACCAAATCTGCCTCCAAAAAGCATTCTTTGAAAATATGCTGTCTAATCTCCTATTTTTAAAGTCACTAAAACAGCAGAAATGCCTCACTTACGTGCTACCACTCTGGCAGCGAAATCACTTGGATCCCAAACCCAGTCCTTTTCTGAGGGTGTTTTTATCGGAAATCAAACATCCCGAGGAGAAAGCCCAGACAACACTTTTCAATTTAGTAATGAGGTAATAAGAGATGGAAATTCAAAAATATGAAAGGATTATATGCCTGTGGGAGGTAAAGATTGGAAAATATCCACCCTGGCCACGATGATGTGAGATCCTCATGACTACGGGCACTACCCATCAGCATAAAATTAAATGCGCAAAAATAAAGTCGCGTTAGTGATGGTTCTGTGACAATGAAGCCCAGAACAGTGGGGGAACACTAACGGAACCAAAAAGGAGATTACTTAAAACCCGTATGATTTAAAGCACATTAGTAACAGTGCAACACATTTCAGGCAAACTGCAACAGTCTTCTTATTGCAGACCTCTCTCTGGCAGCAAAACTGATGATCGTGTGTCCGAAACCCTCTGCAGAACGATCGTTTAGAAATAAAGGAGATTGTTCACATCATTAGCAGAGCTAACTGCAGCTTGTCTGCTCCTCACGTCACCCTACATGTCTTCCAGGGGCTGTTCCAGGCTCTTTTCTCCCCCCAAAAATAGCTCATGTCCAGGAAGGTCTCTGAACTCCTCACTAGCAGCCTGCTGGTCAGCAGAAAACGTTTCCATCCGAGGGTCAGGTTAAGTGATCGACATAGCCAGCGTGTCTCTTCGCTGGGTGTATAAAGGGCCTTGCTTTCCACAACAGAGGGGGAAAAAAAAGTTTTTAAACAAATCGCAAGAACAAATTTATTGAAGGAACATTCACAAGACTGTTAAGTCTTTCCACGTCCAAGAAAAATCAAGCAGCCAGATGCTCAAATCGTTCTTGTTAAGGAATGTAACCTCCAAGGCTGAGGGAAACAACGCCAAAAAAACTAGTTTGTGGTTACAAAGGGCAATGGGTAAAAATCATACAGAAACTTTCACAAGGAGGTTATGTGTTGGTGAAACGACTGGGGGCAAAAAAGGAATATTGCGGTACTATCTTACATATCATGAGCCCATATAGCATCAAACCACAGATTTCTGATGTTTCAGCAGCGGCTAACTGTCTCACATGGGCAAACGAACGGGATCTGTCTATATTAAAGGCAAAACACTGAGAGCAACTCCGGACAGCAGTACACTTGAGAAGGCTTTTCAGAACTCTCTCCCTGGTACTGCCACCCATTCAGGGCTGGTAGTAGCAAGACTTGTTACATAAAAGACATGAAGGGGCTAGAGCGTGTCCAGAGAAGGGCAGCGGAGCTGGGGAGGGCTCTGGAGCACAAGTCTCCTGAGGAGCGGCTGAGGGAGCTGGGGTTGTTCCGCCTGGAGAAGAGGAGGCTGAGGGGAGACCTTCTCGCTCCCTGCAACTGCCTGAGAGGAGGCTGTAGCCAGGGGGGGTCGGGCTCTTCTCCCAAGGAACAGGCCATGGGACAAGAGGGAACGGGCTCCAGCTGCGCCAGGGCAGGTTTAGATTGGATCTGGGGAACAATTCCTTCCCGGAAAGGGTTGTCAGGCGCTGGCAGAGGCTGCCCAGGGCAGGGGGGGAGTCGCCATCCCTGGAGGTGTTTCCCAGCCGGGCGGACGTGGTGCTGAGGGACACGGGGTAGGGGTGGCTGTGGCAGTGTGGGGTCAATGGTTGGACTCGGTGTTACAGGTCCCTTCCAACCCAGACGTTCTATAACTCTGTAACGACTAATAAGCGGCTTCTCAGCTCAGGGAACCCCTCAGCCCCCGAAATGACTTTCAGCTGCGGCCGATTCCGGCCCAAGCTGGGTCCGTTCCGCTCAGCCCAGCCCAGGCTCGCAAAAAGGCCCCGACAGGACTAACGGGGGCGCCCGGAGGGGCGAGAGGCCGTACCGGTCCCACTGGGCCGCGCTGGTTGAGGAAAGCGGGCAGGGCCGCGGCCCAGCGCTCCCCTCGGGGCGGCGGGAGCGCCCCCCCGCGGACGCTGAGGCCTCTGGCCGCTCTCCCCTCGCCCACTCACCGTTGGAGGTGAAGTAAAACACCATGGCGGCGGCTCCTCAGCCCGCCGGCCCGGGGCTCCGCACGGCGGCCGCGCTCCCTCTCCAGCACCGCCTCCACACGGCCGCGGAGGGAGGAGAAGCAGTGCGCATGCGCAAGGACCGACCCCGCATGCGCAGTACGGTGCGCACGCTCCTTCCCTGCCTAGACGCATGCGCTAGAGCGCCGGGCGGTGAAGCCGCTAGGAGAACTGCGCATGCGTACTAGCCACCGAGACGCTTGATGCCTTGCGCACGCGTCATCTGCCCCAAACAGTGCGGGCGTGCCACGTCGCGCATGCGCGAAGGTCCTCCTGACTAGTGTGTGTGTATGGCTATGGGGGAGGCCCCGGCACATTTTATTTTATTTATTTTTGTTTTTCTCCTGTAAACGGCCTCCGGCTTGTTCTGCGCTGAGGGGTTTTGCATTTCAGTTGCAAGGCACCACCGCTTATGGAGGATGCTCTTCCTCAGCGGGGCTCTGATGGGCCGTTTAGAGGCAAACGCGCTGCCGGGCGCGCCGGGGCCGCCCCCGCCGCCTTCGCAAACGCCTCTCGATTCGCTCCGGCTTCTCCAGTGCGGAATTTCACCGCTTTGGCCCCCCCCGGACTACAACTCCCGTGATGCTCCGCGCTTCGCCCAGCGCCCAGGCGGCGTTGCTCTCGCGGGGCAGGCTGGGAGCTGGAGTCTTGCCGGCTGATTGGCTGGCAGGCGGAGAGGGCGGGCGCAAAGCGCCGTTAGGCCAATGGCAGATTGAGTAGGCGTGAGGGACGAAGCAGCGGGCCAGTGGAGAGGGGAGGGCTGGGCGGGCGGGAAGAAGGCGCGCGGGTTGGAAGGCGCGGGAGCGATGGCGGCGGCGCTGAGGTGGGGCAGCGCGGCCTGGCCGGGGCGCTGGGGCTGCGGGCCCGGGGGGAGCTGGGGCCGCGGGCGTGGTGCCGTGTCGAGGTGCAGTGGCCTGTGCAGGGGGAGCGAGGGGGGCGGGTGTCAGGGCCTGGGGCGGTT
>VZSF01008200.1:18739-42793 GCA_013398295.1 Chionis minor
GGAAAGGGTTCTCAGGCATTGGAAGAGGCTGCCCAGGGAGGTGGTGGAATGGCCGTCCCTGGAGGTATTTAAAAGCCGGGCAGACGTGGTGCTGAGGGACATGGGTTAGGGGTGGGTTTGGCACAGGTTTATGGTTGGACTCGATGATCTTGAAGGTCTCTTCCAACCCAAGTGATTCTATGGTTCTATGGGTGTTAAGGTGTTGAGAATGAAAATCCACGATCATTGTCGTAAGCTGAATTGGGTCTGACAGGTAGATTTAGATTAGAGGGGAGATTTGGATGAGATCTTGGGAAGAAATTCCTGGTTGTGAGGGTGGGGAGCCCCTGGCTGTGGCTGCCCCATCCCTGGAGGTTCAAGGCCAGGTTGGACGGGGCTTGGAGCAACCTGGTGTGGCTGAAGATGTCCCTGCCCAGAGCAGGGGTGTGGGACTGGATGGTCTTTAAAGTCCCTTCCCACCCAAACCGCTGTGTGATTCTGTGACAGTGGTCCAAGGGGAGCAATGTCAAAGGTACGCCTTGAGGCTGTGATTAACCCACAGGAAAGGACTTTTTTTTTCTCAATGCAATATTTTCAATTTCCGGTGTCAGGCTGACAGGGGTGACCTGCGTAGTCTGCCCAGGCTGCCTTCCCTTGGTGGGAGACAGAGCTGCGGGTAACACTGCACAACGCCAATTAACGCTCGTTGTGAAGCTCGTGCGTGCGCTGGATGTGATTCTGGAGCTCCTGTCTGAGAACTTAACTGGAGAGTTCTCTTTGGGCCCTAAAAAACCCTTGTTTTGATTTATAGGATGTCGATGAAATCCGTTCTTCTGCAACCCACGAGTCAGATGACGGCATTATCCCTTCAAGCCAGTCTCCGTGTAAGGCGGATAAGCGAGGTGAGTTGCATTGTACGTATCTTGGTCTGTGGCTTTTGTGGCTGTAGGAAAATGAGACGGAAGAGAGACTTGTGAGACGCTCATGCTTGTGAGACCCCACCTGGAGTACTGTGTCCAGCTCTGGAGTCCTCAACGTAGAAAGGACATCGAGCTGTTGGAACAGGTCCAGCGAAGGGCCACTAAGATGATGAGAGGGACGGAGCACCTCTCCTATGAGGACAGGCTGAGAGAGCTGGGGCTGTTCAGCCTGGAGAAGAGAAGGCTCCGGGGAGACCTGAGAGCAGCCTTTCAGTATCTGAAGGGAGCCTACAGGAGAGCTGGAGAGGGACTCTTTGTCAGGAAGTCCAGTGATAGGACAAGGGGTAATGGTTTTAAATTGGAAGAGGGGAGATTTAGATGAGATATTAGGAAGAAGTTCTTTACTGTGAGGGTGGTGAGGCACTGGAACAGGTTGCCCAGGGAAGTTGTGGAGGCCCCATCCCTGGAAGTGTTTAAGGCCAGGCTGGATGGGGCTTTGAGCAACCTGCTCTAGTGAGAGGTGTCCCTGCCCCTGGCAGGGGGGGTGGGAATTGTTGATCTTTAAGGTCCCTTCCAACTCTAACCATTCTATGATTCTATGATTCTAAGAGAGTTGGAATATCTCTTAGGTTACCAGGAGGATCAGCTCTGCTGAAGTCCCACGTTGTTCTGTAACTTCATGTTTAAATAAGCTGGACAGGAAGGCTGGAGATTCTGCTGTCTCCCCGATGAATCTGTGTTAATGTTAAGCTGCATCCAAACTTTTTTATCCTGATGTCTAACCTGACTTTCCTCTTTGCTTTATTACGTAGCCCGTTCCTAGTAAGATTTAGGAAATTGCTGTATTTGAGTCCTACTGTTAGGTTTTTCCCTATTCTTTTCTCCCTGGACTGTTACCCTGATTCTTTCATCTTTCCTTTTTAAATCTTGATTTTGATCTTGTTCGATTTTGATCTTGTTCGATTTTGATCTTGTTCTGTTCCTATTTTGGTTCTCTTCTGGTTCTGTTTATATTTTGTTTTGTTCTATTTTGTTTATATTTTGTTCTCTTCTATTTTATTTTGTTCTATTTTGTTTTGTTCCTTTTTTAAGGCATCTGACTCTTTTGGTTATTTGTTTTCTCCAGACTGAGCCATGTCTTTCCCGGTGCGGTATTCCCAAGCAAATCTCAATCTGAGCTTTACCAGCAGTAATTAGCAGGAAGGGAGTAACCCCTCCTGCGTTTCACGCACATGAACACCTCCATTTCCACAGGAAACTGCTTGTGAGATGCCTCTGCTTCGAGGTGGACACGAACCCACGTGTTCCACACGCCGCTGCTGCCCAGGGCGTTGATCCCTATCCCTTATTTTACCCTGCTTGCTATTGAGTATCGTGGTTCCTTATCCTCATTTCAATCTACTTGTTGCTGCCCATTTTTGACACAAGAATGCTTTCGAAATTAAACTCTTAAATACCCCTATGTGCTAGCTATTCCCTACAAACTTATGTGTGTATTATTGTTTCCCCCTGATGGTCACCGGGGAAACTCCACTCCCTACTTTTTGTGTCAGCAGTGAACTATTAACAATAATTGTTTGAATATGATTTCCGCCCCCCCCCCAAGTCAACTTTCCCTCTTTTCTTCTGGCTGTTTTACAGAGACCATGTTTCCCTACTCACACAAGGGAATTTGCAGAAGTTATATATGTTATTATATAGTAATTTTGAAAGAAGTTATGTTGCTTAAATATTATTTTATTAAGGCAAACTAATGTGTTGGCCTCTACCTGCTGTCTCATCTTCCAAGTATGCGCTAACATGTGCCAGTGTGTTTGCAGGAGTTGAGGTCATGTTATTTTATCCTAATTTCCTGGTTTCTTCATTTTTCTTTTGAAAATAGGCAGCATTTGCTATTGTAGCCTCAGCAGCCCTAGCTTAATTCAGTTCCTTCTTGTCCGAAAAGGTCTTAATTTATCTGAGAGTTCTTTTTCCATCTTTCCCCAGCTGTGGAAGTTCATCTCACCTTTGTGTCTCAGTTGTGCTAACGATCCCATCACAACTAATTCTTTTATTGATGGCTGAAATAAAAAGGCACTGAATGGTTTGTTATCCTTTCTCATCCGGTTTTAGTGTTTCCTCCTCTTTGGGTAGCTGAAACTTTTGGGTTTCCCCCTTGCTGTTACAGGATGGTTTCCTGGGAGCATGGCCTTCCCAGGCAGAGCTTTTGGCATTTCCGCTTTCTGTCCTTCATGTTGCTGCTGGGCTCTCCCCTGGTTTCTATTCCCATTGTGATTCCTTGTGCTGCCAGGGAGTGAAAAAGTCCTGATTTTGCTGTGTTTGTCTCTCACTCTGCTTCTTTCTGGCACATCTGGTCTTAATGTGTTTCTTGACGAAATTGCCAGCACTCCTGAGGTATTTTTTTTTTCCCTTTCCTCCCTCTAGTCTTGCTTCACATGGGAACTTACCCCCGCTTTTGGAACGTGGTGAAATTTGGTTTATTGAAGGTCACCGCTTCTCCACGCCGCCTCCTCTCGTCCTGAGGAGTGGCGCGCTCTGTGCTGCCGGCCGCTTTTCTTTCTGCTGTCTCCAGCTCGGGATAAAACCCTCCTCTCCCAGTCTTTTCCACCTGTTTATAAAGCTGTTGCCAACACATTCCCAAAGATCGCCTGACGTTATTTGCCTGCTGGGGCCTTTCCCAAGAAGTGTCCCGGCCCTCCTGCATTTCTAGGAAGCCATAAGCTTTTTATTGTTTATTAGTGTCGCCTCCGTGAATCCTAATGATCTTTTTCCACTACTGGTATTAACAAGGGACTTTTTTGTCCTCTCCTGTTCCCTACAAACAACTGGTTCATCTTCCTGGTATGTTTTTGTGGCGGCTGTTAGGGCCACCCTTCTGCTTCTGTGCTTCCCTAGGTTTCTGTCATTCCAAAGAAGTCTCCGTCAATTTGGGAACGCAGTCAAAATGTGAGAGTGGAAAGCAGTCCCCTACCCAAACTTTTTACACTTGGCCAGGGGGGGAAATATATTCCTAACTAATAATTTCCTTGCTTTTCCTTACCAAAGTCTTTGCTAAATTGTGCTGAAGCCTCGTGCTGAGCCCGTCGTTTCCCAGCGTCTCTAGGATGAAGAAGCTGCAAGTTCAGGCCAAAGTAATGGAAAGTGGAGAAACCTGTGCTTGATTAACGCTCTTAATCGAGAGCCAAGTTCACACTGAACTGCTGCAGCAGAAATTTCTGCTTCATAATTGCAATGTGGAAAGGGAAAGTGCCATATAGGCTGATGGGTGTCACCGGAGTGGATTGAAGGTGATTATGGCTGCAGTCGCTCGTGGATCCTGCAGTGGCAACAGCTTCCCAGTGCTCTTACAAGTTCCTGTCTATAGAGCTCAGTTCCACTGTTGGGGGCCGTTTTAAAGTCTCGTTTGTGTTTCAGTTTCTGTTTCCCTGCACGGATGTGTTCTGCAACAAAAAGAGATTCTAAACCACAGTAATTTCACTCTTCTTTTCCAGCGTCTCCTTCAAACGCTGTTGTCTACCCCATATTCAGCGCAGCCCCCGCCGGCAAGAAAAGGTAGGTTGATCTTTGCTTACCCTCTCTGAGAATGATCACAAGTGTCATATCTGCAGAATCGTTACTTGTTTAAAAGTTATACTGGTTCTAAAACCAATATTTTAGCTTCCTCCCAGTCCGTGTCAGGATTGGGACTCTGGGGTGTGTATTGTGTTGGCTTGGGTTTTTTTCTTCTATAGGGAAGCTGAAAGTTGTGCTGGTTTAGGGGGGTACTGGCCTGTGAGTAAGGACATACGCATTTTCTTGCTGCCTGTAGTACATTTCATTCGTGGAGTTGTACGTATTGATTATTTTTTTAACTAAAAAGGAAATAATAGTTTTCTCTTAGCTGTCGCTAATGATAAAATTGGGCAATTGTTTCGTGATATATTTATCACCGAGAATGTCACAGCCTTGCTGGTGTTTGGGCACCAAAGAGGGGGGGTTTATTTATTTACGCTACTTCTGTGTGTTCTGGAGTGTCTGTAACGAGCAGTAACTTCCAGTCTTTATCTACTGGCCATTCACGGGGGACCTGCACCACCCATCAGCCAGAGACCCTCGACAGCGCTAACTACCAATCTGACTTGGTGCCAGAGTTGTCGAAACAGAATCCCCGGGGCTGGCAGGGCCCTCTGGAGATCCCCCTGTGCCACCCCCTGCCAGAGCAGGGTCACCCAGAGCAGGGGGCACAGGGTGGCGTCCAGGCGGGTTGGGAATGGCTCCAGAGTGGGAGACTCCACCACCTCTCTGGGCAGCCTCTGCCAGGGCTCTGCCACCCTCCAAGGAAAGAAGTTCCTCCTCGTGTTCAGATGGAGCTTCCCGTGTTCCAGTCTGTGCCCGTTCCCTCTTGTCCTGTCCCTGGGCACCACTGACACAAGCCTGGCCCCCTCCTCCCGGCCCCCTCCCTTGCAGTATTGCTCAGCACTGATGGGTTCCCCCCTCAGCCTGCTCTTCTCCAGCCTAAAGAGCCCCAACTCCCTCAGCCTTTCCTCCTAAGGGAGATGTTCCAGCCCCTGAGCATCTCCGGAGCCCTTTGCTGTCCCCTCTCCAGCAGTTCCCTGTCCTTCTGGAACCGGGGAGCCCAGCCCTGGACACAGGACTGCGGGTGCCCCTCCCCAGGGCAGAGCAGAGGGGCAGGATGACCCCCCTCCACCCGCTGGCCACGCTCTGCTTGATGCCCCCCAGGATGCCACTGGCCTTCTTGGCCACCAGGGCCCATTGCTGGCTCGTGGGCATCCTGTTGTGTGCCAGGACTCCCAGGTCCCTCTCTGCAGAGCTGCTTCCCAGCAGGTCCCCCCAACCTGTCCTGGTGCCTGGGGTTGTCCCTCCCCAGGGGCAGGACCCTGCACTTGCCCTTGTTGAACGTCAGGAGGTTTCTCCCTGCCCAACTCTCCAGCCTGTCCAGGTCCCGCTGAACGGCAGCTCGGCCTCCTGCTGTGTCACCCCCCGTCCCAGCTCGGTGTCACCAGCAATGGCTGATGGTGCCCTCTGTCCCCTCACCCAGGTCACTGATGAGCACATTGCCCAGGACTGGACCCAGCGCTGGCCCCTGGGGAACAGCACTGGTCACAGGCCTCCAACTGGGCTCTGTGCCGCTAACTGGAACGACCTGTCTTTGCCCAGTTTGGCCAGTGCAGTAGCACAGTGCAGCGCCATGGGCCGTACAATGAGCGGGGAGGCTTTGCTGCCCCTCGCGGGGGTCTCATCGCTGGCCCGGCTTTTGGATTTGCCTTTTAACTCATGCTGGTGACTTCAGCCCACCTCCATCTCCAACCGGCCCGGCAGCGACGCCTCTGGCGGGGGCCGTGCTGGACGCACTCCTGTGTCACAGGCGACCTTTTTGAGCTAAATTTGGGTACGTCAGCCGCAGCCTGACGAAAATTCGACTCTGTTTAACTGGGCCAGTTCAACTGCGGGTCCCTCGTTGAGGGACGCTGGGAAGGCTGGTGGCTGGAAAGGTCAGTAGCTCTGCTCAGGCCCCTCTGCGCCTCTTGCAGGAGCTGGCAGCTTCTGCCCCTCTGTCACACTCTACCTCTTTTACCAGTTAAGCCGCAGTATTTGTTTTCAAACTGTTGGAATGAGTCACTTTTTAGGAAGGCGCTGGCATATTAAAGCTGTGCAGAGCTAAAGAGTTCAGGCTTGTTTACCTGCCCCGTGCTGGTGTCGCAGAACACCCGTGTTCTTTAAATTCAGCGCCAAACTGATCTCTCTCTGCCATCAGGTTGGTTGCTTTTCCGTAGAAACTCTTCCTGTGATACACTTTTGGGAATATCGCGGTGTCGTGGCTAATACTGACCGACATCTTCACTGTTGGCACTTTGGGAAGTACCTGCGTGCCACACAGAAACCACCTGAAGCGCAGAGATCAGGAACCGCGCTGGGCAGGTGTGGTTTGCAGTGCTCTTTTTTTTTTGTTTTAACCGGGGAAATTCGAGTACAGCAGCGCTAGGTAGCAGCATGCTCAGAGGTTTCGCTCCGGCTGTCGCAAGCAAGACAGAAGTTGTGACAAAAATGGGTGAAAAGGATGAACGGAAGCACCTGCTTCTCCTCCGCTTTTCCCCTGCTCACCTGAGGGGGCTTCCGTAGATCTGCTGGGTGACGTCTGATATCTAGTGTGATGGAAATGAAGTACAAGCGTGTGAATTCTGCTTTTTTTAATTCTGTAAAAAGCATGATCTTGATAATTACTTGCAGGCACTGGGACTTTTTACTCCTAAGGTGTAACGGTAGATGCGTGTGCTTCTGGTTAGCTTATTTCTTCAATTAATTTCCTGCTGTACTGGTAGAGCTCTGCTGGAAAAACGCTTGTTTTCCCACACAAGAACCAGAGCTACTAATCCCTCTCCCATATTGAATTAACTTCTTGATACATTTTGTTAACAATAGGGCCATTCTAAGCCGAGTTTATTGTGAACATTAAAAAAAAAAACCCAAAACAAACCACACAAAGTTGCTCCTAAAAGAGCCAAGATAAACCTTCCAAGACTTGTTGCGCTACTGTAGTCCTCTGCCACAGAAGTGTTGAAAGAGCGATCCGATTGCAATATTTGCTTTTCTTCCTCATGTGGCTTTACAAATACCTTCCGTGGTGCTAGTGGAACCCTGGAAGATGTGGAAATCCTGGTGTTTGTGATTAACTGAAAAGCAGTCTTGGATTTGCAGTTGTCTCCTGGGAAGCAGATGAGCACAAGCTTTTCCTAACGTGAAGGCTCTGCTTTGGAAATTCTCCTTAGTAGCCAAATCTATAAAATTGTTTGGTGTATCTCTAAATTAATTCCATGTTGAGGTTTGCTGCACAACGGTTACAGTTTCCCACTTGAAGGTTGCTGAAGAAATGCCACCTTACCTACAGAAGCCTGAAGGTTGGTTAGAGAAACTGTGTGATTATTAACAGCCCAAACAACGCGCTTCCCTGTAGCTGAAGCCCACGTTGTAAATTTAAAAATTCATATCAAGCTTCCATGCCTGGATCCGAATATGAAAAATTCCTCTTGGCCTTGCTTCCGTCTGCTCCTCTTTTCGGGAAGCTGTCCCTGCTAGATGGCAGAGGAGAGCTTAGCCCCAGGACCAAGGGTTTTTCCTGAAATGCTGCCCATGCCCTGGTTTAAAGGGGTGTTGGTGTGAGGGGCTGGGACTGGTGGTGCTGGAGCAGCAGCTGGGTGGGGAAGTGCTCTGGGACCCCCAGGGGTAGATGGAGTGTGGGCTTGAGACCAAACTACGGTGATTCTGGGGCGAAACCTTGTCACGAGTTCGTGTAGGCCGTGATGGAACTGAGATGAAACACTCCGAAGGTTATTGGAGCTCAGTTTTTCATGTTCTGCCCTGAGGGGAGAGTGGTGCTGATGCGGTGCGTGCTCCGTCGTCAGTTTTCCTCGCAAAAAGGGGACACTCGAAGCTTTCTAAGATGATTTCAGATGATGCTGCTTCCCCTCTGAGTCTGGCAGGGCAGGACCCTTATCCTTGTCTCCTGTCACACTGCCCAGAAGTCTAGCACGGATCGTGGAGCTGCTTGGACCAAGCTGTGCTGCCGTGGGTCGCAGTGCTCAAATTCCCAATGTATTCACAGCCACGTCTCCTTGCAGTCATCTCCCCCAGTGCTTTGGTCTGCTGGGGACTTCACAAACCCCCAGGGCTCCTCAACCCATCACAGAGCATAGAATCATAGAATCACTTGGGTTGGAAGAGACCTTCAAGATCATCGAGTCCAACCATAAACCTATGCCAAACCCACCCCTAACCCATGTCCCTCAGCACCACGTCTGCCCGGCTTTTAAATACCTCCAGGGACGGCCATTCCACCACCTCCCTGGGCAGCCTCTTCCAATGCCTGAGAACCCTTTCCGTAAAGAAGTTTTTCCCAATATCCCACCTAAACCTCCCCTGGCACAACTTGAGGCCATTTCCTCTTGTGCTGTCGCTTGTTCCTTGGGAGAAGAGATTGACCCCACCTGGCTATAACCTCCTTTCAGGGAGTTGTAGAGAGTGAGAAGGTCTCCCCTCAACCTTCTCTTCTCCAGGCGGAACAATCCCAACTCCCTCAGCCGCTCCTCAGGAGACTTGTTCTCCAGACCCCTCCCCAGCTCCGTTGCCCTTCTCTGGACACGCTCCAGCCCCTCAATGTCTCTCCTGTGCTGTGACACCCAAAACTGGACACAGCACTGGAGCTGCGGCCTCACCAGTGCTGAGCACAGGGGCACCATCACTGCCCTGCTCCTGCTGGCCACGCTATTCCTCATCCAGGCCAAGATGCCCTTGGCCTTCGTGGCCACCTGGGCACACGCTGGCTCATGTCCAGCCGAGTGTCCACCAGGACCCCCAGATCCTTTTCCCCCAGGCAGTTTCCAGCCGCTCCTCCCCAGCCTGTAGCGCTGCTTGGGGTTGGTGTGACCCAAGTGCAGGACCCGGCACTTGGCCTTGTTGAACCTCATCCCGTCGGCCTCAGCCCATGGATCCAGCCTGTCCTGATCCCTCTGCAGAGCTTCCTGCCCTCCAGCAGATCAACACTCCTGCTTAATTCGGTGTCATCTGCCTGAGTGTGCTCTCAATCCCCTCATCAGATCATCAAGAGCTATTAAACTTCTGATGACATTGTGGCTCTTCCTAGAGCCCCTCTTCTTCCCTCCCTCCCTCCCCCAGAGGAGCTGACACCGCAGTGTCACAAACTTTGCTGTTCCTGGCTCAGTTTGGGGTGTTCTGCAGTCACTATCCTGCCCTGGTGCCCAGCATGTAACATTAACTTTTGTCTGCTGTGACTAATTTCAATTTTTGGAAATGATTTTTCAGGACGCGGGCTGCGCTGTGTGAGCTGACTTCTCCCTTTGGGTCCAACCCACCTGCAAAACCATCTCACACCTCGCAGAAAAGCAAGAAAGTGAAAGAGCTCTGCAAGCGCTCCGGAGATCAGATGATCATCGTAAGGTTCCCCTCGTGGGCGTGCTGGGTCCTCAGGGTGGCTTGGTTGGGGAGGAAACAAGAACTATGTCTCGAGGCTAACCGATAAGTAGATTTCCTTACGTGTAAACCTCAAACCAACCGCGCTGCGACGACCGTAAGCGGGCAGTGATTAACGTATTTAGCGCTAGACGAGGACAGGGTAGTAGCTGGGAAATACATTGTTATGGTTTCCCTGGGACTGACGCTTTATTACGTTTTACGATTCAAAAGAGATTTATGGAACATAACACTAAAAAAAACCCCAAAACGAACCACCCAAAGGGAAGCTCGGCCAAGCCTGTATGGATGCTATAGGAGTGCATTTGGCTGGATCCTTTTCCTTTCCCACGGTTTCCTGGCCGCTGCGCAAGCAGCGTCAGCATGGCACCGCGACCGCAGTGGCGCAGGAGCAGGAATTCGCCGAGCCTGAACGGAGCTCGTTCTCTTAACGAGTGGGTGCCCCGTTGGTAGCTCCCCGTCTGCTGTTGCCCCCCAGTGTGGAGTACTGGTGGTAGAGGTGGGGGAGGCCAGGTGGCAGTGGCGAGGCTCGCCTGTCGTGTAGCCGTCGTGTTTGTGGCTTTCCAGAAAACACGCCCTCGGCGATGAGTAATTTTTTAGTAAACCATTTGTTCTCACTTGGTGACATGCAGGCGTTTCCAAGCCCGTTTCCTGAGGGAGCGGGGCTTATGTGATCATTCTTGTCTGTTGAGCTGCCCTTTTTAGCACCTTTTGAGTCGTTTGGGTGATTTCTGTCAAATTGGAGACCTCACAGGTGCAAATTTTTGAGAGTTTTGAAAGCCGGTCCCTGGAGAAGGGAGAAACCGGGATGAGTGGCTGTGCCGAGAGGAAGCAGCTGCGTGTGCTCAGCAGCCGTGGCTACCCTGAGCACAGCTGGCTGGTGAGTCACGAGCCACGAGCCCCAGCCTGGCCTGGCACAGCTCAGCGGGAATTCTGGCTGCTGGGCCCACGAGGGACAGACTGGGGGTGCTGCGACATGGGGGGAAGCCCAAACTGGGACATAGGGAAGGAAAAGCAGCCAGTGCAGGGAAATAAGATGAGTCCTTAACAGAATCATAGAATGACCCAGGTTGGAAGAGACCTTCGAGTCCAACCATCACCCCAGCACTGCCCAACCCACCCCTACCCCGTGTCCCTCAGCACCACGTCTGCCCGGCTGGGAAACACCTCCAGGGATGGCGACTCCCCCCCTGCCCTGGGCAGCCTCTGCCAGCGCCTGACAACCCTTTCCGGGAAGGAATTGTTCCCCAGATCCAATCTAAACCTGCCCTGGCGCAGCTGGAGCCCGTTCCCTCTTGTCCCATGGCCTGTTCCTTGGGAGAAGAGCCCGACCCCCCCTGGCTACAGCCTCCTCTCAGGCAGTTGCAGGGAGCGAGAAGGTCTCCCCTCAGCCTCCTCTTCTCCAGGCGGAACAACCCCAGCTCCCTCAGCCGCTCCTCAGGAGACTTGTGCTCCAGAGCCCTCCCCAGCTCCGCTGCCCTTCTCTGGACACGCTCCAGCCCCTCCATGTCTCTCTTGGAGTGAGGGGCCCAAACCTGGACACGGGATTCGAGGTGGGGCCTCCCCAGTGCCCAGCACAGGGGCCCGATCGCTGCCCCGCTCCTGCTGGCCACAAACTAGGTTTTGCTTAGAGATCAGTCTGCTGTTTGCTCGCAGAGCTGGCGTTTGATTCCTCCTCTCCCCTTCCCTGTGTGCTGACAGAGCTAAAAAGGAGGTTATTTTTAGGTAACTGATAAAAACGACGCAGAGTTTTCCTTTGGTTTTTTGTGGTGCTCTTTTACTCTGTTTCCTCAGCGAGAACGTTGCTTTTTTGTTTCACAGTTTGCTCCACATGACGCATTTATTGTGTTCCCTGGATGTGTTCTCTGGATAGTTTAATGCTATGTAGCTCTGAACATTCTGCAAAAAGCTTGTCCTCCTCTTCACAGATTCAAGTGAAACCAAATACTTGAATCTTTGATTACCGTCATTATGACCAACTCTCAACCCTGTTCCTTAAACTGAGCGGGGCTTTGAGCAGCTTCAGAGTGTGTAACTGGCTTTGTTGCTCCCTAGGATGCCGGTCAGAAGCATTTTGGTGCCGTGGTTTGCAAGTCGTGCGGCATGATCTACACGGCTGCTAGCCCGGAGGACGAGGCCCAGCACATCCAGCACCACGAGAGGTTCCTGGAGGGACTGAGATATGTGGTAAGGCCACGGCTGCGCCCGCGGCTCCCCTGGAGAAGGTCCCGGGGTGGGGGGAAATGGTGGGGGATACCCAGGTATGCTGTCGAGACGGCCGCAGGCGAACGCTCTGTCACCCGGAGGGGAGGTTGAAGGGTAAGTTCAGCAGTTCCAGCAACTGTCTGCTTTCATCGGTTTGATGAATGTGACTTTATTCCTGAAAGCTGAAGTGGTTCAGATTACAGCTTCCTCGGCCAGAATCTTCGCTGAATCACTTCCTCTCTCGCGCTAGACTGCTAACTTGTTGTTTGTCTGGGTTTTTTTTTTTTCTCCCCCCTCTGTGGCAGGGTTGGAAGAAAGAACGGGTTGTGGCAGAGTTCTGGGATGGGAAAATTGTATTGATTCTTCCAAATGACCCAAAATATGCCGTCAAGAAGGTACATGTTTGTTTATTTTGGGGTTTATATTGTAGATTAGTTTTCCGCTGGCTCAGCTCCCAGAACTACCTCAGTGTGTGATCGCAGATCGCTCGGCGGGGCACGGGGCGGACAGCAGAGCCGCGTGGGGTTGTGGCAGCGATCCGGCTTGCTGTGGACACCCACCCTGCCCCGTCCTCACCCTGCCCCGTCCTCACCCTGCCCCGTCCTCACCCTGCCCCGTCCTCACCCTGCCCCATCCTCACCCTGCTCCCTGCCCTGAAGTTTTTGGGCTCACGGGAGCAACACGACCCGATCCTTTCCATTGCCAGGGCCGGGGTGAGGCGGTTGCGCTCTGTGAGAGGTGCTGAGGGATGAAGAAAAGAGGCTGAGGGGAGACCTTCTCGCTCCCTGCAACTGCCTGAGAGGAGGCTGTAGCCAGGGGGGGTCGGGCTCTTCTCCCAAGGAACAGGCCATGGGACAAGAGGGAACGGGCTCCAGCTGCGCCAGGGCAGGTTTAGATTGGATCTGGGGAACAATTCCTTCCCGGAAAGGGTTGTCAGGCGCTGGCAGAGGCTGCCCAGGGCAGGGGGGGAGTCGCCATCCCTGGGGGTGTTTCCCAGCCGGGCAGACGTGGTGCTGCGGGACACGTGTTAGTGGTGGCCATGGCAGCATTGGGTTGATGGTGGGACTCCATGATCTCAAAGGTCCCTTCCACCCCAGGGGATTCTGTGATTCTGTGACAAGAGTGAGAGCCTGTTCTTTAGTGTCCTCTACATAGTTGGAACCTGATCCTATGGAAGCACGAGATGATTTGAGGGAACGAGGCCCCTTGCTGACAGCTTTCACACCGAAGAATGAGCTTCTTCCTAACACCCCTCTCTCTGGCTTTGTTTTTAGGCAGAAGACGTGCGAGAAATTGTAGATAATGAATTGGGATTTAAGCAAGTTTCTTTGAGCTGCCCAGCCAAGACTAAAATATACTTGTTTGTGTCCACCAAGAAGATGATTGTTGGCTGCTTAGTGGCTGAATCCATCAAACAGGTGCGTGTTATTAATTGTATGGGGAGGGGGTGAAATTAACTGGGGCCGTTTGTGTAAGCCTGTGTAGTGGAAATCCTGCCTTAGCACACCAGGAGGGGGAAATAAAACCAGGGGAACAAAAAACCCGCAAAACAAACCCACCCCCAAAAACAACAACAAAAAAAGAAATTAAGGAAAAGCTCGGGCTTTTGTCAGGGTGAGGTGTTGCTGGCAGGAGTTAGTTGAGTTTGTATGGTTAATCCTGCAGCTGGCTTCCATCTGCCTCTGCTTTGGGTGCTGCTTTCTGTGCTGGGCTGCTTTGTAAGAGAGGAGAAGGCAGGGTGGGGAACGCGGGAAGGCCTGTGGCTGTGTGTCCCATCGGGAACGGGGCAGTTTGATGCCTCTGCTCATCCCTGCAGGCTTTCCGGGTGCTGTCCGAGCCGGGAGCCGCGCCGTCGCCTGGCCACGACACCCTGCAGCAGCACCGGGCTTGGCGTTGCTCCACGGATCCGGAACCTGCCATCTGCGGCATCAGCAGGATCTGGGTGTTCGGCCCGCGGCGCGGGAAGGGCATCGCCCGTCGCATGGTGGACGTGGTCAGGTAGGGAGCGGCGGGAGGGCAGCGGGCAGCCGGGATCCCGGCTGGCGTTTATCCTTAGCCGGGGGGAAAAACCACATTTGCAGCCAAAAATGTTTAGAAGGAACTTACAGAAGTGGATAAATTTGTATCATTAAGTCTGAAATCCCAACTTTATAGTGGAAGGATATCAAGTGGACAGATATCCTGTGTATATGTAATATTTAAGTAATATTTCCAGTTAAAATCTGACACAAGTGTGGGCCAAGCTGTTAACTGCTGGGTATAACCGGAGCACAGAGCTACACAGACTGGATTTACCAAGAGAAACTGTGCATGTTAGGGGGGAAAAAATACTGGTTTGCTTTTGTTTGGTGGGTTTGGTTGGTTTTTTTGAATGGACAACTTGATGGGCCCAAACACTTGAGTTTTTCCGGGCAGGAAATTCCAAGCTTGAAAAGTGCGGACCAAAATGGAGTGAAGACTTAAAAACTTCCGCTCGTCGGTTAACATGGGCGTGTTGAGGGGGAGCTTGGCAGTTCAGGAACCTGTCGCAGCAGCACGTATCTTCCTTGATACGCGTATAGCGAGTGGATATTATGCAAATGCAGACATAGAAAGTATATGAGTACAAGGGGTGATGGCTTTAAACTAAAAAAGGGGAGATTGAGTCTATATAGAAGGAAGAAATCCTTTACCGTGAGGGTGGGGAGCCCCTGGCCGGGGTTGCCCAGAGCAGCTGTGGCTGCCCCATCCCTGGAAGTTCAAGGCCAGGTTGGACGGGGCTTGGAGCACTCTGGTCTGGTTGAAGATGTCCCTGCTCATGGCAGGGGGTGGCACTGGATGGTCTTTAAGGTCCCTTCCCACCCAAACCGTTCCATGATTCTGTCTGTATATATTTTTATATATTTATAATCATACGTCATTGTATCCGGACTTCAGTATTCTGAAAATTCCTTGGGCAGCGTTCGGTCTCCGCTTCCTCCCGTGGTTCGTGTTCGATGTGCCTGGAGACGTGCCACCTCCGTGCCACCTTCCAGAGCCGCAGGCTGTGTGAGCCAGCTGGACCTGGGTGACCTGTGGGTGCCCACGGGAGTCCTGGCACTGGTGTGGTGGGCTGCACTTGGGAACTGCTCCAAGAAGTTTAACTGAAACCTCTAAGTTTCCATGTAAAACTGCATCCAGGGGGTTTCTGCCTGCATTCAGCCTTACGTTACCCTTCTTGCTAATTTTAAAATGCCACCTGGTCCCTGATTACGCCAGAATCCAAGAGAGCAAACTGGCATCTCGTAGTGATCCTCTCTGGTTTGAAAGTAAAGCCACAGAATCCCAGAATCCCCGGGGTTGGCAGGGCCCTCTGGAGATCATCCTGTCCCTCCCCCTGCCAGAGCAGGGTCACCCAGAGCAGGGGGCACAGGGTGGCGTCCAGGCGGGTTGGGAATGGCTCCAGAGTGGGAGACTCCACCACCTCTCTGGGCAGCCTCTGCCAGGGCTCTGCCACCCTCCAAGGAAAGAAGTTCCTCCTCGTGTTCAGATGGAGCTTCCCGTGTTCCAGGCTGTGCCCGTTCCCTCTTGTCCTGTCCCTGGGCACCACTGACACAAGCCTGGCCCCCTCCTCCCGGCCCCCTCCCTTGCAGTATTGCTCAGCACTGATGGGCTCCCCCCTCAGCCTGCTCTTCTCCAGCCTAAAGAGCCCCAACTCCCTCAGCCTTTCCTCCTAAGGGAGATGTTCCAGCCCCTGAGCATCTCCGGAGCCCTTTGCTGTCCCCTCTCCAGCAGTTCCCTGTCCTTCTGGAACCGGGGAGCCCAGCCCTGGACACAGGACTGCGGGTGCCCCTCCCCAGGGCAGAGCAGAGGGGCAGGATGACCCCCCTCCACCCGCTGGCCACGCTCTGCTTGATGCCCCCCAGGATGCCACTGGCCTTCTTGGCCACCAGGGCCCATTGCTGGCTCGTGGGCATCCTGTTGTGTGCCAGGACTCCCAGGTCCCTCTCTGCAGAGCTGCTTCCCAGCAGGTCCCCCCAACCTGTCCTGGTGCCTGGGGTTGTCCCTCCCCAGGGGCAGGACCCTGCACTTGCCCTTGTTGAACGTCAGGAGGTTTCTCCCTGCCCAACTCTCCAGCCTGTCCAGGTCCCGCTGAACGGCAGCTCGGCCTCCTGCTGTGTCACCCCCCCTCCCAGCTCGGTGTCACCAGCAATGGCTGATGGTGCCCTCTGTCCCCTCACCCAGGTCACTGATGAGCACATTGCCCAGGACTGGACCCAGCGCTGGCCCCTGGGGAACAGCACTTTTTATGGATCTCATATTTCTCTTCACTGTGTCCATTTAAATGGCGCATTTAAACGGCTTGAAGCTGTTTCTTATTCACCAGAAATAGCAGCTCCCGGCCGAGGAGGTCTGGGGGCGGGGGGGACACACACCACTGCAGAAATATCAGCGCCCTCATTGCTCTGCTCTCTCTTCCAGGAGCACCTTCATGTACGGCTGCTACCTGAGCGCCGACGAAATCGCCTTCTCCGACCCGACGCCGGACGGCAAGCTGTTCGCAACGAAATACTGCCAAACCCCTCGCTTCCTCGTTTACAACTTCATTTACAACAACTGATTGGACTCGGTTATTGCAAGTTGAGGTTCGTTTAAATCCTCCCCAATTATTTGCTGTTTAAATTAACGCTTGGGCGTTGTTACCTGGCTAAACGCCGTTCTCCTGCTGAGCGCCAGCTCTTCCCTTGTGAGCGAGCTGGGGAAAGAGCGTGTCACTTTGTGTACAGAGCTGTGTTAAAGTTTAGTGTTTGCTGCAGAAGCTTGCTGGGATTTCAGGTAGGTTTATTTCTTCCGAAATTAAATTTTATTGCAAGTAACTTAATTTCTTTAAAAGGTTTAATTAATATAAAGATTGCTTTTTTNGGAAGCTGTCCCGGGGGCTGCCTGCTCAATAAAATGTGTGAAATGCTGCTGCTCGGGCTTCTTTCTGCGCGCAGAGGAGAGGGGAAAACCGCTTCCAGAGCTCTCCGGACTTGAAGAGTGGCAGCACAGGGGGAACAGGACAAAGTAGGTGTTGCAACATCATTGTCTCCAGCCACCTCAGGGTAGGAATTACCCAGCCAGCGGGGTTTTCTTTAATAGCTCCTAATGAGACTGGGTTGGGGTTTTTTTGCCTTGATCCTCCATCCTCTTTTGCCAATTTTGCGTAACAACCTGTTGTGTCCGGCAACTTTTCCCTTGAGCCGCACCCCCTCCCTCCTTAGGAGAAAAACAACACCGCTTTCACACCGAGGTGAAAAAAAAACCACATTAAATTTATTTTTTTTTAACATCCTGGTCCTGAAACTGTTAGTTCAACGCAGAGAGGGGAAGGGTTTGAGAGCAGCTGCACCACCACAACTCTAAAAGCGCAACTATTGCACGGAACACGCAGCTTATCTAGGAACTATGTGGAGAGGGGGAAGAGGGGATCGCTCCCAAAGAACCCGGAGCGATTTCCTGAATTGGGGGGGTAGTGCTTAACGAGGCCAGGCTCTGCTTTTTGAGGAGGCAGAGCAGATTTCATGTATTTAGAAGGGTAAATGCTGCAGGAGAAGCCTTACTCTTCTAAACTTGAGCTCCCGCACTCGCGCCACGGAGCGAGTGTGGGAGCTCGGATGATTTTACTTCTGGGCCAGACTGGCCTCCAAGGCGTCCACGATGCACGCGGCCGAGGGTCGTTTTTTGGGGTCCTCGCTGGTGCAGACAGAAAAGAGGTCGATGACGTGCTGGTAGGAAGAATCCAGTTCCTCCATGTTGAGAGCCGGGCGGCTTCCCAGGGCGGCGTAATACGCTTCCTCGTCAAAGTAGTCTTCGTCGAAAGACTCGTCTAGGAGGTGGGAAAGGCCATGGGAAGGGTGAGGGGAAACTGCTTTGCTCCCTGGCTGTCCCTCATCCATCACTGAATGGTTTGGGTTGGAAGGGACCTTCAAGACCACCCAGTCCCACCCCCCTGCCCTGGGCAGGGACATCTTCAACCAGACCAGGTTGCTCCAAGCCCCGTCCAACCTGGCCTTGAACCTCCAGGGATGGGGCAGCCACAGCTGCTCTGGGCAACCCCAGCCAGGGGCTCCCCACCCTCACAGCCAGGAATTTCTTCCCAAGATCTCATCTCAATCTCCCCTCTGCCAGTGTAAAGCCATTCCCGCTCATCCTGTGGCTCCACTCCCTGATCCCGAGTCCCTGCCCAGCTTTCCTGGAGCCCCTTTCCGACCCTGGCAGGGGCTGGAAGGTCTGCGCGGAGCCTTCTCTTCTCCCGGCGGAACCCCCCCAGCTCTCCCAGCCTGTCCTCCCAGTCTGTCGGGGCTCCAGCCCTGCCAGCATCTCGGTGGCCTCCTGTGGCCCCGCTCCAGCAGGTCCATGTCTCTGCTGTGCCGAGGCCCCGGAGCTGGAGGCAGCACTGCAGGGGGGTCTCCCCCCTCCCAAGCGGAGCAGAGGGGCAGAATCCCCCCCCGGCCCTGCTGCCCCCGCTGGGGGGATGCAGCCCAGGGGCAGGAGGGGTTCTGGGCTGCCAGCGCACGGTGCTGCCTCACGTCCCATTTTTTTGTCCACCAGTACCCCCAAGTCCTGCCTTACAGGGGTGCGCTGAGATGTCACCTTCCTATCAGCTTTGTTTTTCCCTTCTTAGCACTAATGCTGCCTGGGCTACACCATTACTTTCCCTTTGACATAAATCACTTATTTTGAAGCTGTATCTAACCCTGTTCTTCCAGCAGAATAACTCTTGAGTCAGCCCTGCAGAACTGGCGGGGAAAAAGCTCTGCAGCAAAGAGGTGCCGAGGGCAGGAGAGGGTAGAAAATTTCCCCGGCTGCCTGGAGACCGAGGTAGGAAACACAAGCAGCCTGTGGGTCCGTGCCAGCATAAAGGCTGGAGCAAGAGGAGTTTTCCCTGCACGGCCTGTAGGATTTTTAGCTTGCTGTCACTCCAGGGCACAGATCTGCCCGTCTGCTCAGTGTAACTACCAACAAGGGGGTGGCCAAGGCGGCCGCCAGCATCCTGGCCAGCATCACCAATGGTGTGACCAGCAGGACCGGGGCAGTGATGTCCCCCTGTGCTGGGCACTGGGGAGGCCCCACCTCGAATCCCGTGTCCAGGTTTGGGCCCCTCACTCCAAGAGAGACATGGAGGGGCTGGAGCGTGTCCAGAGAAGGGCAGCGGAGCTGGGGAGGGCTCTGGAGCACAAGTCTCCTGAGGAGCGGCTGAGGGAGCTGGGGTTGTTCCGCCTGGAGAAGAGGAGGCTGAGGGGAGACCTTCTCGCTCCCTGCAACTGCCTGAGAGGAGGCTGTAGCCAGGGGGGGTCGGGCTCTTCTCCCAAGGAACAGGCCATGGGACAAGAGGGAACGGGCACAGACTGGAACACGGGAAGCTCCATCTGAACACGAGGAGGAACTTCTTGCCTTGGAGGGTGGCAGAGCCCTGGCAGAGGCTGCCCAGAGAGGTGGTGGAGTCTCCCACTCTGGAGCCATTCCCAACCCGCCTGGACGCCACCCTGTGCCCCCTGCTCTGGGTGACCCTGCTCTGGCAGGGGGTGGCACAGGGGGATCTCCAGAGGGCTCTGCCAGCCCCGGGGATTCTGGGATTCTTTTCCAATTTAAACAATTCTACCACAAATCCCCACTGGGGTGTGCAGGAGATGCCCAAAGTAACATAAACAGCGTCCCCTGTGCTCTGCCAGAGGTGAGGGGGTGTTGGGAGCCGGGGGCCAGCCCCAAGGAGCCCTGGCCGGGGCCCAGCACGTTTCTTTACCTTCCCTTTTCCAAAAGGCTCAGCTGCTCAAATATTTTTGTGCACCATTTCTCGCACGATGTCAATTTTTAAGCTCTTGTGGCTGCATCATGCCGGTGGGATCTCAATAGCATCCAGCCCGCAGCCGCAGCTGGGCCGATTGCTGCTGCGCTGCCGTGACAGCAAAGGACGCAGGACGGAGCCGGAGCATGGCCCAGCACCCTGCGGGGCTCCCGGGGGAGCAGCGAGCGTGCTCAGGGACATCTTTCAAGCCTACTGAACCGCGCTGACGAGCAGCAGAATTTCCAGGAGCTCTTCCCAGCCGTTAGACGCGCAGCTGGAGCGCTTACAAGGAGCGCCGGTTCGTGAGGATTAGTTACCGTCACTTCTCAACTTCTCGTTTGGTGTTAAAAAGCGAAAGGAAGCTGAAAGCAGCCCAAGCCCTGCGCGCGCGGTGAAGACCACCACCAAGCACCCGCTGCAGAGCGGCCTCGGGGTGGTGCTGAGCACCTCGGTGCTGCAGGAAACTCCCCAGCTAACTCCCTGTGCGGAGAGGCAGGGCTGGGAGACGCAGCAGGCGCAGACAGATGCCTGGAAGCCCTTGGGGTGGCACCCGAGGGAGACCCCGCGTTGCGGCGGTACCGACACACGCTGTAAAAACCACTCCTCCTAGGAGAGGAAAGCGCTTCCAGGGGCAGAAGTTGCTCACGGGAAGGGTACAGGGACTAACCTTCGTCATCAAGGTCATCGCCCAGGTTGAGGTGGGGCACGGAGAGGGTCATCATTTCCCAGAGGGTCAGCCCAAAGGCGAAGATGTCGGCCTTGTCGGTGATCACGCCGTCATCCTGCAGAGCCTCCTTGGGCTTCCAGGGCTCGGTGCCGACGTAGTACATGTCCGGCTCGCTCACTGGAAGGGAAGGACATGGCTCGGGTGGCTGCGGGGACTTGGAGACGCAGCACGGCACGGTGCGCAGCTGATCCCCGCTGTAAGGCACCCTGCGACGGAGGGGTGAGACATCACCCAGGCGTTTCCCTTCCTCACCTTGGTTTTTCCCCTCCGAGGAGGCAGGAGCGAGGTGACAGCGCTCACAGGGCACCTTCCCAGGACAACGCCAGGGACCCTGGTGCCACCGTGCTCCGACAGCCTCCCCCACACAGTGCCTCCTGCCAGCCACGCGGTCCTCCTGCTTCCTTTACTCCAGCCAGACCCAGTCCTCACCACCTCATTCAATGTAACGCCTCCTTCGTCTTAATTACCCCTGGGAGAGCCGGAGCGATCAGCTCTCAGCCCGCTGACGGAAACACCAGCTCTGACTCCATCCCTTATATCCCGCAACGCCAGGCCCCGCTCCCAGGAGGAGGGTGCCACATCTCCCCCGTTCTCCTTAGCAAATTCCCGAGCTGTCGGCAAATCTCCGCTCTTCCAAGAAACGTTCCTCCTGCAGGGCCGATCGCCAAAGCCCGGCCCGTAGTGAGAAGCGAATGCCGGAATCCCTCAACACTTCACGGACCATTGCGCTTTGATCCTTGGCTGCCACACGATGGGGACCTGTCACCCTTGTCATCGCTGGGTGCCCCTTGACGCCACGAGACCACGAGGAGGCAAAGGCACCATCAGGGCTGGGTGGGGAGGACTTTTCCCCGTTAAACCAGCCCACAAACCGATACCTGAACCACGCTCCTTGCCGGGAGACTGCGCTGGGGCGCTGCCTGCAGCTCTCTCGCTCCTTACAAAAGGGAACAGCTACAAATAAAAACGCAATAAGCAGCTCTCTAAAAGATGAGGCTGTGGCAGGCGCAAGCGCTGTGTAAAGCGGCAGAGAAAAGCATTCTTGTAATTAACCCCAACACATTCCTGCTGTTCACAGCCAAGCCCCGACGCCATTAGACATCTGCTTCTCATTGACATGAAGCCTTTATAACGCTTGCATTCGGCTCCTGCTTCCCTCGAGCCCTACGAGAAATCCATGTATTTAACGCTCTGGCAAGAGCGTCTCCTCGAGAGGGTCCAGCAGGGCCGGATCCAGCATCCCTCATACAACGGCATTCCTGCCCTCGGGAGCGAACGTGCAGGCGTGGAAGGGCACCAGAGAGACATCACAGGTCTGAAGAACTGAAAGCTGGACTTTCTGGAGATCCCCTTCACCCCCACACGGTGCGAACTGCCCGCCAGCCCTCCCCTGTGAGGACACGGCCAAATTCACGTCCCCCTTCCCGGCCACCCCGACCTACCGGTCATGTTCTCATCCAGGGGCAGGGACATTCCCACGTCACAGATCTTGACGGTTTCAAAGTCGCCTTTAACGACCACGTTTGAAGACTTGATATCTCCGTGGAGCAGCTTCTTGTCATTGTGAAGATACTAAAGAAGGCAGAGAGGAGCCGTTAACACCCGCTTCCAGATCCAGCCACAGAGCAGCAGGAGGAGCCATCGCCCCTGGGCAGCAAAGCACCAACTTTTTTAATGTTTATTAACAAAACATATTTAATAAAAACATATTTAGCCCTAAAACCTCCAGGTTGGCTCCACACCTACAAAACACAGGGCAGGTTGTTCCACCCAGCCTAGTTTTGGAGGCTGCCTTGTAGTGGGAGGCTGCGAGAAGTACCTGCGGCAACAAGCATGGGCCAGCGGGCGGCAGGCGACGGCCGAGGACACGCCAATGGCCGAGGACACACATGCCACCTCGTCCCAGGAGCTCCGAGCTGCCTCTCCTCGGCAGGGACGGCACAGGCCTGCGCTTCGCCCTGAGCAGCGGCACAGCCACGCTGAGGCTCAGAAGCCATGCCGTGCTTTGGACAGAGTCTCTGTTTTCCCCGCTTTTTCCCCCAAACGCAGCCTCAGCGCGGCGAGAGGAGGCCCGCAAGCCGCACCAGTTTAACCATTTTCACCGCCAAGACCAGCTGCCTGGCGTGGCAGGAGCCAGCAGCCAGCTTCCTCGCCGGCTTGCAAGCAGGGAGAGCAGGTAGCCCCGGGGAGGGCAGCGGAACACTCGTGACCAAAACTCCGTTGCATCTTTCTTTTTTTTTTTTACATTGCTTCAATCTCAAGCTTTAGGGCTCAGTTTTCACCCGAGTTTACCAAGCACCCGGTAAAAACCCCACCGAGGTCAGACATGGAGCATCACAGCACCCGCTCTCCGTCTGCCAGCACCTGGCCTTCTCACACACCCGACTCCTTTTATTTTTTCCAGTGCCACCAGTGGATACGGTTCCACACGGAAGAACTACGGTTAATGGCAAACGTACCTTCAGCCCCCTGGCCATGCTCAAGGCAACTTTGAAAATCGTGGCAGCAGGGAAAGGGCCCAGCTTTTTTTCCCTTCTTTCTTCAAGCAGGTAGCAGAGAGATTTCTCTCCTCCGTACTCCATGGCCAGACACATGCTGCCGTCGTTGGCCTCGGTAAACGCCCGGTAACCTTCCAACAGAGATGGGTTTGTTAGAGCCGAAGGAAGCACCGGCCTTTCCGCGTGGAGCCAGAGCATCTGGGGCTGCTGCCCAGGTGCTTCCCTGGTGGTTGCAACCAACCCCAAGGAAATCCACATCCCAGGGGACCCGGCTGGTGGCTTTACATGATGAGGTGAAGCCCCAGGAATGTCCGTGGAGACCTGCGGGCCCCGAGGAGGGGCAGGAGCCACAAACCTAGTGGAGGTGGAGGAGCTCCCTCCTCCAGGGAGCCCACAGACACCCCCCCCTGTCGGTCCCCAGGTCAGCGCCGCACCCTGTGCCAGGGTAGGGGGCACCCAGGGAGGTTGATCCTGATCTTTGTGGGACAGAGAACCAGGAAAAAGGAGGGAGAAGAGCAGCAGCAGACCTTCAGGAGAGACAGAGAATCTAGAATAGAATAGAATAGAATAGAATAGAATAGAATAGAATAGAATAGAATAGAATAGAATAGAATAGAATAGAATAGAATAGAATAGAATAGAATAGAATAGAATAGAATAGAATAGAATAGAATAGAATAGAATAGAATAGAATAGAATAGAATAGAATAGAATAGAATAGAATAGAATAGAATAGAATAGAATAGAATAGAATAGAATAGAATAGAATAGAATAGAATAGAATAGAATAGAATAGAATAGAATAGAATAGAATAGAATAGAATAGAATAGAATAGAATAGAATAGANCAGGGGCTCCCCACCCTCACAGCCAGGAATTTCTCCCCAAGATCTCATCTCAGTCTCCCTAATCTGTGAGCGTAAAACTGCTGCCCTTTGTCCTGTGGCTCCACTC
>VZSF01008201.1:17120-65271 GCA_013398295.1 Chionis minor
CAGGGCCTGAGGGGGGACCGGAGCCTGGTGGGAGCCCTGGGGCTGGGGGGGGGACCGGGGCCTGAGGGGAACCCTGGGGCCTGAGGGGCGATCGGGGCCTGAGGGGGTGCCGGGGCCGAGGGCAGATCGGGGACCTGAGGGGGCCGCGGGGACCGCCGCTACCGTGGGGAAGCTCTACCTGCCGCCCCGCCGCGCATGCGCACAGGCCGCACCACCCCCCACCGCCCCGCCCCCACGTGACTCAGACGCCCAATCGCGACCGCCGCATTCGCCCNGGGCCCTGGGGTGGGGGCTGCGGGGTCTTCCTGCCCGCTGTGGGCTTGTTGGGGTCGGCTCCGGCGGCCTGAGGCGAGGTCTGTTGTCAAATAAGGTGTTGGGCCCCTTCTGAGCACCGGGCGGGTTGAGACCCCAGCGAGCTCTGCTGCCTGGTGGATTTCTGTCGTCGAGCGTGTGGTACCTGCGCCTCTGCCTGAGCTTATGAAGCATTCGGGGGGTTCAGAAGTGCTCTTGGCTTGTGACGTTTGTGCGGATGATTTGTCCCGGTTGGTATGGCCAAGTTGGAGCCTGTGTAGAAGTATGGGGAATTTGATAAAACTCCTAAACAACTCAGCTATGCTTAATTACTTACACACTTACTTACACACTCCAAAACCTTTCGGGATGCTTGGGCTGGGGACACGAGGTGGGGGTCAATCTCTTCTCCCAAGTAACAAGCAACAGGACAAGAGGAAATGGCCCCAAGTTGTGCCAGGGGAGGTTTAGGTTGGATATTAGGAAAAACTTATTCACTGAAAGGGTTATCAAGCATTGGAAGAGGCTGCCCAGGGAGGTGGTGAAATCGCCGTCCCTGGAGGTATTTAAAAGATGGGCAGACGTGGTGCTGAGAGACGTGGTTTAGGGTTGGTTTTGGCATAGGTTTATGGTTGGACTCGATCTTGAAGGTCTCTTCCAACCCAATTGATTCTATGATTCAATGATTGGTTCTTCCTCTCCACTGTAGTTTTTCTAGGACAACGTTAAATTCCCCAAATAATTCTGCTTGGGAAACCTTGGTACATGCAACAAAATTTCTTAGGGGTGGTTTGTTTTTTTTTTTCCACAGGTCTGGTATTTTCATTTGTCTGCTTATTTCTTTACTTGAGATGATGAGGAGAGACTGTAGGCTGGTTTTTTTACTGCTTGGAGTTGCAGGAGGCACGTGCAAGAGTAGTAGCTTTGTGAGATGCAGCAGTATGAGATCATCCTCAAGGCAGGCATTCTTCCTCTTCTAGTGTCTGAAACGGCTCCTCTGGCTGTTTGGGGAAGATGAAGTTTCGTCATCTCTGTGCTGTGAAGGGGCAGAGCCTTTTGCTTACTTTTAAACTAGTTTAACAGATACAAGAACTTCTCAGTAGGGTATTGAACCAAGTGTTGCTGGTGAGTGGGGTATATTTGGTCTGAAGTGCAAGATCCTGCTGAAATCCTCTTTTGTTCAAATATTAGAAGACCAACATCCAGAAGCTGACTCGTGAGTTCCTCCTTTTTCCGACAAAGCTAACAGAACTTTGTGATGTTTCTCTAGGTTAAAGGCAGTAGAAGTTGAAAACACCCCCCTTGCTTCGCTCCGAGGCTCCCCGCTGTCTTCAGCATGGCTGGTGGCATTACTGATACAGGAGAGCTTTACTCTCCCTATGTAAGTACTGCTCTTTGCGGGTTTTCTCACAAATCTTCAAAATACTCTTCTCTCAACACTGTGCTTTCATTTTCTGCTTCCCTGTGGACATAACCGCAGTATTTCAAGAGGTGGTGGAGGTTAAAGGGTACTTAAAAATGCTTAGTGCTTGTAGTTGTAGGGTTTTTTTTTACATGACGGATTACATTATATACTGTAAGGGACAATGTCTGCTTAAGGCATAGTTCTAAAAGTGTTAAAAAGAGCTTCATGCCCCATGCTAGCTCTTGCGTCCTTCTACTCACTTTCCTTACGTTTTATTAATGTTTTCATCAACCCAAATTGTCTTGTGAAGCTAATGTAAACAGGGGGGATTGTGACACAGAAAGTGTCCCACTTTGCTTCTCTTTTTTTGACTTTAGGAAACTCGGAGGGAAATATTATATAAAGTTTACTTATTTGTAGCTGTTGTAGTAATTTGTTTTAAACCACTTCACTTATAACCAGTAATCGAGGTGTTTCTTCCTTGTAATGTGGTGTCCTGTGAAGCTGCACAGCAAATTAGTGCTTTACCATGTTACTGGAAATACTGGTTTTCGTAGCTGCGGGTGTTCATATAGTGCCGGCTCTTAAAAACAACACTCTGCAAACATTTTTTTACTCTGAAGTGAACTCACTAAATATAGAACCAGTCCTGAAATCTGTGTGTTGGCTTTCAAATGCTTTAAAACTTTTATCCCTGTGTTAATGACTGAATTTAGAAGAACAGGGTATTAGGCTGCGGAAGTAGGTCACAACTGAGAAAACAGAGAACAAGACAATAACTGGGACGTCTGGACTCTAAAGGATTTGTGTCACCTGCTCTTATGTTGTTACGTTAATGTTGCATGAATTTCTTAGAGTCTAATCTCAAAGGCTGTGACTGTCCGTGTTCCCTGAAGATTTCTAGCCAGACTGAATCCACAGGCACCGTTCTCATCTCCGTCTGCTTGACCAAAGTCAAGGAAAATCACCTGAGGTGGTTTTTCAAGAGTCCTTCACTGAAGAGTGAATCATGGCCCTGGGCACTTGAGCTGTGCTCGGGGAATGACAGCTCTGCCAGCTGAATGAAAAGAACTTTTCCTGCAAGCTGCAATGGCTGATTTTTCCATCCTTCTGGGAGACCCATCAAAAGATGAATGTGCTGTGGTTATGAACGTAGTGAACGTAGGGCAGGAGTGCTCGCAGGGTCTCTGGGGAATAGTTCTCCTGATGTTAATTGCTCCACACCCAGAAAGCTGTACTTGAATGCAGTTCTTTACTTGGCTGAGTGATGCTGAGTCTCTAGAGAGACTCTGACCTATATGAAAAAAACACTTTGGGGCAATTTTTGATCTTGAATTCAGCTAAGTTTATAGTTGAGGGGGTGGTGGTGGTCCTGTCCAGGTGCACTTGCCCCTCAGCAGAAAAAAGCTCGTTGCCAGACAGGATAAAATCCTTTCCCTTCCAGAAATAAAATCTCTTCTTCAGAGTGTGCTCAGCTGCCTGCTGGTAAAATGTCAAGCAGGCTTTGACATTTTGTTTGGATATTTCCTGCTTGACTAAGAACGAAGTAGGACAAGAGATTCTCAAAGGTAACTCGTGTACGTAGTCATAACTACTTAGGTTCAGATCAGAAAATAACGAGACACCCCAACCAGCAGTGTAGGCCCTTCTGGTAGAAGGCAGTGGATCTGAAAACAAACAGACAAAAAGCTCACATACTTTCTAACTTTAAAAATTGGAACAAAACTTTTTTTTTTTTAAATCCTTAGAAAAATAGAGAGGAATATGAGTTTCTACTGAAATGTGCCGACACTTTGTTCTCTTTGGTGATCAGTCCACTCCTATATTAATTTCTAGCATGGGCTTGCTCAGATTTAAATGGGCTCGCTCCATTAAAATCAGTGTGCATGCGAGGTGTCTTGGATGATCTCTGGCACAGCTGCAGGCTCTCACGGTGGATTATGTGGACAATTGCAGGTTGGTCTGGTTTACATGTTCAACCTCATCGTGGGGACAGGAGCCCTAACCATGCCAAAGGCCTTTGCGACAGCAGGGTGGCTCGTCAGCCTCGTCCTCCTGATGTTCCTGGGATTTATGAGGTAGGACGTATGTGTCTTTAGGAGGTTGGGGGGGCTCAGCTGGGTCGAGCTGTTAGGACAGCGCAAAGACTATTGCTGCTTTTCTGAGCGATCCTGTCCCTCTGCTGCTTGAGCGTTGGTCTGCAGTTGTGTTGCATGTGGGCTTTATTTGGAGGGATGCGTTTTCTGACTGCCAGCAACATGGTGCTGCATCCCATCCCCTGACAGATGGGGAAAGACAATTTCTCCAGCCCAGAGTCTTCTGGGACCTTACTCCCAGCTTCCTTTTTTTCACACTGTCCTCCCTGTAGATACATCCCACGCTTTCCTCTGTCACAGATCAGTTCCCCAAACAGCATCCAATTCACAGCTGACACAGGTTCATTTCTTTGCTTTGCGACTTGCAGATGTGGTGCAGACCTGTTGTGTTAGTTTTCTCTTGGCTTCTGGTAATGCTCTGGGCAGCCGTAAGAGTGTCAGGGAAAACAAATTACTGTATAGCTGGGCCCGTCTTATTCCCCTCACACACCTTTTGCTGTGTAAGACCTTGGAGCTGGTCTCATGATTTTCATGCTGGCTGGCCATGAGCTTCTGCCCAGATGTCTCCTTGCTGGAGCAGCAGGTGGAGCTGAAGGCTGTTGATACAGCACTGATGTCTAAGTAGTTATTAATAGAATTGCCGTCTTCCGATGGACTGTGAATCCCTGCTTGCTTCTTGCTTAGTTTTAAAATGAAGTGAAATAAAATCCTCTCCTGCTGTTTGTAAGAATGGAATTTAGAAGTTCCTGTCTGGTTGGTAACCGCCTCTGTCAGTCTGAATGTGACTTTCATTGGAGGCAGTGCTTTTTGGATCTGTTAGGTGCTACTATAGAGAGATACTCTACGGTCAGTACTGACTGTAGTAATGCTTGTAAGTTCCCCATCTCAAAGCTGTGTGCTGCAAAGGCTTGATAAAATGTAAACTGTGGGAGCTTTGAAACCAATTCCTTTTAGATGCATTAGTTGAACAGTGGAAATTCGGTGTTTGAAACTTATAGCACCAGCAGACAATCATTCAAGGTCAGCAGAAGAGCACAAGCTTCCAAACCTGCGTACCCAAACTGTGCCAGATTAAAAATGAGAAAACGCAGCTCAAAGTATTACATCCCTTGGTAGCTGTGTTGCCCTACTGCTTTTGTTCTGGTGCTTGTGATTTCCTTGTGCCCCTTCAGCGCATGAAGAATTTATGTGGAAATGGCTGCGTGTGCCTCAGGATAGGGCTGCTTTCTTTTATTCTTGCAAAATTAATCTCTCATTTGAGCTTGATAAATGAGTCCGGTTCCTGAAGCAGTGAGAAAGCACTTTAAAGTCTTAAATAAGATTGATTTGAGATTGTGGCAGTTTTTTTATTATAGGACTAGTTTTAGCTGAGATAATGATATTACTTCATTGTTGGCTCTCGCTGTCTCCCTGGCCAGCTTTTGCCCTGTCCTCCAGCAAAGTGTATTTGCACGCACGTGTTATCTGCCCCTTGTTCTTGTGTTGCTGCTTTGCTTCTGATGCCATTTGGAAGGTTCTTTAAGGGATCGTAGTACCTTTGCCACAGGCCCTAATAGATAAGCTTCGCAGTAGTACTGTGCTAGTCCTAGGGCCTGGAAAGAGGAAGGTCCTGTTGCCACCTTCAACCCACAGAAATGCTAGGAAGGTGCCTTCCAGGTATCTGAAGTGTTCTCTTGTATCTGAAGGCAGCTTATATTTTACTGCATTTTGTGTTCTGCTTGAACACCGTAATCTCAAGGACAGAAGGGAGTGGCAAACTGAGATGAAACACTACCAAAACCGCAGTGTGGGGCAGGGGGGAGTTGGTGAAAGGGTGGTTTTGGTTGGTTCGTTTGTGTACTCCTACAACAGATGAGAATAATGCTTCATCTCTGTTCAGTAATGGTTCTTGACTGTTACTGATAACAATTGAATTTCTCTCTCTCTAGCTATATGACTACAACCTTTGTGGTAGAAGCCATGGCTGCTGCAAATGCCCAGCTGCGATGGAAGAGAATGGAAAAACGCAAGGTTTGTATGGGGTTTAATTTTCCATTTTCTCTTGTTATTTTATCCTGTAGGACTTGGCTGAGATTCCTCTGCATCTTTGCCTTGCCTCTTTAGTAACTCTAAAGGAATAAATTTCTACTGTACTTAACTTTGCCACATAAAATATGGCTGTTAGTTCCCTGTAGGGTTGCTCATTAAAGACAGGATTTTCTGCTTGTGCTTTGAAAAATCTCTTGTGCTGTTCACATTTCTTACTGATTGTGCTCTCCTTGCCCAGAAGCGCTGCTCGGTGAATGTGGAGAGGTGGCAGCCAATATATTGGTGCTGTTTGGAGTGTGCTGAGGTCTATAAATCCTTACTGATCTTGGGTCGTTTAACTGGGACAGGCTGGAATGTCCTTGCTGTCACTTAGGCTGTATCCCAGGGAGTGGACAGTCCTAAAGTATGTCCTTGCTGTGAAATTTACTTCCGGCTTTTTGGATCCTGGCTTTAGTGGCTTTTCTGGATCAGTGCGAGGCATAATTGTTTGCACCAGTTTAGATCCCTGCCTGTGTGTTAGTGGGTTGGAATTATGAGACAGAAGTGTCTTTTTTCACTGGCTAAGGGTATATACATTTTGGATTTTTTTTTTTTACCAGTTCTGCAGAGGTGCCAGAAGTTTAACTTCATTGTGCCGCATACCACTACATGAATTGGACACTGTGCAGTGTGCATGACCTGCTAGGAGAGTAGAGCCTGTCACTGACTTTAACCTGTTCTATTAGTGCCCTCTTCTGTTCTCTGCAGCATCCTAAGCCCGGGCCAAGGGCTCCCTGGTATTGCCTTTGCTTGCACATTCCTGCCCATCCCTGTTTGGGACCTTTTTTTGGGTTTCTGGAAGTGAGAGCATGACACTGGTGGTGCCACAGCCTGTGCTGTGGGTAGCAGACATCTCTCAGCAGGGGTCTGGTCTTTTCTTCCAGGAGGATGATGAGGATTCTTCCTCTGGGGTATCTGACAGTGATGTTCTCCTCCAAGATGGCTATGAGCGAGCAGAGACACGACCTATCCTGTCAGTTCGTAAGTACCCAGTTCATGCTTTCACTGGTTCCGAGAGCTCTTCTCTGCAGACAGTGTCCCAGTGGGCTCCAGCAAGTGGAACAGGACTCTTCTGTCCATTTCACGCTCAATTCCACCATCCCAAAGTCCTTAGCGCATGTGAGATAAGACTCATTGAGAATTCAGTTCGCCTTCTACAGTCAGATAAAGATCTTTTCCTTCTAGGTCACTAAGATGAGAACATCTTACTTTGAAAACACTTTTAAACAAACTTCAGCAGAGTAATTGGACCAGTGACTCTGGAGCTGTGGAGTCGTACGTGCTGTCCTTCAAACAGTTGCTAGAGCTTCTTGAGTGTGTTCAAATAGTCTGGCCTCTGCATTTATTTGAGGGACTTGTTGAAACGCTTCTTGTTCTCAACTTGCAGAGAGACGTGGCTCACCCAATATCTTTGAAATCACAGAGAGGGTGGAAATGGGCCAGATGGCTTCCATGTTCTTCAACAAAGGTAAGTGATTCACACTTTCAAAAGTCCCTTCAGGTCCTCCTGCACATTGTGTGTGTGTGTGTGGCTTCTCCTTAAGTTTGCATGCTTCTCTGTGTGTTTGCACCCACAGAGATGATTGTGGGTGCACGTGGGATTGTGATGATTACACCCAAAAGTGTTGTTCCTTCTCTCTGTAGTCATCCCCCTGTGTAGGGTATCTATAAAGAGTATTTATGGGCCACGTGGACCAAAACCTGCAGGAAGGGGGAAGGTGCTGTGGGCGTAGCAGAACTAGCCAAAATACTGCAGGTTAAGGGCCAAGTTTCTTGAGGCAGGTAAGTGTAAATCAGTGCCTTTCCTGACTGCCCTGAACCTAACTCTGAACCACATCTATCCTGTCTAAAGCTGTAGAGCCCAGCTGTAGTGTTTGCTAGTTCCATCTTGGATGTAGCATTTGAGGAGGTGTTTTGGACTTCCCTAAACCCTATCAATATCAGTCTGAAGGAGAGAGACTTCTGGGGAGAGCTGCTGAGAATTGCCTGTGTGTGGGGAGTCACCGAGAGAGCTGCTGGGACATGAACTGCTGAAAGGGTCCCTGGTGTGCATGTGATAGGCAGATGTCTTGTCTTTTTGCTTTTGAATGTCTCTTGTATGTCAGGGAACAAGCTTGTAACTGTACTGCAATAACACCACAGCCATTGCTGCATATGATAGAAATGCAAACTACAACGTTAGGTATTGTGAAACTGGTAAAACAGTACTTTTGAAATGCTGTGCAGAGCCAGAAAATCATCAGACGCTATGGTTGTGCAGTTTTGAGCCTGTCAGGCCCCATTTCTTGTGGAAAGTGACATTTTCTCTTGTTCACTGGCCACCTTACAAAGATGTGATGGGCTGGTTTTTTCCATTACATTACATCAGCTTTATGCCAGTGTAAGACTGCCTGTGAAGGACAGCTGGCCTTAAGAAGTAAAGATTCTCTGGACTATATTATTGGTGATTTTAAAGTCCAATTGAGAAAACTTTCTTTTTTTAAAATTTCCCTGCATGCCTCTTCTGGGCCTTTGTAGATTTAAATGGCTTAGGACTATCAAAATAATCCACCTTGGCTCAGGCTGCCACTTTCCTACTACTAGAAGAGGAGAGGTGATGTGAGTGTGGGTTGGAGGCTCAGAAATGTCGTGTTCCTAGTCTTGCCTGTAGCGCTGGCTTGCTCTGGCTTTAGGCAAGTTTTCTTGCTTGAGTACTTTGCCATTTGTAAAACACCGTGAATGCTTCCCTGTGTCTCTCAATCATCCTTCGGGAAGTGATATTTGGGAAGTGCTCTGAGAGCAAGCACGAGATAACAGAGCTTAGCAGCATTGCTGACTTCACAGGACCACAGGAGGTGGAGTGCTCCCGTAAACGAGTTCCAGAAGACCCCTGCTTTGCTTGTGCTTTGCGGGGGGAGACGGTGACGACCCCTCGAGCCAGCCAGGCGTTGGGCAGTTGCCGTCTAGACCTCTCTGCCTTGCTACTGGCTGCTGCTCAGCCAGTAGAGGGTGCTGGAAATGCATGTCCTCTGCCATCAGGCGCTGAGGTAGGCTTCCCAGCAAAGTGATATAAACTGCTTAGGACTCTAAATCTTAATCCCTCTTCTTAATGTTGCTTTAGCCGGAGTTATCTGATTTCTGTGTTAGGGATCCTTCCCAGGACCTACTTGGCCCGATGCGAAGGGATGAATCCGCAGGAAGGCGGCTGGAACAGCCACAGACTATGGCTTGAGACAACTTGTGACTGCCAGATGAGACGAGGCACAGCCAGCGGAGGGGCTGGGGCAGCTGTAACTCCTTTGCTGCTTTCCCTTCCTCCGCACTCGGCAGTGAGGCTCCATCCTTGTACTGTTGCTGAGTCCTAGTTCAGAGACACCCTCTGGTCTGCGGAGCAGTTGCAGAGAGGAGGCAGGGACCTCCCTCTGCAGGTCCTTGCTGAAGTACTTCCTTCTGAGGGTGGCACAGAAAGGCAGTTACTCAGTGACCAGTTGCTACTGCCTAGGGCTGAGAAACTGGGCCATGCTTGGGAATTTCCAGCTTTGAGCACCAACCTCTGCGGTTTCACAGCTAACAAATGTCTGGGTAGGGTTTTGTTCACAGTCTGTGAAGTACAGATCCAAACCCGAGGTGTCTGAGGGCTTAACAGCCTTCAGAGGGAAGGCTGGGGAAAGCTTTGCAATAGACCTCAAAGCCTCTGATTTCTAGCGAGTTCTGTGCTCCTTTCTCTTGACTGATTTTTATTTTCAACAACCTGACAGGAGTTGAATCTGCAGTCCTGGGAGGTAAGCTGGGGATAAATCTCAATTTTGGACTGTCTGCGTTCTTAAAGGGAGCTGCCTTAGGTTTAGGCTGTTAAGGGGCTGTATGCTCTTTCCAAAGAGCTGGCTCTGAAGAACTGCCTTTTTTTTATTTTTTATTTTTTTTATTTGCAATGTTGGGTGCTTTCTTCTGGGACCAAGCAGTCATTTATTGCAATAATGGATTCTAGGCACATCTATCATACTGTTTCTCCACAGGAAGTCATTGATTTTTTTTTTTTTTCCCCACCCCATTTTGTGTCCAGTAATGAAAGTATTGATCAGGGAGGGTCAGTAGCAGTTTATAAAAGAACTGACGCTAAAGTCTGCCTGCCTTCAAGAGGACAAGTTGTGAAGAGGAGTGTCACCTGGGCTTCCCACAGGCAGAGAAGTTGGCACTGGAACAGGGGTATAGTGTGTGCTGGTGGGTACCTGGTGGTGCTGCTGTGGATTAGCTGGTCGTGTGAGCCTGATTTTGGGAGGAGGGGGCAGCTGAGTATCAGATTCCCAAAACAAAATCTCTATCTGAGGCTGTCTAGTTCTGTGCTTCCTGTGTCTTGCAACTTCTGTCTTATGTCAATACTTGTTAAATTAATCAACCCTTTTTAATAGGAAATTGGAGAAAACTGGTAGGCAGCTTGTTGTCATCTTCAGAACAATGGAGAGATTCCTTAACTGTGAAGGCATCTTAAATCTTTCACAGAGGAAGAAAACAAGGGGGGAACTTTATGAAATGATCTGACAATTTCTGCAAGATCTCCATTTGTCTGTTTAGACAAACTGGCTTAGTGTGCTGCTTTACAGAAGCAGGGAAGTTTTCTTGCTACTTTCCCAATACAACCTTTTTTTTTTTTTTGGGAGGTTTTTNGGAATGTTTTATGCTAAGTAGGCTTAGAAGATTGAATAATTTATTTAAATGAAGAAGAATGCCTATTAATGTTTCCTGACATCCAGAGATCCAGGGGCAGCATGATGGCAAAACATGGTAAAACTTTGGGGCATGCAGGCACTGTGGAAATACTAGTCCACATTCCTGCAGTAATGCTGTCCTTGTTTAATAGGCTTGGAGAGGTGAATTGATTTGCCCAAGGACTACGCATCAGGTGGCATTGCAACTTGAAAGTATGGGTAGGTTCCTTGAGCTGTTTTCCTTCAGTCAACTTCCGAAATTAAGCAAATCTGAGGCTTTTTTTTTTTTTGTAGCTCACCTGTCTCTGAATTAAAATACGTTTTTCCTTGGAGAGCTTTTTACTGACTTGCTCGGAAGAAAAGAATCCTGGGGTCTCATCAAGCATTTCTTTATCCCTGCAGATTTTAGCAGTCCACAGCAGTGTCTTCTTGTGCCCCAGTAAGGCTGTTCTGTGCACCCAATTAACTTGTGTAAGACACTTTAAAAATCTTGTAGGTGAAGGCAGGACAAGCTTAAAAAAAACCAAACCAAAAAAAAAAAAACAAAAAAAACCCCCAAAAGACAAAAACCACCCAGGAGAACAGTATGGGGCAGGAACAGCACACGCTGTGGCAGCAGGGTATTAACAGGCCTGCAGAAACAAGAGTTTCAAAGCTTTGCAGGTTTGAACCTTGGCTCAAGTTGCTGATGGTAAGGAATCTCCCAAAGCAGCTCCACGTGAACCCTGTAGAACCTAAGCTCTGTGGGGCCAAATCCCTAACGGGAAAGTTGTACAGATTTGGAATCAGCTGAGGGCTAAAAGCATCGTCTGTCTTCATGTCACTGTTCCTCAAGCTGGGCTCGCACCAAGTCTGTGAGCGTTATCAGGTAGATGTTTGCTGGGGGCTGCTCCAAGTTGACAGCTTCAGCTGGTAGATGACTTCTGTGATGCCTGTTGGTCTTGACCAGCGAGTAGAGGATGGGCTTGGACTTCAGGAGCAGGGAAGTGATTACGCCCTTGTTCTCAGCACTGGTGAGGCTGCAGCTTGAGTACTGTGTTCAGTTTTGGGCACCGCAGTATCAGAGAGACATCGAGGTGCTGGAGCATGTCCAGAGAAGGGCAACGGAGCTGGTGAGGGGTCTAGAGAACAAGTCTTATGAGAAGCGGCTGAGAACGTTGGGACTGTTTAGCCTGGAGAAGAGAAGGTTGAGGGGAGACCTCATCACTCTCTACAACTACCTGAAAGGAGGTTGTAGCGAGGTGGGGGGTCAATCTCTTCTCCCAAGTAACAAGTGATAGGACAAGAGGAAATGGCCTCAAGTTGTGCCAGGGGAGGTTTAGGTTGGATATTAGGAAAAACTTCTTTACCGAAAGGGTTATCAAGCATTGGAAGAGGCTGCCCAGGGAGGTGGTGGAATCACCATCCCTGGAGGTATCTAAAAGCCAGGCAGACACGGTGCTGAGGGACATGGGTTAGGGGCAGTTTTGGCAGTGTAGGTTTATGGTTGGACTCGATGATCTTGAAGGTCTCTTCCAACCCAAGTGATTCTATGATTCTAGAGGGCGTAGTGTCAGGGCCAGGTATTGAAGGAGGCAGAGTTGACCTCCTGGGCACCTCGTGTCCCATCAGTTCCTGCGCTGTGGCTACGTTCCCGAAGCTGCTGATGTGACCCTGGGGTGGAGTTTGCTGCAGAAAGAAGTGAATTGTGGAGGCAAATGGTGATTTATTTTTAAGACCTTGAAAAATGTTTGCATGTTTGAAGTGCAGGGTTCAAAATGGGGTTCTGTACAATATTTCCTTTTCCTCCAGTGGGCGTCAACCTCTTCTATTTCTGCATAATTATCTACCTCTATGGGGACCTGGCGATCTACGCAGCGGCTGTCCCGGTCTCCCTCATGCAAGTGACCTGGTAAGTGCATTTACTGCACGCCGCAGGGCTGCATGCTGACAGGAGAGCGGGCTTTGGGATTTGATGGGGTGACAAGCCTGACTGGGATCAGAAGAACGGAGGGGAGAAATGACTCAAGGACAGCTCATCACTTGTGGGTGGGAGGGTGAAGTTGTTTTATATTCCCCACCCGAGTGTCTGCTGCCTGCTTGAAAAGTAGCTGACCTGAGTGCAGATGAGGCCTCGGGTTGTGAAGCGCTTCAGCTCCAGCACCTTGCAGACGTGGGTCTTGTTGCTCAGTGCCTGTTGGTATCAAACCTATGGTTTGATTGCCATACTCTGTGCTATATTTTAGCTTCTCTTGTCTCTTTGGCTAAGAGTGGAGAGGTGTGATGCTTACCAAGCCTGTGACCAGCGAGTAATAACATTACATGGACTTAGCTCTAGACTGAGACCACTTCCTTTCTCAAAGAACAGATAATGAAAGAGATGAGTTTGTTTGCCATATCTGGGCTGGGCTGCATTTGGACTCGTGACTTGGAAATGGAAAATTGCAGTGATCCATATACGACCTAAACTTGCTAGCTTGATGACTGAATGACCAAACTTGTAAATAACTGTAGTCAATCCAAGAATTTGCCTTTAAATGTATGGTACTCGGTGACTTGCTGTGTTAGGTCATCCAGAAAATATAAGGAGGGTGGGTGTTCAGGGAGGAAGGGGAGAAATGGACGCTCCAGGTCTCTGACATTCCTTTCTTGAAGGCAGGAGAGGGGAAGACATCTGCTAGGAGTTAATTACTGTCGTTTGTTTCTCCCTCCTCTCCCAGCAGTGCCACTGGCAACCATTCCTGCAGTGTTGGAGATGGCACAAAGTATAACGATACGGACAAGTGCTGGGGGCCAATTCGACGGATTGATGCTTACAGACTGTATCTGGTGAGTTTCTGAAACTGGGATGATCATTATTTTCATTTAAACTTTACTCCTAGTGCATAGGTATTTTTTGCTGTAGAGATGATGTGGTTCAAGCGAAGAACAGAGGCGTGAAGCTTTGGTTCATTCTGGCCTTATCGGCCAAATACTTCCTCTCTGTTCTTCGGGACGTGGCTCTGTTTCAGCTTGGTGGCCATCAGAATAATCCTTATAGTTTTGAGTTTAAGCAGAGTTCTGTGCTTCTTGTTGTGTAGTTTCATATTGCTAAGGCAGGTGATACGTCCATGTCAAAGGGTGGGGTTTTTCCAGTGGCTGGCTAAATAATTGTTGCTTTGAGGTAATTGCTGTCGGTATGCTCGAATATATTAAGCTCTCTTGAGTGCATTCTTCATGTGAATAAAGCTGTTTATGCTGCAGGAGAATCTGCTTTTTGAGAGATGATGGAAACAGCCCGCTTAAACAGCATCCAGTGCTATATGCCGCTTTAGTAATAGCTTTCTGTCTAGTTTAGGATTGTCTATTGCATCTATTACTGTGCTGTGGTTCTGCTGTGAAACCAAGGTTTTTCCCAAAGGATGATAAACGCTGCTTCTCTTGAGCTTGGGGAGAGTTGAGCGTTCATTCCTGGAGACAGATGTCAGTAGGGCAAAACGAGAAGAGGGAGGTATGGAGATGCTGCATAGCATGGCTTCTGCTAAGGGTCTCAGTGAGAATTTTAAGGAAAAAAAAGAGGGAAGATGGCTGCGTGTGTGCAGCAATCCGGGGCGAAGGCTAGTTGAAGGAATTTTGCAGTTTAGTACAGTTTTTGGATCTGCAGTGGATCACATCCCTGAGTGCACTTGTTCCAGCATTACTGTAAAAGTAAGAGCTGGGCCTCCGAAATATTAGTGAATGTCAAAGCCTAGTTAATTATTTAAAAGAAATATTATTGCTTTATTAAATTGTGTCTTGGTCTGTTTCTTTAAAACTTCCAGAAGATTGGAGATTTCCTTCCTGAATTTCAATAACTCTCCCTGACCCAGCAGAAGGAGCTAGTCAGAAAAGGCAGACATGCATTAATTACTGCCTGCATCTCTGAGATATTATGTCTATAATTCATGAAGATAATTGTTGTTAGGACTCGAAAAATTAAAAAATTAAGACTGTGTAAGCATTAGACTTGCTGTCTGTGTACATAACTCTCAGAGGAGCTTTTCCCTGTGCTTGTCTTCTCTTGTGGATTTGAAGAATAAATATCTGCAGAGTCTTTGGTAGTGGTTAATCCTTCCTTGCTCAGTAATTGAGATGAGGGTTTTGGTGCTTTTCTCTGCCCTGCCTTGGAAGTAGGAAAGGATTGTTTGTGGGAGAATGTACCAGTCTATGGTGGGTTACTGGAAGGTGGGGAGTCCCGCAGTCACTGTGTTTGGGAGACTGCTGGGCGTCAGCGTTACCTCTGAGTTTTAGAGTTTTGTTAAGGTTTCTAATACTTCTTCCTGTATGAGTAAATTGGGACTTGTTCTACCTCCAGCTCTGCTGGTCCCACTCTCTGCTTGACCTGTGTGTTTTTATTCTCCAGAAAACAGAAACGATGACGACTTCCCTAAAGAGGGATAAAAGATGTAATAGTTCATAAAATGTTCAGACCCACAGCGCTGACACCATCTTCAAGTTTGGGCTGCCTCTGAAGTGACTGTGCTCGTTAATGTTTGTCCCCTGCTGTCCTGCTTGCCATGTGGGCAGCTGGTGACCAGCAGTTAAAGCTCTCAAATTTTCTGAGAGAAAGCTGGGGATGGGAGGGCAGGGGTAGGAAGTTGCTTTAATAGCAAAACACTGTAACTAGCTCTACAAATTTTGTCCAAGCTTCTTGTGTATAGAAGTGGAGTCTTGAACATGCAAGAAAAGCTGAAACCTGCCTGTCTGAAGGACAAAAGGCAACATGAAAGTGAGGAGGGTTGAGATGCATCAAGAGCATAGCTATTCTCTTGGTCCCAAGGGATCGTACCCATAGAGAACTTGCTCTGTTTTCTTGACTTCTCTTTTGAATTCTTGCTTGTTGGAATAATTCAGGTTCCACGTTTCAGTGGACAAACAAGGTCTATTTTTGCAGGCTAAGTTCCCCTGTGGCAAGGGGACAGATGGACACTGCGATCCCAAAAGAAAGCAGCTGAGATTTTGGATCAGCCCTTTTGTCCTAGATGCCTGCCTCTTAGTTTTCTCACCTCGTCTTAGCACTGTATTTAGGTTTAAGTGACTTTTAGGAGCAGGATGGGTGGAAGTAACTGGAACCTCTTGCCTGTTTCAGTGAACCAAGTCTCTGGATGTAGTGCTATATTTCTTACTCTGTGTGTGGCCCCACAGAAAGCCTTTTTTGGACTACCAGGAGAAATAATCTATTTGAGGTTTTCTGGGAAAATGGTGCCAATGGGAGCTCTCTTGTGCCAAGTGCCACCAGTCTGCCAAAGATCTGTGCTGCCTTCCTCCTGTCGACTCTCTCTCCCAATGCTATGTCGTCTTTTCAACAAAAAACATTTCAAACATTGACTCTTTGAGCTGGGGGTGGAGAGGGGAATAATGACTGATGCAAAAATCCTATTTCACGGTTTATTGTCCAGAAAGGCCTCTGGAAGCTGTCTCTGCTCTGAGCACTGTGAATGGAAGCTGAAAACTATGTACATAATGAGAATCTTTAGACAGATTAAATCCTCCTCTTGAGACTTGCTTGTCTCTTCAGCACCTTTATTGCTACTCCAAAATTTCACACCTAAGCGTGACGGCAGAGTCTTCGGAGACCACTAGGCCCCTATTAACCTCTGTCTGAACAAATGGTTATCTTGCTTCTTGTTTGTAAATTGCCTTGGAAAATAAAGGCTTGCAAAGCAAATAAGTGAAGGCGAGGGCAGGAAATACCGAAATAGTCTTTTGCTCCTGTCCCAGCGCTTGCTGCTAATGTTTGCCTCCTCTTTGGGAGTGTAGGAGTCCTGGGAGGTTTAAAAGGTGAGCCCTGCCGTGCTGTTCCACGCCTGCCAGGGCGAGACCACGCGGGGCGAAGCGGCTGGAAGAAAGGCACGTGTTGGATGGCCAAGCGACCTTGTTGAAGGCAAGCACTGATTACAGTTAAAGCAGATCGATGGCTTTCTGTCTTCGCTTCAGATCTGTCACCATGCTGTCATGTCCTCGACAGCTGAAGTGACTCCTGAGTCCCTTGGCTGCCTCTATGGCAGCGCTAAGGACAGGGTCGAGTTCTCTCCGCAATGAATTCACACTTCAGTGCAGGTGCTCTATAATGATTTCTGTAAGGTTGGCTGGACATCTTCTGTGTAGGCTGCGAGGAAGGGGCAGTGGATTTAAGTTCCAGATCCCTCATCATAACACTTGCTTGTCTTTCTGTTCCAGTGATGTAGGAATGTGACATGATCATCCCTGTTTCTAGAAAGCAGATACTGAGATAAATAAGAGATTAAATCCTGGGGATCAGCAGCCATTCAGAGTGTCTGATCCAAAACGCATTCATGACCTGGCAAACAGCGCTTGTCTTCAGCACCGGGGCAGCCGTTGTAGCTAAAACCTCTACTCTATTCTCAGCCCTCCTCTTCTGGCAATTTGGGGCATGGTGCCTTCCCGTGATGGGAAGGAAATGGCTGAAATCCTCAGAGGGAGCCGTACACCTTTCAGAAGAGGCACTGGCACAGGTACTCCTGGTAGCCTGGCTCGGTAGCGCGTCAAAGCTACCAGGTGCATCTGTTCTGTCTGAGTCTCTGTTGGTTTTTTAGCTGATTGGGAAAGGGACGCGGCATCCGCTTTTGCCGGTTCACAGATGCTGCAGTATCGCAGGCAGCCCAGCGGGTGCGGGCCGAGCGAAGATGGGAGCGCAGATGGTTTAATGGAGATTATCCCAGTTGGAAACGTGCTTGTGCAGTGAATAAAATGAGCGGGCTTTGCAGGCGCTTACAGTCCCTCTTCAGGAGGGGACAATGTCACCCCAGCCTGACGCTCTGATCAGAATACCCAGCGACCAGAGCGGGGCCGGGCTGCAGCCACGGGAGGCTGTGCAGGGGGGCGAGGAGGTAGTCTGAGGACATGTACAATTGCTCAGTGCCAGCAGAACTTAATCGGTAAATGCAAAGGCTGAACTGATAAGTGTTGATGTAGATCCTGTCTGCCTCGGCGCGCTGCCGCCTTCCCAGCCCTCTTCGGCTGTAGGCTGGAGCGCCGTGCTTTGTGCCGCTGGTGTACGTGCTCTGCTTCCCTCTTTGGCATTTCTCCTTCCTGACTGTGCCACGTGTGTGTGCGCACCCTCTGCTCTGGGTAAAGGTATCTGTGGCTTTCATTGTCAAAGTGGATTTTTCCAGAGACGTTTGCCTGCTCTAGGGCACTTTTATTGGCTTGTTTAGTGCAGAAGACTCTTGTGGCCTCTCTGTTCATGGTTACCTTCTGGTCACTGTGGGCTTCCTCTGTGGGGTTTTTGTTTTATTTTTTTTTACCTCCCCACAGTGATCTGAGGGGAGCCCTTGTGGCAGTACCTGAACATCCATGTTTGATCTAGGCTGTCTCTTGCCAACTGGGAGCTGGAGAAACAGAGCTGGAGCAGTGCTGCGAGCAGAGTGCTTCTTCCAAGGACACCTGGGTTTGCTCCGCTTGTTCCCTTTGCAGCAAGTGCTTTTGCTCTGCCCTGCCTTCCTCAGCTGCGCCCTGCAGCAGCATCCGGTAATAAATGGGTCACAGCTGCTGTCTCCTGGATATTTATTCTTACAGGTCTCAGTGTCTAGAGACCTTGAGAACCAGCAGTTGGGGAAGGTAGCTGCTTCGGTGGGAGGTGCCTGGAGCAGGGAGGGCTGATTTCACAGTACATCAGTCAAAAAGGTTTGGGGTGCTTGCCCTGGGCTCCCAGCATGAGCTGGAGGAAAGGAAGAAAAGCTAATGGAAGTTTACCCTGCTGGTGTGAAGCCATCGTCTTGTTTAGATAAATTGCTTAAACTGTAGCGTTGTTATGTTCCAGCTTATCCCAGCTTACCGTAAGGGTGCAGCAGGGCTGGGGTTCTATTAGTGTGTCACCCTGCGTATCCTGTAAGAAGTTATTCATGGTAAGACTTTCTTGCCAAAGGTATTGCATTATATTCCCGACAACAAATGATCTTATTAGTTTTATTATGATACTGATACAGAAATAAAACAAATGTACAAAAAAGGCGGCCGCTACTTCTGTGCATAGATACAGTTCTGAAAGCCTTCAAAATAGGTAAAAGCCTCTCAAGGGTCCAGAATATTATGCCATTTCTGTATGTGCAGCCACCCGAGTTTTGAGCCATCGCTGGGACAGGAGAGGAATTAGTATTGCATTAAGCATAAATATCAGTAGCCCTAACTGCTTGTTACAGGTGCCTCTGAAATACAGCTTTGCTTGGCTAAAAGCCTGATCTCGGGTTGATTGGAGTCTTCTCATGCCTCATCTAGTCAGCTTCCAAAAAGTAAGGTCAGTTAAGTTGCTGCTTTGCTCTGAAGTGGTTGAAGAAGGATGGGAGCCAAGTTCATTTAGAATTAATGGTGTCTGGGTATGGGACAGGAAGGCAATTCTTGGTTCTTTTATTGTGAAACTAATAAGGTTGAAATTGGCATGCAGCCTTGTTAATATGGCATAAATCCTGCCTCCCTCATCCTGGTCCATTCCTCTTCTGTAGGCTTGTCAATAAATTCTTTCAATTGCTCACTCGTCATATGCCGGTGACAGATAAACTGGCTCTTTCGGAGTTTCCCACACCCCTCGTGTTTCCTAACACAAAGGGAACTGCAGATAATAACTGGCCTTGTGAATAAGAGGTTTTTCTGACCTGGCAGGAGGAGAGGCAGGAGTGCAGTGTTGTGAAAGTGGAATATAAACTTGTTATACTGGTGACCTAAGAGCTGGAGTTCAGCTTCTCCTGTGTGATTTTTCTTGCTTTCCTTGTAACTGATTGCTTTCTGAGTAAAAGAAACGTCAGCCAAAAGGCAGGCGTCCAGGCTTCTAGGGCTGGGTAGGAGAGTCGGCCTTTCGTACAATAGTTAAGCAACTGCAAGACCGGGGATTGAAGCAGCAAAGTTTAAAGGATTAGTTTGTCTCTCTTCCCAGGAAAATCAATAGTGCAGGGGACTGGAATGCGTTTTCTGCACAGGGCTGTCTGCTCACTTCACAATGAGAAGTGGGTTTTGGCTTAAGTGGAGCTTGGGTTGTGCTGTCACTTGGACGCTGAGCTTTTCCAAAGGGCAAATCCTTCCCCCCTGCCCCCTCTAGCTGGCTGGCAAGGGCTGTGTGGAAGGGAAGGGTGCTGGTTGTATGCCAGATGTGCTACAGGTGCCACCAGCCCTCAAGAGAAGGCAGGTTGCTGGTGTGATGGGTAGAGGCTACTGGTGAGCTCAGATGCACTTGGCTTCTCCATAGAAGGGTGTCCTGCCCACTTTAATGCTTGGTTTGCCTTATGTGATGAGGGGTGGTGCGCATGAAACTTGGAAGCAAGCCATCAAAACAAACTGGGCAAAGAAGTGGCTCTAGATATATCTCCACTTCTGCATGCTTCCTGCAGTTACACGCTCACCAAGCCTGGCAGCAAGGCTGAGCCACCATGCTGCTGCTTTTCCTAAATAAAGCTGTCCTTCGGGGTAAGCTCAATTGGGCAGCGAGGCACCTGAGCTGGCACTGTTCTCTCTTGATATTGGAGACCAACAGGGCAGGTGTCAGAGCTGATACTGGTTTGTGATAACCCATGTGCTACACAAGTTGTAAAGGTCTAAAAAGGGCCTTTTAAACTCCTTTCTTGGACTAGGCTGTTGCAGCAGATTCGCAAATATTTCATTTTTGGAACACTTTTCTAGAAAATAATTAATAAATGCATTTTCCCTGTGCAGTGTTACTTTGTGCAGTGGTAGTGACAGCACCCTAGAAACCAGAATTGCAGAAGACCTCTTAAGTCAGCTAAGCACTCCCCTGGGAGACGCAACACAAGCTTTTTTCCCCAACAGCATATTTTCCAGTATTTTGTTCAGTGCTTTAACACCAGTTTTGTTTTTAAACACAGGTCTGACCTTGCTGCCTGTCTGATTCGCATCAGCTTTTTCGTCAAGACAGACAAGTCTTGGTCTTGAAATTATCATTGGTTCCTTAATATACAGGTAGAAAGCACCAGGGCTGTAGAACTGTGCAGTTATGCCGCTCGGAACATTACCAGAGGCTGTGGAGGAAAGAGCTCAGAACAGACTGATATCTCTTTATATTCCTAAATAAGTATGCAACTTCTTAACATCCTCCTAAATTGCACTTTATGTCTGGGTGAGATCACTGACGCTTTTGTCCCAAAATGTGGATTTTTGGACTACATCAGCAAATCCCACACGTGGCTCATGCTTCTGTAAGCAGGACTATAAATACAAATAATGCAGCTGGGATTTATCTTGTAAGTTGAATCGGTATAATGCTCTCAGGCAGAGCTGATCTCTGAAGCCTGTTGCGCCAGTTTGGTGCGCGCTGTGTACAGGGATGGCGAAGGAGGAGGCTGGGAGCAAGCAGCCTCCCGCTAGCCCCAGGCAACAAGGCTTTATCTCCTGTTTTTGTGCAGCTGCAAAGTAGTAATAAAGCTGGGATGTTTCCCTTTCCTTCAGGCAGGAGTTGCCTAACGCAGTGAATGGGACAGTGCTGTCCCTGAAACTGCATCCTCCGGCAGCTGAAGAGCAGCGTGAAACTCAACCGAGAAGTTTGTAGCAGGGGGAAAAAAGAGGAAAAAATAATGGCTTAGTGGTGTGTTGTGGCAGACGAGGGGTTAGTGGCCTTCAGGAGCAGTCGTCCTTGCTGAACCCAAGTACCTTCTAACCCTGGCAGTTTGTAGTTTGATATGTTTGCAGGGCCCTCTGTGCGTCCATGTCACGCTGGTCCATCTCTCCCTCGCTTTATGCTGTCTAACCCAGGGGCTTTTGTAGTCAATGTAAATATTGTTGTGGTTGCCAATACCCTGCAAGGAGAGGCTATGAATATGCAAGAATTTTGGGCAGTGCCTGTGTATAGTGTTTATGCCTTCGCACTTTGTTGGAGGGAACTCATTAATCTCTCGTACAGTGCTAATAAATAGGGGAGGCAGGGGATGACTCCTCAAGGTTACCCAGTGTCGGGAGGGAGGAAGGCTCCTGTTTCATAGCCTGTGGGAGGTCAAAGCAAGCTGGTGGCGGGGGGTACAGTCAGATCTGGCTCTGCAACTCTTCTGCTGTCCTTCCAAGTATCACAAACCAACAGTTCAGCTCTCCTGCATCTATCCACTTTGCTGCTTCCCTCCTGCTTGTTCAGATGCAATTAGGCAATGCAGAAGAAGGGGGAGCCAGGGGTCAAGGAGGCGGTAAAGTGATTACAAGATGCTGCAAATGGTTGTGCCATAAATACTCCAGTGATGAAAAATTAGATGCCAGTCACCTCGGGGTTATTGCCGGCCTCCATCTTTCTCTTGTTGTGAAAAATGATAATGGAAGTGTATTTACCCCAGAGAGTGCAAGCTTGCCGCTGGCTGTGATCCTGCGCACCCCAGGTGTGCCAGAGACTGCAATCCTTGCACCGAATGACTTTCTGAAAACACCGTGTGTCTGGATTTCTGCACTTTAAGAGGAGGAAGAACTGGTTTTCCAGCGTGTTCTTTCCAAAGTGGAAAGTTCCTGGTGCTCAGAGATGGGCCAGCTCCAGAAACAGACTACGGCCCTGAGTCCGGGTAGGGGGCAGAGAGCAGCACCCCTCGGTGTCCCTGTGCTGCTCTGCTGTGACCTCCCGGAGCTGCTCGTAGAGGCTGCTCAGTTGCTGGCTGGTCTTTGGTGCGCTGGATGCCCAGCAAGATCGTAGCTTGCGAAGGACATTAGCTGGGACAAGTACGCTGGTTTGCTGCATGGGCCGTCAAAATCCAAAGCTGGTGGTGGACTAGAGCCTTTGGAAATCTCTAGCTCATATTCAGATCTACTAAAATCAGTAGCTTTGGGGATATGGATGCTTTTTTCCATCTCTTGCAGAAGGCCTTCCATTTTAGAAGAGGCATTGGGAGCACCAAGGAGCTTAAAGGGTACGGTGGGTGCAGGTGGGTGAAATGCCGCTTGCTTCACTGGCAAAAACCAGCCTGGCAGCAGCTGAGGTCTTACTTCTTGGAGGATACCTCCTCCCTGCCTCAAGGTACTGGGGAGAAAGGTGGGTGAGGGCTCCTTAGTGCCAGCAATATGCTTCACGTGAGTTATGACTGTAAACCTCTGCCAGGTGTCCCAAGAGTGGCACGTTAATTACCGGAGCTGCTGTGGCAGCAGATGCCTGCTGTACTCAAAGCGTAACTGCCCTTGTTTCTTTATCTATAAATATTCCTTGTGGGATGTCTGGCAGTTGCATCCTGCCTCCGTTGTGACTTCTTGACTCTACAGGGGATCTGGAGGTTAAAATCCCTCTTGCCTCTCAGCTTCTTCGAGCCATCCTTGTTCTGTGGCTGGCTTCTCTCTTTTCAACCAACTTTTAAGAACTTCATAATTGCTTGTCTGCTCATAACTTGCTGCCTATCAGCATGGCCCCTGCTGCAGCTCTGCCTCCAGCCTTGAGAGGCTGTGGATCTTCAGCTTTATGTTTGGGGGTTTTTTTTCCGAGCTCTCTAAACAGCTCCTTCCTGAACAATCAGACTCCTTTCATGTATTTATATTTGTACTGTCCACTGCAAGGGGTAAAGCTTTACCGACGAAAGCTTGGATCGCCGCCCTCACTGATGTGCCATCTGGCTCTCTAGCTTGAGATATGAGCTCATGCTGGAGAGAAATGTGGCCTTGTCACCCTAGTGACGGGGAGGAGAGATGGCAGCGGGGGTACCGTGTTGCACAAGACTATTTTCCCTTGATGTAACTTGAAAAGCCCTGAAGCCCTGGCAGGAGCAACTGGAGCCCGCTGCTGGGTAGCGTAGCACTTGCCACAACTTGAAGTGGGTGCGTGGGGCTACCGGAGGCTGCAGGTGGGTGTTGGTGTAGCTGTAAGTAGCTCTGAAACGTTACAAAGCTCTGCTTTCTTTATCTAGGAGTCCCAAACGGGAGTGGGGAAGGCACCTTGCATTTAATATTTCTCTCGATAGTCAGTGCTAAAAATTCCCTGAAGATGTGAATAGAGTTCCAGTTCATAGAATAGAGGCCAATTCATAAGGAACTACTCTACTGAAGACGATAGGTCTCGTTCAAGCATCCAGCTTGGGATAAAACCTCTGACCCGTGTCAATACTGGTAGATCAAGTTTTGCGTTTGGGATTGGGTTTGCTTTTTTTTTTCCTAGGTATCTCTTTAGTCACACTCTAGAGGAGAGAACCTGAGATGGGAACAGAGCAGCCAGTCCCTGGATCTCCTAACATCTTGTTTCATCTCTGTACTTGCACAGTCTGATTTTGTTATATTGTTTTGTCTGTCCCTTCTAGCACTTATCCGGGTTCTGAAATAGCTCTGAGCTCAGGGACGTCTTGCAGAAGCAGAACGGGTGTCAGAATTGCCGCTCCTGACAGAGTGTATGAAATGTCTGCTTTTTCCTACCCTGCTCAAGGAGACTTTCCTTGTGTCTGAGCACTGAATCAAGCAAAGCTTCCTCTGGGAGGTGCTCGTTCAGTAGAGCTTGTGGCTTCCTGTCGGTATCTTGCTTTGCTGTGGGCAAACTGCGTGCCCGTAGTCCTGCATAAAGCATTCGACTCTCAGCTTTCCAGCCAAGGTGTCAAAGTCTACCAAGGACAGGGATTCATTTTGTTAAACCGGTAGCTTTTTTTTTTATTTTTTCAAATCTCAGCCTGCTCCCCAGTAGAGTAGGGTTATTTGCTGAACTATCTTTTGGGGGAGAGATGCTATTGCTCAACAGTTGTGAAATCTAAACATCAGAGGTGCAGTTGGTACTATCCTGAAATAAAGTTTGTGTGAGATGTTGGCACTTCTATCGAGTGGTAACAAGAACCTCCAAGGAAGGATTTGGTTTGGGGTGAGTTCTGGTTCTGAATGAGAGTGAGGAAGGGAAGGGTGACTGGGGCCTCAGCCCAAAGGGAGATATTTAAGAGGAGAGCATTATACCATCTCTTTACCCTATTAAGACTGTGGTATCCTTGCCCTGATACCTGGGGCTTATTAACTTTGTATTGGTATGATAGCCCCGTGCTACACAAATGCATTTATTCCAAAACTCACAAACCCCTTTTGCTCTGCTCCTGGAGTAGCTGCTGCGTTTAACAGGGTTAATCTTCACAGTCTCACTTTTGCTCAGGTAAATACCCTGCTTCTACTCAGCTGTCTGAAAGTTTCCAGGCTCTGAATCAACACGAAACAGTAGCTGCAGTTTTAATTCACTACTCAGCAAGCACCAAAGACAGATGCAATTCTTACAGATGAGTTTGTGGAGCATGAAAACAAGCAAGTTCTGATGACAGTTATGAATGAAGCTGGCTTTCAGATGGTCCTCTTGCAGACGCATGCAGGCACTAGCCATAATGCTGTAACTACTGCATCTAATACATGTATCAGCTACATTTGGGATGCTAATTGTGCTTCCTGAGCCGTATTGGCTTCTTCTGTAAAAGCCACATGCTGGGAAGCAGATGAAAGCTATTGAACTGTACTGGTTCAGAGTGATAGATAGACCCTTCAGGTCAATAAAGAACCTGTTTAGTCAGTACAACCCTCTGACTGGCTCAAAGTGTGTTTGTATGGTCTGAAAGACTCTTGGCATTAGCTGGCCATCACTGAGCAGTTGAGAGCTCTCTTGGTGGTCCTCTTGGCTGAAGCTAAGCTGATAAAACCAGCCAGATGTCCTATTAACGCTTGATCTTACTTTTGCTTTTTTAAGATAAGCCAATAAACAAGGTTATATAACCAAGTTTTAACATAAGAGCTTTAATAAAATATACTTTTAGAAATATCTAAATAGATATAAAAATACATTCCAGGCAATGGTAAGCCCCAGCTAGTTTCCCCTGTGGCAAGAAGACTTGAGTTGACCAGCCTACTTTTCACTTTGAAATACTACGAGCTGACAGGGGCAGAGGCTGGGAAAGTGGTGGCAGCTGAGTTGCCGGCTCGGAGAAGCTCCCAAACCTTGGTGCCTGTGCTGTTGTGGCTTGGCTTGGTGGGAGGCGAGGATTTGAAGACCATCCCAGGGGCTGCGCAAGCTGGTGTGCTGCTCGTGGCTCCTGGTAGCCTGCAGGGCAGAGTGTAATTCAGGCTGACAAGCTGCTGTTCTTTCCTCTACGCTTGCTGGCGTCTGATTTTCTGACTGGAAATGTCAGTAAAAGCAAGAAAAATGCTGGGGTTTTCTGTGGGGTGTGTGTGTCATTAATGTGATGGATCTTCATGCTGTTTTTCAGTGTGAGAAAGGAAAGAACTTTGTGTCTGTTGCATTTATTTGTTGTGTGGGGGTTTCATGTACCCTCCACAGCAAGCCTGGCCACTTGTCCGGCCATTCCCGTTTAACAGAGGAGCTTGGAAAGAAATTAGGGAACAATTCTTAGCAGCCAGTCTGTGCAAAAACACAGGAAAGGTTTTTCTCTCCCATCCTGTGAATATAAACAGCATTTGATAGATCTGGTGCTCCTTCTTAGCCAAAGGGAGGATTCCCTTACCTTGATGAAGTTTAACAGCCAGCCAGCCACGTGCGCCTGCTTGTTTCTAATAGGAAAGCACTTCCCTAGCAGAAAAATCTTTAATCAGAGTAGACTATGCTCATTCTGCCTCGGATTAATTTGCTGAAGCTTAGGAAGGGAGTGATAAAGTCCTAGAAGTCATCTCGGCTAGCTCAAGAGGTGAACTGGAAAACCTGGGGGAGCTTTTTGATGTGCTGGAGCTCTGCATATTTGATATCTGGCGGGGCTGGCAGGTGCAATTCTCTGTGTAGGTTTTGGATTGTTTGAATAGTGCGTGTAATGAAGCGCTTTGTAAACTGTAGCCCCCTGGGGGAAGACTTGAGCTTGGAGAACGTCAGGTGGAAAGTTTGGGTATATGTCTGATGTGCTTGTTTGGGTTTACTTTTTTCCTTAGGGAGAATTTATGAAACTAATTAATGGGTCGGAAGAGCATTTAGGTGTCTGGCACAGTGAGGTGGAGAAAGTAGACATCCTCCTTCTAAGCATCGTGGTCTCTTCTCATCCTTCTGGGGACTTGTTTTTAAATAGGCTTTTTGGCCTTGGGACTCTTCTGAGGGTTGATGATGAGATTAGCTCTAATCCAGGGGCCGAGTCTTTGCCCCTCATGTCCTGGTTATTGGTGAGGAACTGGCCCCTCTCTCCTGACCTGTGCTGAATCCTGTGGAGCTGTACACAATTTCGCTTTGAAGTGATGTTAATCTGGCTGTTTAAAAGTCCTCTTCTGCCCTGCCTTCCTCCTCTCAAGCAGTCCAATGTGCGCCGTGGCTTCCCTTCCTAAAAGTGGTTGGCACAAATCCCTGCGAGGCAGGGCAATCTCATCTCATTCCAGGCCTTAGCATCGTTTGTATTGATCTGTGGATATCAATCTTGGTTCGCTAATGGGCGTCAAGTGGAAAAGGTAATACATTTCTATTGCACTTGAATTCGTCTCTCACTTGCTTCCTTTGGACCAGCTCCAGGATCTTGTTAAGAACAGAAGACACTGATTATCTTAAAGGATGGGAGGGGACTCCGACCATTCAGGCACAAGGACTCTCTTCTCCCATGAGTTGGATAGTAAAGCCCACAGAGGAGGGAAAGGGTAAAAAGAGTTGCTCCATGGATTTCATTGTTTAAGATGCCTTGAGCACTGGAGAATAACTGCAGAAAGTGGAGGGTAACGTCCAGAACAATTCCGTCTGCTTCGTTAGCAGTTGTTGGGGAACACATAGGAGACCCAGGTATTTCCAGCACCTAATAGTGCTTTCGATGCTTTTTGGCAACTGAGCCCCAAATCCACTTTAACACAGCTCTTTCCGCAGTGTGGAAGACAAATCTTGGTTTCAGACCCAGCTGCTTCAATGCTCAGCAATCTTGTGTCAATCTTTGCTATGGTTTGAGGTGCTGTTTTGCCGATTGGTTCTGGTGCATTCTAATTTGCAGAAGACACCTGTTCCTTAATTATCACCGTCCTTCACCCGACTCGCTTTGTTTCAGCTCTTTCTGACGCATGAGCTATTAACATGGTTTGAAGGGAGGCTGTGTTGAGCAGTGTGTGTGTTGGGAGGCGAGGTTGAGAGATTAGTCACAATCTTGAGAATAATTTCCAGTAAGAGAGTTGGTGTCTACTTGGTTTGCTCTTGGTCTTTGACCTACATCTCTCTTTAGACTAAAGTTTTAACCTCTTGGGGTTTGCGCACTATCCTAGGGTGGAGTGGCAGTCTGTAGAGGGCAGGAGAGGGTGGTAGCAGAGTGGAGTTAAGCTCTTGAGGAAAAGAAATGAACAGGAGAGAGAAGAGTGAAAAAGACTTGTAACGTGCTGGTTTGCTTCTGTCTTAAAACTGAAGGTATCTTAACTGTTAAGGCTGTTTAAGCTCTTCATCTTGCCAGTTATGCCTGTATCATTCTGCATGGTTTTGGCATTTCCTCCAAGGATCCTCAGTTGTTTCACAAATCTGAATTCTGTGCATGCTTTCTGTCTCTGGTTTTGGTTTGTTGTGGGGTTTTTTCCCCCCAAGCAGAAAAAACAAGGCTTGGTGTAAATGATGGCCTCAGGTCAGAATACGTCTTGACCGAGCGACATGTGAAATCAAGGGTTCTCTCCTCTGGTCCCCTCCTGGGTTTACTTCAGTCGTCTGAGAATATTTATGATGCAAGACGTTTCCAATTTGCCTTGCAGATATTCTGAAACTGTCTCAAAAAAGGTTTCTTGGGGTTGTACTAGTCTTAAAATAGCTTAGTTTCTGTTCTTCCACTGACTCTGTTGGGGTCGACAGAGACCTTGAGGCTCCGCAGTCTGCCCTTTCGAGTCCCAGCTCTTCCCTTCTGGTGACACCTTTTTTCAGAACTGCTTTAAAAAGTCATGGAAAAGAGCAATGTGTAAATATTAATGTTGAGTATTTGTCTTTAAAAATCCCTTTGGGATGCTCAGCAAATCTGTACTGCGTGTGCTTTGGCTTTCTGGATGCTCCTTGCTTACAGCTTTTGGATCTGTTAGTGTATCGCCAACCCCTGCCATCCCATGGATCGCAGACAGGGCTCTCTTCTGTAACACCCATTTTGTTTCCCTGTGACCAGCAGCTTCTCTCGGTTCACATCCAGACCTCAGTCAAGGTCTGCTGTATTCTTGCGGTAAAGCCTTTCCTTTTCTCTCTCTGGACTAGGTAGGGGCTCTGAGTGCCACTCAGTGTGTCTCACCATACAACGAAGAGGACAGTGCAGAAAGATCTCTCCTGATTGACAATGTCTTTAACTTACACACTGAGCAAAGTTCATTCTTATGAGTAACTTTTTTTGATTTTTTTTTTTGTTTGTTTTTGTTCTCCCCCCACCCTCTGTACCAGTTTTCATCTTCCAAGTCAACAGCTTAACTGTTCCTCCTGTAAAACAAGCAACTTAAAGGGTCGGGGAAAAATTGTTCCAGGCAACCTGGCTCCGTTGCTGTTCAGCTTGGGGCACCCCAAAGCTACCCCATCAATGTTAACGTGAGCAGACTGGTCACGGCTATTGCTATCCAGACCTAAACTGAGCATGTACCTGGACAAAGAGGCCCCAGTTTAATATTTAATGTTCCATAAGGCTGCACTGAGAGCTTTTACTGAAATGTGTCGGTGAAGGCATGCTGTAGCAGTGATAGCAAGCGGCTGATAGCCAAGAGGATCCTGTGCTCTACTTCCGCCCCAGGCATGTTCTCTGATACCAAGCAGCTTGCTTGACCCTCTGTGTCTCAGCCAACTTAGCTGTAAAATTAAGCAACAAAGCAAGCTCCATGACAGACAGTTGTGTTTGGAGGTGAACTTTCAAGGCAAGCTTTGCTTTACTGATGAATTTGTCTTACTAGCAGAATTTCTGGGTTTTAACCTAATATGTGTTTTTTATTGTCCTTCCAGGCAGCATTCACTCTCCTCCTGGGTCCTTTCACCTTCTTCAATGTACAGAAGACCAAGTATCTTCAAATCATGACATCACTCATGAGATGGATAGGTGAGTCTTGGCAGAGTCTTGGCCACCTCTTTACCATAGATGGAATCTGAGTCGTGCTACCTGTGGTTATTTTTTTGTTTTGTTTTGGTCTTTTTTTTCTCAAGATATTTTTGTTCGGAAGCAAGTGCTTGTCAAAACAACCTCTATGAGGAGTATTGTCCAAGCCTGATAAATCTTTGAGGGAAAGGATTTTTGTTCTAGGATGAAATTTCTGATTAAAACAAACCAAATTATTCTCAATCAAACATGAGCCGGTAGATGAAGTTTTAATCTGGTTTGCGTGAGAGGCAGAAGGGATTTGGAAGAGACTCCTGTGTGGGGGCTAACCATGATACCCACCAGTTGGCGCCGAGCAGTAAGTCTCTCATTCTCTCAGCATGTGTACAACAGATTTTGAACAATCTTTGTTTTGATCTGAGAACAAAAGGCACTTCTGTCAGACTTTCCATCCTTAGTTTTATCATCTGTTTGCATTTTCTTTTCCTGGGTCTTGTTCTAGCATAGGATGTGCTGCATTGGAAACCCCCAAACCAATGTATGTCAGGAAGCCCTGCTCTTGTGAGTTCTCTCCAGAATCTTCCTGCCAAGAACTTCTGGGAAGACAGATAATTCTCTTAAGAGAAATAAAATCGCTATTTTTTTTTCCTTTTTTTGCCGTACCTTTGTCATCCAAAGATGCAGTTGCCTGGCTTCTATTTGTACATGCCCTTTAAGGGGTTGTGTGTTATGGAGGCTTATATTGAGGTTTGTCTTTTCTATAATCTAGACAGACTAAGTGATACTCAGATCTACCAGAGACAGTGTTACAGCACCAGCAGCGTTTCTGCAGGTTAACAGTCTCCTGGTTCATGGATCCAGACCATTCAAGCACAGAATTAGCTCTGTTTATGCCCATCACTGACCTGCAATAGGAAGAAAAGCTGATTCTCAGGCTATTTCCCATTGCACGCAGATGCTTGATCTCGCTTCAGTTGGGTATTGGCCCTTTTCTGTGAGTTCAAAGGCCTGTGATCCTGTTTGGAAGTGGCTGGCAGTCACTGCAGAGGAATAGACATCCTCTGTTCTGGAGGACATCTGAGATGGGGTTAAGCAGTCGTCACCCAGGAAAATGAGGTTGGATTTTAAGTCCTCAAGTCTCAGATGTTGAACAGCTTGAGTTAACAAATCCTGACCTCAGATGGTGTGGAAATCCTGTGTGTCTGTTTTTCCCTTTTGTTGTCTGAGCACATGAAAGGTTTGAAAGCCCCCATGTTCTTCAGGGAGAGAAGTTATCTCATTAAAGGGGTATTAAAGGGAGTTTTGGGGGTGGTTTTGTTTTTTCATGTGTATGTTTTGGTTTTGTTCTGTGTTGTGGTTTTTGGGTGGTGGTTTGTTTTTTTCTTAAAGTAATCTTTGTTCAGCTCACTTGCCTGTTTCCAATCGCCCTGTCTCCTCTTTTCTGGTAAAGACATCAGTCAGACCTCATCCTGTCTCTGTGACAGCCTGACACCTGCCTGATCTGCCATTGGTGTCCTTTCAGCTGGCTCCTTCCAGTATGAGGATTGCTAAACCTTGGCGTAAAGGCAGAACTGCTTTGCTCTTTCATCGCTTGATGGAGAGGGACAAAGGCAGTGTTTGGAGAAGTGTAGGGGAAATTTGTGCTTTAGCCTGATTGATTCCTGCATCAGCACACTGGGGAACAGCTGCCCCAGATAATGATATTTAATGACCCTGACAGCACCTCAGTGGCTACTTAGAGCAGCGTATTCCGTATGTGTACAATGAGGGATAGATTTATTAGGAAAGATGATTTATCAAACAGCCACGTGATGCAGGGGAGCAGAGAAGAGCCCTTGCTGCAGATTCCAGGATAAGGATAGATCCCATACTCCTGAGATTTATCAAGCTGGCTTCTCCCATGTCCTCATATCACCGCTCTCCCCTCTTCCAAAAGCAGGTTTGGTCTTTTGTTGCTGCCTGAAGAGCTTAGATCCTAAAGAATGGCCTTGGCTGGTGTTTTGTGGTCTCCTAAACTTTTCCTGCCTGAAGGCCAATGGCCAGATGTGGACTCTGTCCTGCTATAATCTGTGCCTTTTCTTCATTTTCCTTGAGCTGGCTTTAGCCACGTGGTGCTGAAGGTTGTTCCCCTTCTGCAAAAAGCACAGTGAGCAGCAGAGCTGAACGCTGGAGCTGCCGGCTTACCTGCTGCTTGTGCTGGGTGAAAACTTCCCACACGGACAGTGGCTTATTCAGCTTACCTGTGTCCACTGGCCTGGTGTGGACGGGACGCTGAGCCATGCTTTGCATCGTGATGTGAAAAAAATCCATCCTGTTTGAGCTGGGAGGCCAGTACAGGCTTTGCAGTGGGCCTGCTGCCATACACCCTTTTCCCCAGCTCGATGAAAAGTCCCTGGATTTCAGAGCAGCAGCAGCTGATGTAAAGCTGCACTGCCCCAGGTGTACTGGCGATTCAGATGACAGTGGCTGAGAGGATGGTTCTTGGCAGCAGGGAGAGCTAGCTGTGTGTGAAGGTCATTTCTGCTGGTGTTTGTAACAGTGTCAGCCTTGCCTTTGAAAGTCGCTTTCCCTCTTTCTCCGGCTCTTAAGTGATAATCAAATGCCACTAGCCTCTTCCCAGAGCCTTGTGCTCATCACAAGCAGCACATCAGCTAACAAAGCCTACAGTGTGCTCTTTTCCACACCTCACGGACAAAAAAAAAATTCATTCTGTCACTGAAAAATACAGTCTTAAACACGGGGATCTCAACAGGAAATTAAAATGGGACAGCTAAAGAACATGGAGATGCAGCAGGGATCGCCCTTCATCTGGCTGTGTTTTTCCTCCCAGGGTAAGGGACTAGCCAGGACAGGCACCTCTGAAGTCTCTAAAAGGAGAAGGTTGAAGGAGGAGCTTGCGAGCCCAAGTACCACACTGCTAGAGAGCCCAGACAGATGGGCTCGTGTTGTCTGGGCCTGCTGAACACGGAGAGCTCATCTGGAAACAAGGCTGGCATGGTGAGGCGTTTCCCTGTCAGGACTGATAGGAGCGCAGAGGGTGGATCTGCGTCTCCAGGTGGAGTGGGGCTGGATGGCAGAGAGCGCTTCCAGAGCCATCGAGCTGTTGGCAGTCTTCTGAAGAGTAACAGCTTACATATTTGGCTGCAAAACTGATTGCCACCTCGCGTGGGTGAGTGCCAATGGTTAAATTCAGTGCAGCAGTCGGAGCTTGAACTGCTGCCCTTATCTGGGCATGGAGATCTCTGTTCTCTTGGAGCAGGTGGGCGTGGAAGGGTTTGCCTGCACAAGCTCTCATCCCTTTCCCAACTGTAAAAGCTCCTCAGCCTTCTCCAACTGCCTTGGGAGAGCGAGCACAGGCAGCCTAATGGGTGCTACAGGGAGCCTGTCGTCTGTGCTTCCCTGGAGAAAGGGCTAGGTTGGGAAAAATCACTTGTTTTAAATCCTGGAAATGGTGCTTAAGGTGAAGCCTTGATTTGAGCTGGGGCGAAAACCTTGTTGGCTCACGCAGGTCTTGAGCAATGCTACTAAGAGCAGAGGCAGGGCCCAGACTAGGTGACTGGGTAAGTACATCAGCAAGGTGTAATCGTGCCCTTGGGATGGGGAGGGTTCCTCCCCCAGACTGTAACTCCTCCCTGACACCTCAGCCTTTCGAGTGTGGAGCTGTTATTAGCCCAAGTCCTTTATCAGGTTTGGAGCCTGTTTCCAGGTCTTTTGCAAGGCTCTTGGAACAGTGCGGTCTCCTGCAGAAGACTAAACCAACTAAGCCATCAGTAAATTAGAGCTGTTGATATTTTCAATTCTGTTTTTTCCTCCTGGAGGGCTTAAATCTGTGGCAGCGATGGATTGCTCCTGAAAGAGACTTGAATGTCTAGCTGCTTCCCCCCCCCCCCCGCCCCTTTCTCCAATCCTGATCAAGTGGGTGGCGTTAGGGGTGAGCTGCTGGAGGGCATGGCACAGCAAAAGGGACTGAGCCAGGCAAGTCTGATGCACTTCTCAAAGCAGACGGGACACGGGTTGCTGGGACACAGCCCTGCCTCTTTATTATTGGATAATATTGGATAATAACTGTCTAGCAGCGTCATGGGAAAGGATATGGATTAAGAAAGATAACAAAAGGATGGGGCTTGGTGCAGCTCAGCAGCAAACATTGGGCTATTGTGTATTAAGCAGCTAACCCGATTAATTGCAGCCTGTTACAGCCCGAGATGCCCAGCTCTATAGGTGAGGACTGCTGGCTTTAAAGACATTGGTAGCATGATTATCACTGCTGTTATTGAGTAGTCTCTGGCAAATGTTCCCAGATAGCTCCCATGTGGGACATTTGCTCTATGGGCTGCTCTTGATGCTATATTGTAGTTATTAGAAAGTATTGTATTTTAATAAAGAGACGTTTCATAGAGGAATAAACTGGGTTTGGTTGCTGCAGGCTCAGTTCTCTCTCCCTGTAGCACGGTCAGATCATACCGCATCTATTCAAGTAACTGCAGCCCTCCAGAGCATTCCCCATCCTGCCCAAACTGTGATCTCACAATTACATGCGCAGAAATAAAATCTCACCCCTAGCTCTTTCCCCTGGCCAGTAAGATGGAGGGGAAAAAGGACAAGAATTGCCCCAAAGTCTGCGTTAAGCTCTTATGTCTCTGTCCCGTTGCCTTCCAGGATACTTGGTAGAAGGCTTCTAGGGAAGAAACTAGGAGAGGGCTCTCCACAGCATGCTGGTGAGGCTGACTTTCCACATCTACTGATTTCTCTGATAGTTCTACTCTCTCCACCAGAGTCCTGCTCTTTACAGAACTCCCCAGCACTTTTCTGCAGAGAACTGGCCTCGGAGCATCTCACTTTGTTGTAACTGTCGCTGCCGTCCTTAGCAGGCTTATCCAGCCGTGCTGGAGTGGATTCAGTGCAGAACCCCAGAGCCGCTCTGCTACATCCTTTCAGCTGCAGAGACAGAGAATTATAGCAGAGGCTGATATAGGAAGGGGTGACGATTATCAGAAGTCCCGTGTTTCCAGTCTCCTGCAGAGAGATTAGTCTGCCAGTGTCCACAGTCTTCAAGGTGGCCTCTTTTCTGCATCAAAAATGGAGCTTTTGGCAAACAGCTTCATGAGGGATCAGTTTGATCGCTGGCCCTTTCCTTTTGCAAGGCATATGGGAGTGGCAAGGAAGAGGGAACTGGACTGTAAATCAGGACACTGTTGCATGTTCATTCTGACAGGCTTCAACAAAGTTACTTCATCGTTCTTGCATCCCTTTTGGAGCAGAGAAAGCTGCTGCCAGAGCCCAGGGTAAATAATTCACTAAGAGAAGTGAATATATTTATGAAGAGTTAGTTAAAAGGCTGTGCTTCTGTCATACCTACTTTCAGAGTGGTCCGCTGAGGAGCTCGTTTTGGTGCCGTTTGTGGGGGGCAGTGGGGTGAAGCAGTGTCTGTGTGAGTGAAAGAGCCTCGTTAGCTTCAGATGCAGATGGAGAGTGACATGTGGTGCTGGACGGGACCACTGAGATCCTGCCTGAGGAGTTGATGTTCCTGAAAAGAGCACTTTATCCAGGCAGCAGGAGACAAACTGGATGGGTCTGAGAGCTGGAGAAGGGGAGCTGAAAACGTAACGACACATTCAGCCCCGCAAAAGGGTCTGGATGGTGGTGCCCACACAGGTTTTCAGAGTGGGTGTGTGGCGTGCAACTTCTCTCCTTGCAGAGTGTGAAAGGATGCGTTGTTGGGATAAGATGCTAAAAAACTTTGCTGGGTAGGGCCCGAGGCAGGATGGGGAAGGTGTGGCTAAGGCTGCAGAGCCATGAATTTCATGGGATACGTGAGCTCTGCACTCGGTGCCTTCCAAACCACGCACAACCCTAGCACAGGCGCATGGTGACACCAAAGTGTGTGTTATTCCCTTCTCGCAGAAGAGTAAATTCTCACATGGAGAGAGAAGTGACTGTCAAAGCTAACAGACCAAGTCAACAGCAGAGCTCAGAGCTGAGTCCCGGTTGCAGAGGCTTTATGGTGCTTCTGCCAAAGGTGACCGGAGGAGAGAGGACAATAAACTACGCGGGTAATTTTCCACCAGAAGCAAACAAGCCTCGCTGGCTGCTCTTTCCTTCCCATATGTTGAGATAAAGCATCCGTGATAAACGCCAGAGTGCAGAGCCATTTTGCTCCCTGTGAACTGTTACTGGTGTGCAGATGTCTGTGGAGACCAGCTGATGTGGGCTGAGAAGGAGCAGCTCCACTGGTTTCACAGCCGGAGCTGTTACACGGTAGGGGAGGCTACTTGTAAACCCCAGCGATTGTGTAGCAAACCCTGCCCCAGGCGATGAAGACAAGTGGGGGAAACGATGTCTTTACAGTAGAGAAGCCCTGCTGAACTGCCTTTCACAGCCAAGAAATCCTGGTGGTACTTTTTAATGAAGTTTTCCTTTGTGAACAGAAGGGGCTCTGCCTGGCCCATGGCCAGGGCAGCAGTAGTGTCTGCGACGGCTGCAGCAGGAGCTGGCCAAATCTGGAGAAGTGGGTGAGGTGGCAGGTGGAGTGGAGGTGCCCGAGAGGCTTTTTCTTGCCTACCTGGTAAGCTGCATCTCGTTTCTGTGGTCTTAATGTGCCCACCATGTGGCTAGGCTGCTCCTGCTCTATGAGCAATGGTCTCCTGCCATGTAGACCTTGCCTTAGGCTTTGGGGCAGGGAGGATAATGCTGTGCCTGCAAGTCCCTGCACTCCATTAGAGGAAGGAGCCATGCTGATGTCCCACAGCTTTTGCTCATACCTTTCTTCTGGGAAGTAACTCCCCTCCTCTTCTTCTGACATCTCTCTCCAGAGAATTGCTGTCTTCTTTGAACATATCCATCTTGCTTTCCCATAGTCTCCGTGCTCATAAATCCTTCATCTTCCTAGAGAGGGTGTTTTAGGATCTGTCACTGCTAAATCTGATCCTTAACTACTCAAGTTCCCACATCTGATAGAGCAAACCTGGTTTTCATGTTACCTCTTTACTGATATTTCATGTAGAAACCTCCTCTGAATGTTGGAGAAATTTATCAGTTACTTCTCTGGAGTTTAGAGAGAGCTGGAGGTCATGAACAAGTGACAAGATATAGCTTCTGCAGGAAAGACTGGGTAACTGAGTCTGAAATTTAAGAATCAATGTCTTAATTTCAGATACTTTATTCTGCCAGCATGGCAAACTCCAGCCATGCTTTAATACTTCAAATGCCACAGCACCCATAATGCCTGGAAGTTCCAGAGTTACAGTGGGCTCTTAAACTTGCCCAAAACACTGATAGAAGGCAGCTGGCTCTGAGGAAGGGCACCAGCATCCTGGAAAGACATCAGTAGTGAAGCAGACAACACAAGTGTTGGGTAGAGATGCAGAAGGTAAGACTGGCTTGACATGATGCTGTGCTGCTCAGTATGCACAGAGCAGATGCTCTTCCTTTTATGCCCTCTCTCCTGAAAGAGCTGCCTAATGTTAGAATCATAGAATCACTTGGGTTGGAAGAGACCTTCAAGATCGAGTCCAACCATAAACCTGTGCCAAAACCACCCCTAACCCATGTCCCTCAGCACCACGTCTGCCCAGCTTTTAAATACCTCCAGGGACGGCGATTCCACCACCTCCCTGGGCAGCCTGTTCCAATGCCTGATAACCCTTTCGGTAAAGAAGTTTTTCCTAATATCCAACCTAAACCTCCCCTGGCACAACTTGAGGCCATTTCCTCTTGTCCTGTCGCTTGTTACTTGGGAGAAGAGATTGACCCCACCTGGCTATAACCTCCTTTCAGGTAGTTGTAGAGAGTGATGAGGTCTCCCCTCAACCTTCTCTTCTCCAGGCTAAACAATCCCAACGTTCTCAGCCGCTCCTCATAAGACTTGTTCTCTAGACCCCTCACCAGCTTCGTTGCCCTCCTCTGGACATGCTCCAGCACCTCAATGTTAAACTAAATTAAATCTGTTCCTCTGTTTAGGAGTGATCTGCTGTGGTTTGGCTTGATGGGAGGATCAGCATCAGGATCAAGGTTAAGGTGGAGAGAGATCTTCGTCTTTCCAAAGAGAACAGGCTCAGGAAACTCATGAAAATGTCCCCCTCTTGGAATCCATCATGCCACCTAATGTATAAAAAGGGAAGCAAGTGGCATGCGTTGTGAAAGGGTGATTCGTTATCATTATTTCCTGGCATATTGATTCTCTGCTTCGACAAGAAAGCTCTGTCACACCGTCAGCCGGCGGTGACGGATGGCCCTGCCGCAAATGTGTCAGCAGCGCGACACGGCGCCTGCTTAAACAAATGGCTGTGGGTGGAGACAGGGGAGCAGCCAGCCGTGGGCTCCTCCACTGATAGCAGGGTGGTGGGGCCGCACATCGATGCCTCTCTGGGTCCCTGAATGGGATCCTCGTGGCTTTCCTCATGGAAGGAGGAATAAGAGTAGGGACAGAGTTGGAGATGTGGCTCGAGCTGTGGTGAATAGGTGTGCAAGATTGTCCTTCCTCTGTCTTCACCTTTCAGACTCTCAACATACAGGTGGTTCTCGTGTAAACTTTGTTCTGTTTTACCCCCACCCCCCCAGTAACTCTTTTACTCATCCCTGCTTTGTGGCTGTCTGCCCCCGTGCTTTCTAGAGCCACTAAAACCATCCTTGTTTAAACTGGGACCAACGCTTTGAAGGTTGAAGTTCACTGTTGAAACTGGGAGGCAACATCCGTCTCTGTCCCTCCTTCCTGAGGTCACAGAGAGGTTATCCAATGTCATGGTTCTGCAGAACCTCGCTTCTGAGCTTGCTTTCCCCTTGCCAAGCCACCTCTTTCTGAATTACGTGACAGCACATCTCTCCTCCCTGTTCTCCACCATGGCTCAATTCAGGGTCTTCTCTGTTATTTTCTACGTGCCAAAAGAGACAGATGTGGGCGACCAGGTGAAAGACCTCAAAAGCATTGTGTCTTGCCAGGCATGAGAGGGAGGGTCACACCAGAAACTCATTCTGGGCATGAGTTCCTCTTCCAGGAACCTACCATGATATGGGCTGGGGAGGGTGGAAGTGTTTCAGCCTGGGACTTTTTTTTTTTTTCTGCGTGGGGATGAAGCTCATGTACAAACCAGCATTTTTCATTTACAAAGGTGTTTGCTCTGACTCTGCAAAACAATCCTTGAACTTAGAATGGCTAAATTATCTTCACCGCTTCTCTGCTCCTCTCTGTTATGCTTCTGTCAAAGCTCACAAAAATGTATTTTTTAATATCCCCAGACTCCCATGTTTTCCCAATAGTGCTCTTACTTGAATGTCTGCTCATCCATATTCATCCTTCTTCCTCCTGCAAAGACCACAGCAGAGCTGCCCTGTCTCTGAATCACTACCACCCGAGTGGAGCAGGACAGGCAGCAGTCGTTGTCTGCAAGGTCTGCTTTGCCTGCGAAGAGCCAGTGTTTGATCCTCAAAGATTGAGAGGAGGGATCTGTGGGGGAGGCAGTTGGACGGTGGCAATGAGATTCATCACAACCTTTCCTTCACGACATACCCCCTTCCCTTCCCTCCCCCCCAGCTTCAATTACATCCTTCAGTAAAAAGGGTGCTCAAATCTCTAGAGGAGAGAAGTTCAGATGAGTAGAAGTGTCCTCTGTCCCTCGTTGACTGCAAAGCCTTGCTGTGGTGTGCGTTTGGAGTGGGTCTGACACTTGAAAAATCAGGACAGGCAAAACCCTCAATTGCTCTTTAAGCACTTGTATAAAACAAGGGTTTAAAACAAAGTTTTTGTGTAAGCTACTGGCAATCCACGGTAGCATCCCTGTCCACCTCCCTTTGCGTCTCTGAAGGTCTTTCATCCCTGCAGCATGTTGCTTATATCCTCTGTCCTGCAGACAGAAGAACAGATTGAGGCACTTTTTTTTCCCCATGAACCCATGTCTGACTTCACCAGGGTCCTGGTGGTGGAGGAATGCTGTCGGACAGTTGATGTGGGAGCTGTAGGTGAATTGAAATTGTGTGGTGTGACTCTGCCTTCAGACTGGTGTCCCAGGTAGAAGAAGATGCGAGCAGGAGCTTTGTGTGTACCTGCAGGATCCTGAGCTGCCTCTCCTCAAAGCGGCCTGTCAGTCAGAGTGTCATCTTCTTTTCATCTTGATTTATCATCCAGCATAACTAGGTTTCAGAGTTTCATTTTTGGGCTTGCCTCCTCCCAGGGACAGGCAGATAAATCTGGCATGCGAGTGTTTTAGCTCTCCAGTTCCAGGAGTGAGAGAGTCTTCTGCCGCAGGGAGAGAGAGAAAACACAACCGTTAGGGCAGGGCTGCTGTTGTCTTCTCTGAGGCTGGAATTGCGCAGGGGAGGTTTCCAGTTTAGCCAGCACCACCTCTCCCAAGGATCCTGTATCTGCAGAGCACCAGTGCTAGGGCAGGAGGAGCACAGCTTGCCTTGTTGGAAACATACCTGTTCAGATCTTAGTATTGGGTCATCACTCCTTGTAACTTTAATTTCTGACAGAAAGATTTAAGGAAAAACAAAGGTTATGAATTCTAGCTGCTTAAGTGAAGGACTTCTGCCCATCAATTAGGGAAGCCACAGGAATTCTGTTCCTTCAGTGCTCTCTGCCAGAAAAGCACGTGTGGGGGCAGAGGAGAGCCTGTGGGTCTCTAACTGAAGAGATGCTCTGAGGACGGGGTGCCAGCCTGGAAGTTCTGAGCTGGTTCTGTTAGTGCTGGTGCAGAGAGCAGGGCTCCGAGCTGGTGGCGAGAGTGAGCTGGGGGATGGAAATCGTTCACTTTTCACTCTGCTGAGCAGAGCAGGTAGAGATTTACTGTCTCCCGTGCAGGGGAGGAGGTGCAGGACTTCTGCAGTTACAGCTGGTCCAGATACAGGACCAGCTCAGGATGGGGCCGCACAGGCTGACCACCTCTCCTAAGCGAGAAGGAAAGGAACAGTCTTGCTGTGTTTCCAGAGCTGCCTAACCTGCTTTGTCTTATTGCTTGAGGGACCTTCTCTTCCTTGTAGTTTGTGCCAGCCTGGGGAGTGCAGCCAGTGTCCCCTCACCTGGAACGTGGCTCACTCCGGCTACTTTGCCGTAGCAGATATGGCTGACAAGCGTCTCCCCTCCGGGGAGCAATGGGGGAGACACAACAACCGTACCTGTGTTCCCAGTGCCCCTCGCTTGCTGGCTTGAGTGAAGGCGAGGAGAATTGGACACCCCCAGAGCAACGAGCTGTTGCGTTCCGTAGCCCTCTGTGACTGCTCTTGGGGAGGTAAACAGAGCCCAACACTCCCAAAGTGGCCTGGCCCTCGTGGTGCCACGAAGGTGCTGTCATCTCTCCAGTCCAGTGTTTATGGACTTGCCCTGGCACTGGGAAACAGTTGGGAGCAAGAGGTTTCCTGAGGCAGCATGAGAGGAAATGCTGTGTGTGGCTTGGTAAGGGCTCAGCACGAGCCCTTTGTGGGGTTTGCCGCGGGAAGAAAAGGAGGATTGTTGTGAGAGGAGAAACTGGGTTTCGGAGCGTGCTGGGAGTGTGCGGGAGGCAATGTTCAGTTAAGGTTAATCCAGTCTTGCTGGGGACAGAAGAGGCAGCGTTCACTAACTGGTGTGTAACTATCCCTTCTAGTCCTGTCCCTGTCAGGGTTTTCCATCTCCAGCCACCTGCGTCAGGCAGAGCAGTACTGGGCACAGAGCAAGCCCGTGTCCTTGTCACCCCACCGCGAGCCTGCCTGGCTCGCAGCGCCGGTGGCCAGCCCCCTGCGGGCTTGGCTGCAGGACTGTGCGCTGCTCTGTTTAATCCCTCTGTATTTATATTTATGACATTCAAAGTTGTCCATAGTAGTAGTCTCAGCGTTTTGTTATTTTTTTCATTACCTGATAATTCACAGCTCTGCTCCGGTGCCGCAAAACAGCGCAGGAGATGGCTCTGCACAAGCCACAGTGGCCCATCCGTTGCCAGCACCAGACTGTAAATCTTGCTGCTTGCTGCCCTGCCAGGCAGGGCTTTTTTTCCCCTGTTCCTTGTTAACTCCAGCAGCTGATGATCATCTTTTCCAGGTTGATGTGATTTCTGTGACACCAAAATTAGTTTTCTGCTGGTTTTATGTGCCATGCTAGGAATAAAAGTCTAGCAGTAACTGCTTCTGGCTCAAATTTCCACCAGCAGAGTAAATAAGGGCATTAGCCCGATCTCCTCAATTCATTTTTGTCCGTAGCACGTCGCTTTTTGTGATAAGCTTTGTAAAATGTTGTTAGGCTTTTCGCTGACATAAGTGAAGGGTAGACGAGCAGACTTTGTGCCTGGAAGTGATGAATTTTAATAGCAGTCTTACAGTGCTGCTTTAGTCCCTTCCAGACTGGCTTCTCTACCCTGGGATTAGCTACAGACAGCCTGTTCCTCCTGCCCGGGAAATGGCTGGCTAGCTCTTGCTCTATCGTGCTTGACAGATCGCAGGGACAGGAAAGCTCGGTAGTAGCTGCTGTTCCCGTGCATCTGCCTGTGTACGTAGGTGAGGTCTTGGAAACGGTAGTCCAGTTGCAAATGTGTAAGAATATTTACTGGGATTGACTGCAGACGGGTTTAATCTTCTTTTCCTTTAGAGGTCAAAGCTCAAACAAGTCTTAAGCTATTTCTCAATGGTGATGTTTAGCCAAGGTGTGTGGCAGGAGCATCGTGGACCGAGACCCTTCAGGGCCATGGGCTCAGCCAGCCGTGTTAGCGCTACTCTTCTGAAGGGCCCCGAGCTGCCAGAGTTTGCTGTCAGGGTGGGAGGGTGAGTCCCTGCAGGAAGCAGACTGGAGGGAGATGCCTGCCAAAGGCAGTCCCGAGCTCATTCCCTTATCTGCTGACGAGCACTGAAAGCAAGTCGTGATTAATTCCGGTGCATCTTGCCTTTGATCTACCAACTTCTCCAGGGATAAGGAGCTGCTCCTGAGGAGCAGGAGAGGGAGCTGGTGCTAAGGCTGCTGGTGCCAATGGGAGGAGGGTCGTGGGGAGTGCAGACCTGGGCTTGACCTGAATCCTTCTCTCTCTCCAGCTTTCATCCTCATGATTATTCTGGCCCTCATCCGCATCAGTAGAGGCCAAGCTGAAGGTCACCCATCCATGGCCCAGCTGTCGGGCATCCGGAATCTCTTTGGGGTGTGCGTCTACTCCTTCATGTGCCAGCACTCCCTGCCATCCCTCATCACACCCATCTCCAAGAAGAAGCATGTCAACAAGCTCGTGCTGCTCGATTACGTCCTGATCTTGGCTTTCTACAGCCTCCTGTCCTTCACTGCCATTTACTGCTTCCGCAATGACACCCTCATGGACATGTACACACTCAACTTCACCAACTGCGAGATCATCAACGTCGCCTTCATTCGCTACTTCCTGGGCCTCTTCCCTGTCTTTACCATCAGCACCAACTTCCCCATCATCGCAGTGACCCTGCGCAACAACTGGAAGACCCTTTTCCACCGAGAAGGGGGGACCTACCCATGGGTGGTGGATAGGATTGTCTTTCCTGCCATCACGCTGATTCCCCCAGTGCTGGTGGCCTTCTGCACCCACGATCTGGAGTCCTTGGTGGGGATCACAGGAGCCTACGCTGGGAACGGGATCCAGTATCTCATTCCTGCTTTCCTCGCGTACTGCAGCCGGAAGGACACTCAGCTGGTCTTCGGCAGCGGGACAGTTAACAAGCACCTCTCCCCTTTCCGACACACCTTCTGGATTGTGTTCGTGCTCATATGGGGCTTTTCTTGCTTTGTGTTTGTGACTGCAAACATTGTCCTGAGCGAGTCAAAACTCTGACGACGGGAGGGTAGCAGCACGCTCCCTCCTGGGCTCCAGAGATTTCCGCGTTTCGGCTCCCCCTCTGGCACTGTGGAGGGAGGGCAGAGGTAGCATGAAGGGAAGTTTCCAGGCTGTCAGCTTCGTGGCACGCGTTAGGCCTGGGCACAGACTTTCTTCACTCCATTTTGGGTGGGGATGGAGTGGACTCAGCCTTGTTGCAGTCCCGGTTCTCAGAGCCACTCTACAAAGCTGTGGGGCTGAGCCCTTGGCAGTCTGCGCGATTAACCGGTGTCCAGCCATTTCTGCCTTCAGCTCTGTTGGAGCGTCACTCTCTCTGTCCCTGCGGTGGCTCTCTGTGCTGCAGGTCTCAGCACGCAGGAGAGCAGACAGCCTTGGCTGCTCTTAACACTAAGCAGCTAAATGTCCCTTCTCCCAAAGGCAGGGACGTGCTGTCAAGAATCCCGCGGGAGTTTGGGGGAACTGAGTCTCTTCTGTCTGCTGAGACCCCTCCCAACCAACCTCCTGTACCGGTTGAGGGAAGAAGTTAGGGTGGGAATAGCCCCAATTCAGAAGGAAATAATTTTGTGTTCTGTTACACTTTCTTTTTTTCTAGAGGCATTAGCATATTTTGTGCACCGTGGTTTGCCTGGGATCGGGGATCTTTTTGCTGAGAGCTGGATTTCTCCAGCCCAGGAGTTTACATTCACACTTCTCCTGTTCTCCTGTGCTGTGGCAGCCCCAGCCAGCCCCTGTGCACGCAGGGCTACGGCTCTTCACCCCTGGAAAAGGAATGGCAGCCTTGTGTCCCTCGGCTCCTGCGTGCAGCTGGCAGAGCCCTTCTGCCTTCCTCACCTTGGCCCGGGGCTGGTGCAGCAGGACGGACCCTGACTCCAGTGGTCAGGATTGGTGTGCGCTGGGGAAGTGCTAATTACCCAGTCCTGACACGCGTGAGGCCGGCAAGCGCGCCGGCTGTGCACGCTGATGGCTTTCCAGCCTCCTGCGCTGGGTAATTAGCCTTGAAACAAGGTGGGTGTTAACTCAAGGGAATGGGCTGGTGCCAGGAGGAAGCGGCGCTGCCCTGGCTCAGCCCTGCCCGCCTGTGGGAGCGGAGCTGCCAGGCGCTACGGGAGAGCAAAAATGGAAACCCTGCTGAATCCCCCCTCTTTCCTCTCTCTGTACGGGGTCAAGGTGGGCTCTGGGCCAGTCCTGTTCAGCTCATCTGAGAACTGGGCTGCCTGTCACCTTGGGCAGCCAGTGCTGCAGTTGAGTCTCTGCTTCTGCAGCTTCTGGTGGCCCCGCTCTGATACCACGCAGAGACGAACAGCACCGGGCTCCTGTGCTCTGAGGGCCCTGGGCAAAGTTCAGATGGGTTTTTCTGACAAAAAGAAGAACTTTAAAAGTTTTCGCCTGAAATATTTTAACCCTCTCTTATTAAAGCAGGTTCAAAGCCAGGTGCATGTCACTTATGTTAGATCTTCTTGCCCTCTGCACTTGCTGCAGTATTAAGTGTCGCTGCTCACTAAAGCAAGCTTTGAACTGCAGCTCTTTTTAATCAAGCTCTGTTTTCAAGTAGGACTTTCTCGTTTCCATATGACCTGAAGTGCTCCTCCCGGGGGAATACGCAAGTACCTGGAGCTGTATAAAAACACTTCATGGCTTTTAAAGTAAAACCCTGCACCTCTCGAGCCTGAGCGCTGCCACTGCATCCTTGCCGAGCTGCTTGGAGAGGAGCTGGGGGGACTGTTTAGGATCAAGCTGGAGATGAGACAAACAGGCATTGGCAGCCCTCGCTAGTCAGTTTAAACAAACCCGAGTGCTCCAGGGACACTGATGTGGCATCTTTAATGCCAAATTAGCGAGTTATTTTACAGGTAGCTGGTTCTGGTGTCTCGTTTAGGAAGAGGGACAGTAGCTGTGTAGGTTGGAGGGCAAATTCGTGGGGCAGCTAGCTGGGAGCCACCTGTGAGGCAGCTGGGAGCTGGGCAGAGCTGGAGGGAGGAATTTAATGCTGATGAAACGAGCCTTTGGAAAGCTGGAGAGGCTGCGGGGGCTGTTCTGCCGCACAAGTGCACAGGTGTGGGTTTATGGAGGGGGCTGAGCCCTTTCCTGGGGTGCTGCCTGCCCGAGGCTGCCCCTGCTTTCCAAGGCACTTGGCTTAGCCTCCCATCCCTTCAAGTGCCCATTTCAATCTCTCGCCTTCACATTTCAGAGAACGGGGCTGCGCTCTGTTGTTTCATCTCCTCTCACTCTCCCTTCCTGCCTTGGTCTCACTCTGTACGGGATAGCCTCCCCCTGCCTTGCCTGGGGTGAGAGGAGGGAGGGAGCCTGGCCTGGCGCACCTTCTCCTGCCACCTCTTAGGTGTAAAGATGTGCCTTCTCTTCCCCGGCGTGGGTGGCCACCTCTCCTCGGCACAGCGGTGACTTCGAAGGGGCCTTAGCTCTCAGAGCTGCTTGGATGTGGGTCTTGGATGCAGTGGCACGGCAAGGGCTCACATCCTGACCGCAGCCTCCGCTGCTGATACCTGAGCGAGCAGGACTCCGGTCCCCAGGGAGCGCTGAGTGCTTTCTTAAATAAATAACCACAAATTCCCAGGCACCCGCCGTCCTTGCACAGCAGCAAAACAAATCTATCCAAGGAATCGGGGTGATTAACGGAAAGAAGCTTCACAGTGGAGAGAACGTTTTTCATATAAAACATGACATAGCAATGCCTTAAAAATTACTGGAGAAAGTGGGAAGGGGATGGCTCCGCGGAGCCAGCACTGCCTGGGGCTGGGCTTGGGTGACCGCGGCAGTGTGGGGCAGGAGCTCCCTCCTCTTGCCCATCACGAATAAGTCTATTTTTGTTCGGCCGTTATCAGCACTAACAATTCATTATTACAGATTCTCACGTGATGCTTGCCCTGACTGTAATTAGTTTTCAAAAAATGGGATTAAAACCAATAAAATGCACATTATACATCTGGTTTAGTCTGCCTTCTTTTTCTACCCCCTTCCTCCTCTCACGCATGTACTGAGCAGCTATTCCTGGAGGGGCCGGCTGTGACTGATGGGGCTGCAGGCCAAGGAGAAATGGCAAGCGGAGAGGCTAATGGACACCCTCACCTCTTCCCTATTAGCCTCCTGCAACTCTGGGTGGTAGCTGCAAACTCAATTAAAACATCTGTACTTTCCCTTTCTCAATTACGGCTCCTTACACTTAAAACCAAACAAATTGAATTGCTCCACTGCCTCGGGCTGCAAAGGCAGTTTCTGCCAACAAATTTATTATCACCATAAAGCGCAGCTTGATTTATGTTAAAATATTAAAACAGATCTTTATGATGGAAATAAACACTTTCTGCTGTGATTCTCTCGAAGGACCTCACAAGCAGCGGAGGATTTCGGGGCTTGAGCTGTAAATCTGAGATCAAACTGGCATCGGGGCTGGAGTCGGGTCTTTTGCAGCGCTTGGAAGAGCGGCGGCCGGGGAAGTTAAAATAAAAGCTTGGAGCTTGAGAGGCAGGTTTAGGCAAGGCTTGAACATCACCGAGGAGCCCTGTGCCACTTGGGGGGGGCTTGGCTGTTGGAAGGCTTGTGAGAAGGTTCTCACTGGTCGTCCCCTGGCGTGGCTTTGGGCAGCTGGTCTCTGACCCCAGGAGCTGGTGGCAGCTTGGGGAAGGGCACCCGGTTGCCGGGGCTCAGCCGGCAGCCCGAAGGTGGCTTCGTGCTGGAGCAAAGGGCTTCTTCCACTGGGCCAGCAGCCAGCCCCCCGCTGGCTCCTGCCCACCTCCCCAAGGTGCTGCGGCCCCCGGGATCCCCAGGAAAGGCGACGCGTGGCCACGCCGTGGGGCAGGGAGGTGTTGTGTCCTGGAGGGTGCAGGGGGGCGGCTGGGACCCCCGGGAAGGTTTTGTGCTGCAGCTTTGCCCTGGCAGGAGGCAGGATGCGGGAGGCGGCTGTGCGTGCTGCTCCCTCCGGCATCCTTGGCACGGCAACACCCTGCTCTCCCCACACTGGGACCAGCACTTTCCCGGCCCCACATCTTTCCCAGTTGTACCTCTTGTGATTTAACCAGCTGCCCCCACCCTCACTGGAGCCACCGTCTCCCTGTAGCAGCGCCAGCTGGAAACCTCTTCCCCATGGCTCATCCACACTGGTCTGCCTTGTTCCCCCTTTCCCACAGCAGGCAGGGTCTCGGGATGCTGAGTGATGGGCATTGAAAATAATACCTGCCGTGGCGATGCCGGAGCCGGCAGAGCAGGGGGTGGGTGCCAGTGAGGGAGGCTGTCGGCCAGGGGGCACTGCCCGCCCCCCCTAAGCAGATCCAAGCCGAGGAGGTGGGTGGCCAGCAGCGAGCCGGCCGTATTTCTTTTTGCACATAAATGGCAGCCCGCAGCGTCCCGGGGCGGCACGGGTGCCAGAGCCGGCTGAATTAAAAAGTGATTGATTAGACAATTTCACCAAAAAGAAATAATATCCCTCAGCGGCTGTTAAGCACTAAATTACCCAACCCCTGCTTTGGAAAGCCCGGGCAGAGGGTGCTTCCAGACTGCTGCTTCCCCGCAGGCTTGTCCCTGGTGAAGGGATGCTGTGGGAGCAGCTCAGCCCCTCCTGGGTCCCGGGGGGGGGTTACGCAGCTGCTGCCTGCACTGGGCTGAGTGTGTCCTTGTGCCCCATCCAGCCCCTCTCCCACCGGTGCCTGACACCGGGAATGGGAGAAAAGTGCTGCCCTTATATCCTGATTAACCTATAAAGCTGATATGCAAAAGTCACCATGGTGGCAGGGAACCTGGGTGCTGGGCACCCACATGGGGTATCCAGGATGGCCCCAGCCTTACACCGGGTGCTGGCACCCATCCCCGGGGCCACCCACGGCACCCCTGTCCCCCCACCCCCTTCCCTGGTGCCCTCAGCCTCCCGCAGCAAAGACCTTCAATAAAACATGAAGCGAATCCATTTGGCCTCTGCTGAGTCACCGGGGACATCACTAATTAATTTAAAACGTGGGTTGGGGATTTTTGATTTTTTTTTTTT
>VZSF01008201.1:68525-82314 GCA_013398295.1 Chionis minor
CCGAGAGCAGCCGGGGCAGCGTCCCCGAGCCCCCATGTCCCCCGTCCCCCAGCAGCAGGGGGGTGTTCAACAGCTGCTCCCCCCGCCCCGCCGGCCGCTTGTGCTCCCCGTAGATGTCCGGTGGTGGGAGGTCCCTGGGGGACGTGGGGGGTGGGAGAGGAGCCCCGATGTGGTTGCCCACCAGCGCCTGCTCCCCAAAATCCCCCCCCGGGGAGGTCTTCACCAGGAGGTGAGGGAAACCCGGGAGGGCTTCATCCCCCGCACAGCCACCCTGAAACTTCAGGGGGTGGAGGAGGCGGGGGACGTGCTCGTTGGTCCCTCTCCACTTCTCCTCCCCGGGCAGCCGGGAGTCCACAGGGATGGGCTGGGGCAGTGGCAGCCCCAGGGGAGCACCCTTGGGAGCGCAGGCTCTCCCCAGTCTCTCGGTGGGGACCGTGCTGTAGGAGGGGGCGCGGTGGGCGCCGGTGCTGTTCTGCACCACCAGCTGGGGTGTCCTCAGGGAGAAGGTGGTCTGGAGGCGCTCGCTGTGGCTGCTCCAGTCCTCAATGGTGCGGGTGGCCTGCTCCAGTGAGCCGCCCACGCTGGCCGTTGACACCATCTCCTTGGCTGCCTGCAGCATCTTCAGCACGTTGGCCTGGGCCGAGTTGGCGGTGACGTCGGGGGTGGGCGCCCGCCCGGGGCTCGCCAGGGTCTGCACCCCACTGAAGCAGCTGTAGATGCCCTGCGGAGAGAAGGAGGGGGGGCCCCTGCCATCAGCAGGGTCACTGGGGCCCTGCACCCATGAACTTGCGCTGCCACATCAGGATGATGCTGCTGAGATGTCTCGACAGCGCTGATGTCCCCTCCCCAGCATCCCCAGCACTGCCACGGAGGGTGACACCATCCTCCACCACCCCTTTTGCCCAGGAATGCTAACGTGGACACAGGGTCATTCCCAGGGCTGAGCCCTTTCCTCAAAATCTGTCTTTTCTCCCCAACCCGGAGCTCACATCAGCACAAACATCTCCAGTCCCTCCTGCGGGAGCCGAAGGGACGATGCCCACCCCACCACGCCCATCCCCATGACACCATGGGAGGACATTTGGGCCCCTCGGTAGCCCCCAGCGGCATCACTCACCCTGCTGATGGCCAGGAGGAAGTCAAGCTTGTGGGACTTGGGGACGGAGTGACGCAGCTTCCAGTAGACGAGGTGCTCCCAGGCGAAGACCAGCAGGCTCAGCCCCATGGCCACCAGCAGCATGTAGAAAACCCCAGCCATGTTGTCAATGTCCAGCTTGCTGCTCATCACCTCGTTCTTCTCGTTCTGGCAGATCCCCGACAGCCAAACCGTCTCCAGCTTCTGGGTCTCACCTGGGGCCGGACATGCACAGCGGTGGGGGGGGGGGGGGAAAATGGCCCCCTNGGGGGGGGGGGGTGAAAATGGCCCCCTGGGCATCATCTCCCCAAGCGCAGCCTCTGCCCGTCCCCACCCCACCATGGTTCCAGCCTTCCCCAAGCCCCCAGAGCTGTTACAGCTCAGTCCTTGCCGCTGCCCTTGACCTGAGCATCCCACCAGGCACTTGTCCTCCTCCAGGGCCCTCTCCTGTCTCTGTCCCCCACCCATGTGCCAGCCAGCCATGTTCACTGTCCCCTTCCCAGGCTTCTCCTCCTGACCCTCAGATTTTGTGCACAGCCATCTCCAGGATTTTACAGCCTGCAGGAAGAGGAGGGACCCCAAAGGGAATGACACACACACCCCCCCCCCCCCAGCCTGTAGCTGGGGAGATGCTGCTGGATTTAATGTCCCCTGAAAGGATCTGGTGGAGAAGCCCATCAGTGGCATCCTGCAAGGAGCTGTGGAGGCTGCCCAGGGTCTGGAGACCAAAGCCCTGGTCCTTGAGTTAATTTGCAGGGCAGGGGTGGGGTGAGGATGGGGACAAGGCTAACAAGAAGATCTCCTGGGCACCCACCGTCCCCCAGGAACTGGAGAAGGGCCAGGTCGATGGCCCGCTTCCAACGCGAGTCCTTCTGCAGGGCGATGCCGTAGCCCGTGGTGGCAAACACCTTCCCGCTGCCGATGGTCACCAGCTTGCAGCCCTCGTCCTTGCCCGCCATGTAGTTGAGCACCGCTGCGTCGTAGATGAAGGCGTCCAGCTTCCTGCCCCACCAACAGGAGAGAAGGTGAGGGGGGACCTGGCAGCCCTTTTTTTTTGGGGGGGGGGAGGTGGGCTGTACCTCTTTTGAGGGAGCTCTACCCCTTCCGCATAGCTGTAGCCCATCTGGAGGAAGCTGTGCCCTCTTTGGGGGTCTCTGCCCCATCTTGGGGGGGGGAAGTACCCAGCCTGGTGGGGCTGTGTCTCGTTTGGGGAGCCATACCCCATCTCGGGGGGGTAGGGGGGTGCATCCCTTTTAGTGGGAGCTGTATGAAGCTGCACCCTCTCTGCAGGGGGTCGTACCCTGTTTTGGGCGGGCCTGTACTTCGTGCTGGGAAGCCGCACAGAGCCGTACCCCATCCGTGAGAGCTGCACCCAGCCTGGGGAGCCCGTATCTCACTCGTGGTGGGGGGACACACACACTGTACCCCAGCTGAGGAAGCCCTACCCTGTCTGGGAGGCACTGTACCCTCATCCCAGGGAGCTGCGGTCCATTTGGGGGGTCCTGCGTCCCATTTGGAGGAGCTGTACCCCAGCTCTGGGAGCTGTACCCCATCTGGGGGAGCCATACCCCATTTTGAGGCTGGTGAGGGCGTCCTCCACGGAGCGCTGGTTGTACTTCACCATGTGGGTGTGCATGTCGGGGTAGTTGCTGCGGATGTTCCTCTCCGTGCTGCCGTTGGGGACGGTGCCGAAGCGGAAAGGGGGGTACTGCTCCTGCGGTTTCTGAAACTGCAACGGGGGAGCCCCGGGGAGCGGCGTCACGTGGCGTCCGCGTCCCTGCCACGTCCCTACCATGTCCCCAGCGTGTCCCTCCCTCCCCACAGCCAGCCATCCATCCACCCACGTGTGCCCAGCCGGCTGGCAGTGACACCACCCAAAAAACCTGATGACTTTTCTAGGGATCCCAGCCCAACTGCCAGCCCCACCTTCCTGTCACTCAGCCCTGACACGGTGTCGATGTACTGCTCCTGGATCATGAAGGCGGCCAGGTTGGCGGTGTAGCTGGCGAGGAAGATGACAGCGAAGAAGGCCCAGATGAGCACCATGATCTTGCTGGTGGTGCCCTTGGGGTTCTCGATGGGCACTGAGTTGTTGAAGACCAGAGCCCACAGCAGCCACACCGACTTGCCGATGGTGAAGGTGGGACCTCCTGGCCCTGTGGGGACAGGGGACAGAGGAGACAGCATTAGCCCAGCTGGGGACATTTGCTTCCCCCCAGCCCCAACCTCCCACCTCTCCCAACTCACTCTTGCCACTGGTGAGGTTCTGGTTGTAGCCAACAGGGCTGAAATACTCGAACACGAAGACGGTGACGGCCACCACGGTGAGGCACATCACAAACATCATGACCCAGACGGCTGGGCTATAGGGCTCTGCAAGGTGAATGGGACTCCATCAGCCCCCCGACACAGCCTGCGGCCCCCCTGGGGACACCCAGAGCCCTCCCCGATGGAGGGGGTGCATCCTCCTGAACATACCCCCTCCTCAGAGAGGAGAATGGGGTTGGCAGCACTGCAACCAAGCAGATCCACAGGGAATTAGGAGGGAAGGGGGATGCTGTATGACAAGGGGACGCAGCCATGCTTCTCCACCTAAACAAAACCATGCTTTCATCAACAGGGAGATGCTAATCAGATGCTGCCCATCTCCAGGGTCAGCAACAGGAGAGTATCCCATGTGATCACGGGTTGTGCCCTGTGATGGCTCTGGCCACAGGACCATTCCTGCACCAGGCACAGGACCAGCCCCTGGCCCCACTCAGCCTCTGGGAGAGCCCCCGGGAGCCGGGGGCGGGCGGCGAGGCCCTGCCTGCCCGGCATGAGCTGGGATGGGGCGGTGGGAGAAGTGGGGATGAATCCGATGAAACCTCAACATGCAGCCGCCGAGGTCCATTTGTCAGCGCGTCCTTTGCTGTCAGGGAGGAGAGACCTCCCCTGACGGGGATGCGGCTCATTAGCGCAGGAAGCAGGAGGCGAGGGGACCGCAGACCCCAGCCCTGCCAAACTGGGGCGGGATGCTCCGTCTGTCCCCGGGGCCGGTGAAGGTGACCCCTGCTTCAGGGAGAAGCCAGGACCCGCAGCGTGGGGAGGACAGGATCGGGTAGATGTGCCCAGGCTGGTGATGTCCCACTCTCCATGGCATCCCTGGCACCTGCACCCACCCCTCGTGGGAGCCCTGCCAGGACACCACCACTGTGCCCTTGCCGAGAGCCTCAAGCCCTGCTCCAGCTCTCAGGCTGAATTTTGTGACGACCTTGGCCAGTCTCCTCCCCTTCCTAGGCTGCAGCTTTGCTTTTTAAAAACTCATTAAATAAAACTTTTAGCACTGGCGGTTTCCTACACCCGGCTTAACCACAGGCTCTGGTGACGGTGGCAGAGAAGGGTTCCCCAGAGCAGAGCTCGGAGCTGGCAAATCCCTGCCTGGTCTCCCGCCACATCCCACGACCTCCCGTCTCCACACAAGTAATGAAGAGGGGGAAACCACCGATTCCAGCCTCCGTCTCCATAATAAAAGGATTATTCGGGCGAGGGGAGGAGAAAGCCCCAAAGCTGGCAGCAAAATCTCCTTCCCTTATTACTTAGGCTTTCTTTTCTTAAAAGTTATTAAAACCCAATAATACATCTAATTTGCATTTGTCAGAAGCATGGGATGAACCTGCAGGCAGACAGACAGAGGGACGCACAGCTCACCCAGGAAGGCGGAGGGGGAGACGGTGCCGTTGCTCCTGGCCACCATGACGCTGATGCCCGTCTCCACGAAGGGGACGGAGAAGTCCACGATCTCAGAGCGCTCCTCGTTGATGGTGAGGGAGCCGATGGCCATGTCTGCGCGCTTGTAGTACACCTGGGAAAGGGGCAGATGGTCTTGGGATGAGCAGAGGGACCCAGAGCACTTCCCCACGCGTTTCCTCATCTCCGGCATTTCCAAACTTAACTTTGTCTTTTCTTTTCTTTTCTTTTTTTTTTTTTTAATATTAGCTTCTTAAATGACCAGTGACCCAAACAAAACCAGCTGAAGGTTTTCCTCCACCAAGCCTTATCTGTAAGCACCACGATTTACAGCTACACCTCACCACCCCTCGTGCCAAGCTCTCCCCTGCCCAGGGATGAGTCCCACCACAGACACCCCTGATCCCATCTCAGCAGGGATGCCCCAGGCCCGGGTTATGCCCACCCCTACCTCACCAATCATGCCGTTCCAGACCCCACGGACAATCTTGCCGTGTTTGCCGTTGGTCACCAGGTAGAGGTCATAGGAGAACTTCACTGCTTTGGCCAGCTTCTTCAGGATGTCGATGCAGAAGCCCTTGCAGCACAGCTTGGTGTAAGGATCCACGAGGCTATCGCCGCTGAAACCACACCAGGAAAAATGGGTTGGATCAACCAAAGATGCTCCGAGCAGCCCCAGTGCGTCTGGGGCACCACGAGCACAGGGAGCGGTGGCCAAAATTGCCAAGCTCCATCCTCGCTGCTCACCTCTGGGAGGAGTTGGTTTGCTTGCGGCAGGGCACAGTGTTGCGCACGCAGACCCCGGTGCTGGGGTCCGTGTTCTCCACGATGACAAAGGGTCTCTCCTCCAATGTGGCCACTGTCAAGTGGCGGTTATCGGCCACGGGCTGCAGGAAGGAGCCATAGCGGGGCCACACCGGGTACTTCATGTGGATGATGCCTTTCTCCCACTTGCCAACCTGCCCCCAAGGGAGAGCGCACTGTCACCGCAGTGAGGGGCTCTGGGGGTCACACAGGGTCCCATGTTCATCCTCCCCATGCCTTGGGGCCTCATTTCTCCCAGAGCATCATTAGACTGGAGCTCAGCCATGGTGAGCCCCATCTCAGCATCCCCTTCCCCGTGCACCCACCGATCACGGGACAAGGTGTTTCCTCCAGGACCTCAGGCACTGGGCTTGACTGATCACAAACTGAGCCAAACTTCACCCAAAGTCTTTTTAAATTGGAAATAAAAGCCTTCCACACAGCTTATTTCAGGTCTGGGTGTTTGGCTGCTGTTCCCCCTAGCTGCATTTTTGCCTCTTTTCAGCCAAATTGCAGGTGAAAAAAAATCAGTTCTTGGCAGAGTTTTGGTGCCCAGCATTGCCGTGAAGACCCAACCACACCACCATGGGTATCTTCGGTACCAGCTATGGGTATTGTATGGGACAACCTGCCCCAAGGTGGGACCCCACCCCGTGTAGGGCACCAGGCTCACCCTACCCAGCCACCTCCCCAGTGTGCCCATCCCGGGGAGGCGGGAGTGATCTGAGGGTCCTACCATCTCCCAGAGCCGGTGCTGGTTGAGCGAGATCACCACCATGGTGGGCCTGACCAGGTAGCCGCCTTCATTGAAGGAGAAGTCCCTGTGCTCCCACGTCACGTTGAGGAGGTGCCTGGTAGGACACAGCGCCTGTGAGCCCCTGGCCATGCAGCCCAGCCCCGTACAGCCCTCCTCCTCCTCCTCCTCCTCCAGCTCCAGCCAGGCTGCTGAACATCCCATGGAGAGATGTAAGGTGGAGAACTGGTGACCAGGTTTAACCCCTACATAAGGAGCAGCGGGGAGCTGGAGAAAGCCCTGCCAGCAAGGGGGCACCGAGGATGGACCACTGCGGGGTGAGGGGTGCACAGACCGCCACTGCAGCCCCGAGGGGCCACATCTGCACTGCAAAGCAGAGCTGTGAACCGCCCCCCTCAAGACCACCCCCATGGGTCCCAGGTCACAGAGAAGCGCAGGAAAAGGCAAGGGCTGCTCTGGGGAGATGCTCCAGCAGAAACCCAGTCGAGAGGCACAGACCACCAGCTGCAGCCCACAGAAAACATCATTACCCCTTGGCTACCAGCTCCATCCTCCTCCTCCCCTGCCCCTTCCCTCTCCATTTCCCCTTTCACACCCATCCCAGTGGATCCCCGAGCCTCACCGGTAGAAGCTGGTGTTGGCGGCAGTGGCCCTGGCGGGGGTCCAGCAGTCCCGTCCCACCTCCGGGAGGTAGCCATGGGCCCGGAAGAAGCTGGCTGCCCCCATGGCAATGATGGCCACCCCATCCCGCACCTTCTGCCGTAGGCTCAGCTTCCAGCTCTCCGTCACCACGCTGATGAGGCCAACGGGGAAGGAGGTGGGTGGCACCTCCATGTTGCCCACTGTAAGGCTGGGTACGATCCAGACATAGCCTGGCCCCACAAGGCCGGCTTGCTCTGCCATGGAGAAGAGGTACTCGGCCTCCTCCCGCGAGCAGTAGACGATGAGGACCTGGGCATCGATCTGCCGCAGGAGCCGTTGTGTCCTGGAGCTGCTCCGCTCCTGGCTCATCTCAAGGGTGAGCACCTCCTGCAGCTCCCAGCCAAAGTAGCTGGCGTCCGTGAAGGAGCGGATGACGTCCAGGAAGATGTTGTAGCCCGGGTAGAGGCTGGTGATGACAGCAAAGGAGCCCCAGTCGTATTCCTCCAGCACCTTGAAGATGACCTGGATTTGCTGCTCGATGGAGACACCCAACTGCAGGAAAGCTGAGCCGGGCTCCTGCAGGAGGAAAAAGGGTCAGGGACTGCTCCAGCACCATGGTCCAAGTCTCCTTGTGCAAGTCACTTTGAATTTACCACCACAAAGGGTTCAAGGGAGCCATGAACTGGTGCGGCGCATGGGCTGGAGACACTGAAAAGTGGGACTGATCCACTGGTGGTCTCTGAGGAACCTCACACACAAAGGGTCAGGCCCTACGGCCTCTCCTCTGTTCCTCTGCTCATTGACCAAAATTTCATGCAGTGCTTTCCGAAGGAGACCAATAATTTCTCCTTAAACCAAGAGAGGGAGGGGGGCAAGGGCTCTGTTGGGCGAATAACTCCCAACCCAGCTCCAACTTGCTACCTGCTGCCGGAACCCATACGGCTCCTTCCCTCCCGCCCCACCTCCCCAGCCATCTGGCCTCTCATTAGCAAACCTTAACTGATCCGATTCTGTCTTAAATGATTCAGCGCATGGCATTTGCAGAAGGTCGTGTGCAGGCAGCGGCATTTTGCCACCCAAACCCCTTCCACCTCCAGAGAAATAGGTTTTTTTCCCACGAGGCCGGTGGTCCGGTTGGAGGGGTGAGCCCCAGGGGGTCCAGGTCAGGGAGTGAGAACTGCTGGGGATCTTGGACCCAGAGGAGGAGGAGATTGAACCTTCAGATGAGCCCCTTCACTGCCCCCAAAATACCCAGCCCCCGCTGCAGAAAAACACCCACACCACAGCAAAGCCACAGCTATTTTTTAGCCATTTGGGACTCCACCTGAACCCTTCGCACCCACCCGAGTCCTCTGCACCCACCCGAACCCCCTGCACCCCCTGCCACCCGCCCACAGTGAGCAGCAGCTGGTGGTGGTCCAGGAGCACCGGTCGGCGCAGGCAGGGCTGCCGAGGTGCCATCCGGAGGGTTTAGACCCCAAAAAACCTCTGAGCAGCCACAGCATGAAGGCGGTGCCTGAGGAGAGGCAGGGTCTCCACCCCTGGGGCTGCTGCTGCCACCATGGGAAGGGGCCAGTGCTGGGATACCTCCGGTGCCCAGGCTGGGCAGGGTGAGATGAGCAGCCAGGAGATAACCCAAATCTCCTCCCCGGCAGGGATGGGAGCCTCGCTGCAGCCCATCGTTGCTGGCGCAGTACCCTCCAGCCCAGCTCTGCTCTCCCTGCCACCAGCGCTTCCCAGCAGGCAGGTGACAACGACAGCGACAGTGTCGGACACTGGCACGGAGCAGAGAAGCCAAATATCCTCTTTGAGCCCATGGTGCACCTGAGATAACTGCTGCAGCCGAGTGCGGTCTCTCCATGCTACCTGCCTGGCCATTTTAGGGCTGGATCTGGCCCCAGCAGGCATGGAGAGAGAAGGATGGGGACATGCCGCTCCTGCCATTGCCCTGGCAGCCCTGGTCCCACAGCTCCCGCACCCCATAGTGAGCACAGCCTGGAGGGGACGGGCAGCAGGACACTGGGCAAGGTCCCTCCACAGGGCACTGAAGTCCTCTCCCATGTCCCACCAACAGTGACCCTTCCCTGAAGTCCTCTCCCATGTCCCACCACCCCAGTCAGCTGCACTGCCACAGCCACTGCCTATTCCTGACCACGAGTCCCTGCGCTGCAGCCCAGCAGCTGCTCTGCCCTCCCGCATTTCACATCCCATCTCTGTCCCTCTCTAATGATCCTTGATTTCTCCCGTCTCCCTTGGAAATAACCCCCAGCGAACGCCTCACCTTTGGGGTCAGGACCACGGCGGACCCCCCGCTGATGCTGATGACGGGGACCTGGGTCTGGGAGGAGATGAAGTCAAGGATCTGAGCCACGGCCTCCGTGCCGACGTTGTCCTCGAAGACGATGCCGTGGATCTTGTGGCTGGCAAGGATGTCGCAGATCTGGGTGAGGAGGGTGCTGGGGTTGGTGTTGTTGACGATGACCGTGATGGGGTGGATCTCCAGGGGCATGTCCAGGAAGCTCTGGGGGCTCAGGCGGGAGCGGATGTGCAGCGGGTAGGACGTGCCCCCAAACACCACGGCCACGTTGACCACCGGCTCCTCGGGGCCCGGCAGCAGGAGGTCCGTGAAGGCAGCCGAGCAGCCCAGCACCATCGACAGTAGCAGAGCGTGCGCCGGCGCTCTGCCCATGTCCACCGCCGCGTCCCTGCCAGGACGGGACACAGCCCCTCGCATCTGGCCACCCGCCAGGACCCCCGGCCCCACTCGCCCCAGCCCTCCCCAGCGCCCTGGGGCAGCACAAGGCGGGGTTGACCTCAGGGAGAGAGGGGGACCCTCATCCTTTGGAAGCCGGATGCGGTGGAGGGATGACCACAGGATTGTACCCACCACACACAGTACACCCCAGCGCCGTGCCCCTTGTCCCCCGCACCACCAAACACGAACCGTTCCCAGCTGGTACCCGCTTCCCACCACCTATCCCACCACCACCATTCTCCATCTGCGTCCCCATTGCCCTCCTGCCCCTCTGTCCCCTCCAAAAGCCATCACTGCTGTGATGCTCCGTATCGCCCCTCCGGCCGGGGACAGGGACAGCAGCCTCTCTCCACAGCTGACAGCCACCTTCAGTATTTAGAGGCTTTGCCCTTGAGGGAGGGTTCACCTCTGCCACCCCCATGTTGGGATTTGGCAAACTACACAGTCACTGGAGCAGCCAGTGCCCTGCCTGTCCCCCCTGCCTGTCCCCTGCCCATCAGCCTGCCCCAGACCCCTCACTGCCACTTCCCAAATCCCAACCAAAGTGCCCACCTGGCCCCTTATCTCCGAGTTTCTCCCCCAGACACCATCCTTCAGCTTTCCCCCCTTCTCGCCTTTCCCCCCCGGCATTGCACGTCCCCCTGCTGGCATCACCCACCTGGCTGGGAGACCCATCACGCCGCATCTCTGCCAGCTGCACCCCAAAGTCAGGCTCTGGGGTGTTTGGGCACTTCCCCCTGACAGGTCCCCAATCCCCCACTGACTGTGGGTGCCCAGCTCACAGCAGGCGAGGTGACAGTCCCCAGGAGGCGTGGGGAGGGTGGCGCATGTCTCTGCCCATGTCCATGCACCCCCTTGCTGGAGCTCACCCCCTCCTCGGAGCCCTCGAGCAAAACCAACCCGTGGTGAGACCCATGGCCAGGGGCATCCAAGACCCTCCGAGCCCCGTTGCCCCCGTTGCCATGCCAGGCAGCAGGGAGGGGGACAAGCAGCCCTCCACGGTGGCACCAGCAACATGCCAGTGTCGCTCCATGCAGCAAGATGCCAGCTGGTGCTCAGAAACGTCACTCGCAATTAAAAGCTGCTGTTGCTTAACGCGCCCTCGACACGGCTGTAGGAGCCTCTTGCTGAGTCCCGGATGGTTTTGGGGTCTGGGTTGCCCTGGGGACCCACCCGCACCCGAGCACCCCGCCATGCCGCAGTGATGGAGAACCCCTCGGCGTGCTGCAAAAGCGCTGCCGGTATGTGGGACTGAAAATGCAGGAAATAAACCCAACAACTGCCTGGTTGGGCATCCTGCAAGAGCTACAGGGTGCAGCTTTGAGCACCGAGGCTGTCTTCTCCAGAGAGACAGGGACACGAAGCCCACGTCCCCCTCCGGCACATCATGGATGCTGGGGGGGCTTGGGCAGGCAGCCAGGCACGGACGCTCACCGGGCAGCATCTCGCTTGGCCGGACGGATTTCGGCAGGGGATCATCCACCCTCAGCACCCACCATAACCCAGGGGGTGGTTCACCCTGTCCGGCCGCATCCCCACCACCACCCCGCATCGCAGCCGGCCGGGCTGCAGGAGCCACGATGCCATGGCGATGGCCGCAGCCGGGGCTCCTTGGCCGGAGAGGGCGGCGGGTGAGTCATGCCATGCTGGCAGCGTCCCACGCTCCGGCACGGCCAACCCAGCGGCAGGGCAGCCCGTGCTGCCTGCTCCTCACTGCGAATTCCCGAGTATTTTTAGTCCCGTGATAAATAATTCATTGGGAATCCGGCATCAGCTACCCGAGCAGAGAGGAAGGGGAGCAACACGCCACCCAAAACAAACAGAGCCGCTCTCCCAGCAGCTCTGCCCGTCTGAGCCCTCCTCAAGGACGTTTAAATATACACCAGGCCCTCGTGGTGACTGATCGGGTTTGCTCACAGCATCCCTGGCACCTCACCCATTCCGGGCCCTTATCCTCCTTTTCCTCAACCCAGCTCTTCCCTGCGCTCGGGAGCCTCTTCTAGCACCGCGTAATCCAAGCACGAGCCAGCAAAACCCTCCCGTGACACCAAGTGCTACCTCCAAAGGGGCTGCTCCATTCCCGACTGCAACTGGGAGCAGGTTTGGGTGAACTGGTCTCCCACTGGACCGAGCCGCAGGTGGAAAGCATCCCCATCCCTCGCAGCCAGCGCGTGATGGCAATGGCATAGCAAGGAAGTGGGCACGGGCGCACCGCGTCATTCAGCCACGGCTGAGACAAACCGGGGGATGAATTTCCATCCTTCCCAGGAATCCGGTGCTGTTGACCGGAGCCAAGCTGCTCGTCGCAGCCCTTGGTGGCTACGGAGAAGGATGGAGGGGTTGGGGCCAGCGAGCCTGTGACTGGCAGAGGCTTCACGTGCGGGTCGGTGCCAGGGCTGCTCCAAAATGGCTGAATTTGGGACATGAAGAGCAGCCAGGTCCTCCAGCCCAGCCGACTCCATGCACTTCCAGCCTGTTTTTTTCTAGGAGGAAGCTAGAGGAGTGCGGGAAAATGTGGATTTTCAGGGGGATGAGGGTAGGGAAGGCAAATTATAGGAAACTGGTGGAGGCAGAGAGGGAATTGAGCCCATCCCTGCGCTACTGGCAGAGCCGGGGCTGCTCTTGGGCTCAGCACAACACAGCAAAGCCCCCACGGACTTTAAAAAAAAAACACTCCACATTTTTCAACCTCTCATAGCAAGCACTGCGGAATTGCTCCTTTGGGAAAATGTCTTCCCAAAAGGGAGGGTTTTTTAGCTGGGCAAAAGAGTCAGTGGCCAGGTTGGAGCAGGAGGAAAGTGGTCCCAGCTGGGAGCCCGGGCAGGGCAATGCCACCTCCCAGCAGCCTCCCCGGGGACCAGAGGGCGCCCACGGAGCTGCTCGGTGGCTTTAGCACCTCTTTTTTATTGCTTTGGGGCGGTTTTGAGCAGGTTAACCCCTTTCCTAGGCACAGCTTCACCTGATAAACCAAACACTCACAGAAACCTCCTGCCAAAGGCACCAATCAAGCTCTTACCTCCCTCCACCTCCTGAATTGCCAATTTAATGCAACAGAGAAAGTTTGCTCCTAATTTTAAACCTCCTTTTTGCCCTCTCTCCATCCCTCCCTCCCCTCCTCTGAGATGGGGAGAGCTCATGCAGATCTTTTGACCTCGGGAAAGGGAGAAATAAAATCCCAAAATGCAAAATATCACTCAAGAAAGAGAAACCTTATCTCCCCAAAAAAGCCTGCGAGCCCAAAACCACAGGGAAGGCACCAGGGGAGGGGGAAACGCTGCCGGTGGACGGAAAGGACAGAGCAAACCCGAACCTGGCGGGAGCCGTGCAGGGAGGACTGGGGGTACTGGGGGAGGGTACCGGGTTGTGCCAGCGCTTGTCATTGCCTGGGTGGAGGACATCCTTGTGGAGCAAGGAGACCTCGACAGAGCCCCCCCGGAAGGAGGGAAAGCAGCAAAACCTCCCCAAAGCCAGCGTGTCGCCATCCCTGTCCCCACACAGGGGGACGACTCGGGAGGGAAAAGCACTGGCAGCCCCCGGCGAACACCGTCTCCTTTCAACCTTCATCTGCCGCCACCCAGCATCACCCTCCTCTTCCTCGTCACCCTCTTCCTCACCCGCGCCTCCGACAGCAACAGTTGCGGGCCGGGGGCTGCGGGCCGGGGTGATGGTGAGGGCCCCCCACACGCACGCACCGAAATGCAGCTGAAAAAGGTCGAATATGGATTAACCAAAAATAAACGCCAAGTGTCCTGCCTGCCGCTGGGTTACGCAAGGTGGCAGGGGGGAGACAGGGCTGGTGACACCCAGGGACGTCTCCCCTCTTTTTCCTGCCTCCCACCCCCCTCCATTAAGAAACCCCCCCATCGCAGCGCCCAAAATTACAGCTCATTTCCATCCCCTGCCCGGGACGGGGAGCGGGAGCTCTCGGGGACGGAGGATGCGGGGGGATGCTGGGGCAGAGAGAAATGGC
>VZSF01008201.1:83213-193915 GCA_013398295.1 Chionis minor
GCCAGACTTGGGGGCGGGGGCGGGGGGGGGGAAAGAGGGGAGAGATGCAGCAGAGGAAGAGGGGAGATGGGCAGGGGCCCTGCTGGGTGCCCAGTCTGCCCCAAAACCAGCCGGTGCTCTGCAGCAGCCAGGCTGGGGACAGAGGGACCCCGGCTCCTGGCAGGGCCTGGCAGGGGCTGGAGTCCAATTCAGGCTCCGCCACGGGGCAGATGCTCCAAAACCGCCCCGTGCCCCGGCTCAGAGCCACCAAAATGCCGAGCATCACCCCGAGAGCATCTGCCCGTCTCTGCTGGTGCGGGGTGCCAGCAGCACCCGTGCCCGGGAGTTGCCCTCCTGCCTTCCCCAGGTGCAGATGCCTGGCTCAGCGACACAGCCACCCAAAAGCAAGTCATTTAGGGCTGTTGGGTGGCTGCCACCCAACCTGGCACCGCAGCCGCCTGCAACAGCATCCTTGTGGCTGCTGGGGGCTGGAAAGGCTGTTTCCAGAGAGGTTTCAACCTGCCTAAAATCCCACTGCCTGCGGTTAGCCATGAGCTGCCTCCCCATGCTGTCCCCTGTCCCCGAGGCAGCCGGGCCACCGGCTATGGATGCCCTTGGGGCACGTCGCCTCGGGGTTGCAAGAGGTGCCAAAAAACAGAGGAAAGGGAAAAATGCATTTTGGACTTCATTTTAATGGCATGAAAAGCAGCACCCGCTCTCTCTGCAGGAGAGCTTGGGAGGCTCAGGCGATGGGGGATGCGGCACCTCGCACCCTTCCCTTGGCTACCTGCTGGCCACGTTCTGCTCCCCCAGCCTCAGGCACCCCCCGCTGCCCACCGATGCCCGATCCTGGCAGCGCTGCCTCTCTCTTGGCCAAGGAGAGGAGATGTAAGGGTTAGCAACAGGTCCTTGCTGCCTCAAATCCTTTTCCCAGGACAACAAAAGGGTGGCTCTTGGGTTTAAGGTTGAAAATGCAGTGGCTGCGTTTAACCCCTTCTGTCACCTTTACAGTCAGATGTGACTGAGCCTGGAGGACCAGCTTTCTGGGGACCCGGTCCCTCAGGGCTGGCACAGAAAACCTGATCTTCTCCTGTGCCCTTAGTGTCCCTCCCGGCAGCTCAGGGGCCTCATTTACCCCTCTCAGGACCTTCTGCTCCATGGGCTGGATCCCTTGGAAGGTCTTGGCTTGCACCTATTTCAGCCCCGGTGGTGTTTCATGGGGAAAATGTTTCCCTCAGAGCTGCCAGCATGCAGGCAGGACGAGGGGACCAACAGCAACACCCCTCACACACTCCACTCCCCCCCCGCCCAGGGCAACACCTGGCTTCCCCATCTCATCCATAACCCTCCAGCATCTCCATCCCGTGGGACATTTAACCTCCATCACAGCCCAAACCCCACACATGGGAGAGCCAGGCAAACCCAGGTCTGGTGCACAGCTGGAGGGTGTCTGCAGTGGGGACAAGCAGCACAGCGCAAGGACCGGTGGGGACACACATACCGGGCCCCTCCCAGCCACGTCTCCTCTCCCGTGGGAGTCAAACCCAGCTAACCCTGGCCAGTGGCTCGCAGTTCAGGTCGCAGAGTGAGTGGCTGCACTGAGAGCTCACCTCCAGGTCTTCAGTTTTCCTGGCAAAGTCCTTCAGTGTCTTAAAAAATAAAATCCAGAACATTTTTCCAGAGAAAAATGCAGCAATTCCCTGAATCCAACCCACTGCTGGGTCTGGGCCACCACTCCACAATGCAGCTTTTAGAGGAACTAGTCTGCAACCATCAAAATACCTTAGTTGTGCATTTAAACAACAAAAGTCCTTTTTACATTCAAAAGGTGTTCCCTCATGGCTACAAAGGTCCAGGTTGAAACAGAAGCACCTGCAGCACCCCAAGATGAAGCCCACAACCCCAGGAGGCACATCTGGACTTTTCCTCCTGGTTGGAAAACGCTGACTTTCCCAGCCCCTCGGTGCCACACTCTCCAGTGATGCTGTGACCTCTTTACCCAGTTTTCTGGGCTGGGTAGGGATAACACAGGCATGAAACTGCCCTCCTCCTCCTTCCTCCTCCTCCTTCACACCGTTAGGCCAGTATCCCGGCATGGGACTCAGCATGCCAGCCCATCCCTCACCCACAGCACAGCCCCAACAAGAGGGAGCTCTGCCAGCTTCTCCATCGCCCTGTTACCTTTCTCTGGTGTCTCTTCTTGCAGGAGGCTCCGAAAGCAGGTTAATAAATGCGAGGTGCCGTGCTCCGACCACTCCCCGTGTGCAGCCAGCTCCTGCAGGGAAGAGCCCGCTGGCAGCCAGGCTGGAAGAGCGAGGAGGATGAGGGAGGACTGTGTTGGGAGGCCGATGCTCATCCAGCTTTACACCATGGATCCAGGCCAGCACCGGTGTTGAAGTGCCTTGGGCTCCATGCAGGCTCCTTGCACCCCATCACAACCCCACCAGCATCCCACATCCCAAGCTGGGGTAAAGCTCCGCAGAGTGCATCCTACCCCAAATCCCATCTCTTCTGCTCCGCTCCCCCCCCCCCAAGCCCTGCAGGGTCAATTGGAGCCCACCAACCCCCAGGATAAACCTGCACCCAAGCCCCCACCATGGCACTCACCCACTCACAGCCAGGGCAGCATCACACAGCTCGGGCCAGCGACTTCGATATCTCCAATTCCGCGCGGGAAGCCTCCTATTTGCAAGAGAAAACTCAGCCAAAGCTTTCTAACCCGACTGCATCCTAAACCAGGACCTTGGGAAGGAGAGGACCCGGGTCTGTGCACTGCCAGCACAAAGCCAGAGCGGGATGTGGCAGAGCAGGGTGGCAGGTGGGTGGCAGGTGTGCCTGTATCCCGCTAACGGCATCTGATGTGGGACAGGGCAAACACAGCACCATACCCGCAGGTCTCTCTGCCAGGGCTGAGTCTTGCAGGTGACACTTGTGACACCGGGCAGAGATTTAGCCCTGGATTTGCATCCATCCCGGACCTGCACCCATCCCGGACCTGCCTCCATCCCGGACCTGCCTGTTGGCCATCAACCCCCTCTTCCCCAGAAATTTGGCCAAAAACCAAGGTCTGAACCCAGCTGTGTCTCCACCTGAGCACTCCCCTTACCCTGTCCTCACCAGGGTCTCATTTAACAAGCAAATATGGATGAAGATCACCTTTCTCCCACGGTGCTGCCTTCCCATGAGGGCTCCTGGGGCCACCTCTAGGAACCATTCCCACCTCCCCTGTCTGCTCCATCCCATGGGGGTATTCAGGGCTTCAGTGCTTAAATAACCACACAGAGCTGACTGGTATGTGGATCCCAACGGCGACAAAAGCAACTGAGGCAGAAAACAGAGCAAGGAGAAAGGCGGCAGAGAGGCCACGGGGACGGTGCTGTGCACAGACGGCACGGATCCGGCACAGCTCTGCTCAGCTGCCACCGCATCCTACCCTCACAGTAATTAAGGGAGCTAAAATAAACAGGGATGGTTTCATCCCTGCAGGGATAATTCCTCCTCCCGGGGTGGTGTGTGCCTGCCAGGCTGCCCCGGAGGTTGGGGATGAGGCAGCCAAAGCCAGCAGGTTGGAAATGGAAATTTCCCAGGAAGGGAGGAAATCGCTTCTTTCTGGGGCGTCACCAGCCCGCATCCTCCAACAACTTCATTTGCCGCTGTCGTATCCCTAAATAGCTCCTCGAAGCAGCTGCTGGGAGTTTACATCTCTTTCACCTCTGCTCCCCTCGCAGCCTCTGGAAATGGGCTCTTGCAGCCCCGATTTCCAAAGCGATTCACCCCAAGCAAAGGGAAAACCTCCATCCAGCCCAGTGCAGCCATCCTGCAGCCGCTGCGGGGTTCTCTGCCGCCGACTCCGGCACAGCCCTCCAACCGTGGGCAAGACTGGAGAGCACAGAGCCCTGGGAAGGTTGGGTCTCTAAGGCAGCGGAAACCGCAAACTTCCAGTGGGTCTGGAGCCAAGGATGCGCTTGGGGTTCTTTTGGAGAAGGGGTGATGTTGTGCCAGGAGGGAAGCGGTTCCCTGGGCGCAGTGGGGCTGGTAACCCACCCCAGCAACCCAGAGGTTGGTAGCCCAACCCCAACCTGTTCGGCATCCCTGTCCACAGCCGGGGACGGATCGGGGGAGACGAGCACAGGAGGCACGAGAAGATGTGCCCGGGAGAGTAAGTGGCGAGGGGAGGGTACATGCAGGGGCCGATGCTTGTGCTCAGCCAAAGCGCTGAAGTCAGCACTCTCCGGAGCCATCTGTTCCCAGCGAAGCCCCAGCGCAGACGGACGCACCCAGGCTGCCGGCAGCGGATGCCGCAATTCGGTGATTCACGCAGCAAGGGGCTGGGGACAGCGTAAAGCCGGACATTGCCTCTGCGGCCGCGCTAACTCCGGCGATGGGGCTGGAAAATTATGTATTAGCCACGCTGCCGAAAAGCTTTATCAAGCATTTTTCTGATTGTGTGAGCTGGCTTTTAAACAGCAGCACAGCTCTTCACCGCCAGGCTAGAGACCTGACTCAAGCTGGTCTTCCCGTTATTCTGGAGCACAGGTAAACTCCCGCTTCACAGGCTCTAAATGTTCATTTACAAAGGCCAAGTTCAGCAAGCAGCCTATTAGCAAAGCCAGCGAGAGCCTCTGCGCGTGCCTTCCAGGTGTAATTGCAAAGTGCTGCACCAACAGGAGCTTCTGGAGTGTCTTAGATCTGTTTCTTCCCTGGATTACTCCAAGCTGCCCGGCAGCCCACGCAAGGCAGAGCCGCAGGGCAGAGCAGAGCAAGGCTGCACCGCTCTGCAGACTGCGGAAACTGAGGCACGGCAGCACAGAGCAGCAGCAGGAGGTCGCCAAGACCCAGCTGCGCAGCGTTTACTCGGTGCAATCACCCCCACCATGACGGGCTCTCTCTGCTCCGCACCCAGCCCTTTGGAAGTGGCACACAAGACACCAAGGAAAGCCGCGGGAAGGGAACCGCGCAGCTTTGCCCGGCTGGTCTCGAGGCCGTCCCTCACCAGATGCTGATCTCCACCAGCTTTGTGCAGTCTCATTAAAGCTAAGCTGAGCCATAACTCATGCGAGCAGGGAAGACCACATTAAGAGCTGGCAGCGATGACTTTCAGCTTTTCAGGCCTCCTTCCAACAGCAGACGGGTGTCACTCACAGCATCACCTTCCCGGCCGCGGAAAATGGCTTTGGAGCGGCTCCTCGGGGTAGTAGAGGGCGAGGGGGTGGCTGCCCAGTGAGGCTGCCCCCCCGGAACCACCGCAGTGGGGACGTACCTGGAGCAAACGCAAGGTTAACCATGCCTAAAAGCAGCACCTGAAGGTGAAGGGGATCCTGCCGGGAGCCCAGGAAGGCGGCTGGAAGCAAGAGACCTGGGTGACCCCCCCGCCCCCGCCACAGCCCCCGGAGTGCCAGGTGACCCCTCCATCCCCACTCAGCCCCTCTCTGCTCCCCGTTACCGGCCTCCCAGCGCCACCTAACGACACGGAGACCGGGGATAAGGACCTTCACCGGGAAGCCGGACACATCCCGTTCCTAGCAGAGAAAGAGGGAGAGCACCGACAGCACTGGGGGAGCAGCGGGACATCTGGATAGGGAACGGGGACACAGGCAGCAGAGGAAAGAGGAGCTGGAGGTACTGAATAAGGATTTACATAATCGTAATGATGCTTCTTCTGCCCATGAGGCTCAGTTCTCCATCCCTGCCCTTCACTGACCTTGATCATCCCATGGCTTTCCCGCAGCCCAGCCTTAACCCCAGGGTCTCAGCCAAGTTCTGGGTTAAGCAAAGGACACTGGGCTCAGCAAAGACAGGCGTTCCCCTTCATCTGTTGTCACAGCCCAAAAACTACTACCCTGTAGCATCACGGGTTTGGGAACAGCCCTTCGCCGCGCTTAGCACAAGCACCGTGGCCTTATCATGGCGACAAAAAGCACCCAGCCATCAACATTCAAGGTGATGCAGAAGAAAACCCCAGGGAAGAGCCAGCCCATCGCTTCCTGTTACCTGCAGATTTGACGCAGCCACAACAACCCCTTTCACCGTCACGTTTCTGGCTGGGCTATCTACAAAAACCGGTTGCTCCCCGCCCTGAGCGCAACCCCCTCGTCTCCACACCCTCCTTTCCGAAGTGCTTATTCGCCTCCGAACCCAGAGCTGATGTAATCTCCCGCTCAAGAACTCAGCCTCGCGACGTAAGGAGAGCCACATCACACAAGCAGCTGTTCCACAAAAGCTTTATTGCTCGTTTGCGTATGAGTTCCCAGTATCACATTTCCTGAGTTTCTTAATGAGCCTGCAAATGAGATTTTAATAGAAAAGGAAGGGGGGGGGAAGAAAAAGAAAAAAAAAAAAAAAATGAGAGAAACCACAGATCTTCCTTCCCTAAGGCTGGACCAGAGGTGGGGTGGGAGTACAGTGCCAAGCCGTCTACCATGGGAGAGGACTCGGCAGAGGTAACGGTTGAGCGCGGACCTGAGACAAACCCCCACCGGCTGCCCTGGCTCGATTTACCCTCTGCCTCCATCAGGGAGCCTAATTTGTTTCTAACACACAGCCACCAGCGACTGGCATCGTCACCGTTTACACGAGTCAGAGAGGAGCGGCTGCGATGCTGCAGTGCTCCCGCGGGGGTCAGGGACAGCGTGGGTGGCAGGACAGCCAGGGGATGGGGCCATGCTGATGCGGCCCCTGCACCACGGATAAAGAGGAGATTATGGCTCACAGCTTGTAATCTGGCTTAAAACCTGACACCGTCACCGTAGTCAATTTGGGCTAAGAGAAGCATTTAATAAGCTTCAGAATGCACAGGCCAAAATAAAAAACCCCAAACCCACCAGCGAACGAAGTGAAAGGGCTCAAGGTATCGCTTGCACCAGTCAGCGCTGGCAGGTACCAAGGAACACAGGATCCCTGTGATCCTGAACAAGGCAATTACATGCTTGTTATCCCAATCCACCCCACCAGTCAGAACCCAGGCTCTGCTGGGGTTTAATGGTGAGAGGCAGAAAGCAAATTAACGCCCTTGTCTGTTCAGAGCTCACAAGGAGCTGAGGGCAAACGGTCCCTCCCTGCACGAGAGGAGTTGCCTTGCCCTGGGACACGTTGCAGGATACGCAGCGCTCAGCTGGCTGCTCCAAGATTAAGGCAGTCACAGACAAAGAAGCCAGACTCAAGCAGCAGGTCCAATTTGGCTTCCCTGGAAGGGTTTATTTAAAAAACAGTTATTATTAAAAGAAGCCTGCTTGAGCACAAATGACAAGGCAACGAAGCCATTTGGCTTGAGGCTTAAAGGAAGCAAGACACAAGGAAGTTTCTCTTTGCAACTTGCCATGGAGGAAAGTGTCTGGCCAGGACTCCTGCGAGCTGCACGTCCTCCCTCATCTGCGCCAGCCAACCTGTTAATGCTCCGAGGACCCAAGTGACAAGAATCACCTGCAGGAGTGGCAGCCAGCTGCAGAGACACAGTAGCCTCAGTGCTTTTGAGGCATTCACTTTGGGAACCCAGAGTTTATAGTAACTAGAGAGGCTCAAGTGTCACACACTCCTCAAACAGCCACCAGCCCTAGGCACAAGCCCTGTGCTCCCAGGCCCTGCCTGTAACCCACTGGCGTTGCCCCAGGACAGTACCAGGTGGACCAGCGCCACGTTCCCACCGCTGCTGCTTCAGTGACCGATCAGCCGCAGCATCTCCTGAGGATCCACTATCTTCTCTCGGGGTTTACCAGCAGCTTTGCCTCTTGCCACTTCAGCAGCATCTATCTTCTCCCAGTCCGAGAAGGAAACAGGACGGACCCCTGGGGTGACAGCGAGAGACGGGAGAGAGAACTCAACCAAGTAAACACGAGTTCAGCCTCACCTCCCCGTTAGCAGGGACCTGATGTGCCAGCAAACCCTGCCCTTTTCCGACACGGCGTCAGACTTCAGCTTCACGGAGAAACAGTAATTTCTAACACCACAACGAGAGGGATGGCAGGTACCAGTCGAGACTGATCAGTCAGACCTTTGCAAGCTGTAACAACAGCGAGCCTGGCGTCACCTTGGGGGACAAAACACTTCCAGTTCACTATTAAACCTCAGACAGTTAAGAGGCAAAACACACACACTTTAATGGAGTGCCTTTAAACACAGCAACAGCAAATTACTCTCCTGGGCATTTTAATCTTTCCCCCAACTTGCCCAGGAGAATTGTAAGGAAAAACCACTCAAGAGCAATAGCTCGCTGTCTAGGCAGCTGACAGTGACATTTTACCCAAGGTCCGTGCTGCTTTTAATGGCCCTTCACAGAAAGCGGTCATTAAGCTTAGCAACAACACAGGACTTTGAGGGAATTTGAGCCCTGCTCTCCCTGGGCTTTGGAGCAATGAAACAGCAGCACGACATATTGCCATGGTGCAGACTCTGCTCCCAAGAGTGGCTCGCAGGACTTGCTGCCCCAGGATGCCCAGATTCAGGAGTCTGGCTGCATCATACCTTCATGTTGGCTGCTACAGTGGCTCACACACACTGCGCCCCTCCACTGACCTTGGCTGCGCAGGATGCTCTCCACGGCCCCAAAGCCTTCTCGGGAGGTGGATACGTCCAGCATGCCCACCTGGAGATCCTCCAGCACCGACTGGGCAGTGTCAAAGCTGTCGTTCATGGTGGTGATGATCACGCCCGTGGGTCCTCTCTTCACCCACCCGCTGCAGTAGAGACCTGCACGGGCACAGACAGCAGCCAGGCTCAGCCCAGCACGTGGCCGCGGACCCTCCTGGCTGCAAGTACTTGTCCCGTCCCTGGGTGTCACATCAAGCCGCGGGCGGTGGGAGCGGAGCGCAGCCCTTCCACGGTGCTGTCACAGGAATTTGTGTACCTGCAGACTGGCACTAAAGAGCCGTACGGGTTGTATCGCTTCAGTAACGGACTCCAAGGCCCAGTAAAACCACCATAACCTTCAGCGCCACTTGCTGCAAAACCAGACACCCCTAACGTGAGCTGGGGACGGGCCAGGTCGTACTGCCCGACAGAGACAGCTCGTTCCCTCGGTTTCCACTCTCCGATGGAGGCGTGCAACTGCCTTTTATCGGTGCCCTTGGTGAACACAGCTTCCCACCGCGAAGCCCCCAACCCACCAGCCGTGCTCGACATGCGTCCCACGCATATCCCTGCGGATACAGACCTGGGACACCGTTCACTCTGCCCGAGCTGTTGGGGATAATGCCGTGCTGGGTGTCGAAGGGTACCGCCGGATCCAGGGGCAGGCTCCGGTAGCCAATGCTGCTAAGCACCAGCCCACACTCCAGCTCCTCCACATCTCCAGTGGGGATGGCTTTGGCGGAGTCACCCGAACCCTGACAGAGGGAGGAAGAGGCTGCTGACCACCAGACAGTCACCAGATGCAGAGCAGCAGCCTCCTCTGGTCCCCTTTGGCATCCTTGATCCCTGGGTATTTCCTAAAGGCCTTTCTGCAGCGTGGAAAGAGCTCCCTTTAGACAGGGGAAAGCTCTTCTCATTAATGCCAGCTTCCCCAAGAGCCTGCCAGCGGCCACTCCAACCAGCCAGAGAACACAAAGCTGTCTTTGGAGAGATTCCCAAGGGCTGCAGGGCATCCTGCTCCATCCTTGCAGCCCTGCCAGGGCCACACCAGCCCCCCCATGAGCCCATACCTCCAGGCGGGTCAGGGCCATGCGGACACCCCTCGCCCTGCTCCCATCAGCGGTGGGCAGCACCTCCTGGGGGCTGCGCTGGAACTTCAGCCCCCACTCCCTGGGGGCTCCTGCCTGCGCCTCCATCATCTTCTCCCCAGGCTTCTCCAGGGCTGTTTTGATCATCAGCTCAGTCAGTCGCTTCCTCGGCCTTGGGGCATCTAGGAAGAAAGAGAGCTTCCAGACAGGAACCACAGCAAAAGCCCCTCAGGACACGGCGCGGAGCTGAGACCTCGTCAAGGCAGTTTCAGCGGTATGTGAGTGTCCATTTGGAGTTTGTCATGCCAATGGGAGTCTGACACCATTGAGATGACAAACGGCAAGTCAAAGTGACCAGGAGAGCTCCTGAGGCTTGAGGTCAGTGGGACACACAAATCAAAGCCTGTGATTTTGCTGTCTTGCTGGTGCTCGGAGGCAGCAGCCTGTGGAGAAGAGCAAGTCCCTGGACACCCTTGAACTTGGTATTTTCTTTTTAGCTCTGCAGGAAGCTCTTAAATCAACCGCCTTGGGACCTCTCCTGCAAGGTTCCCCCATTCCTCCCAAACCTCCTGCCCTTATCACTCAGAGCATAAGCGTCACTCCCAAGTAGCAACCTGCTGCACTAACAGAGAAACAGTCTGTTCCCTTGTCTTGGTGGCCTCCTAGCACTCGTGAGGACAAACTACGCTGTGGCCACCTGGCTTTCATACGCCATCCATCAAGAACAGGGCAAAAATTTCTCCAATACACATTTTGAGCACCTGGAGACCACTCCTGGATGCTCGCTTGTCAAGGTGAGCCCGTGTCCAGAGGAGCATGGCACACTTTCCTCACCTTTAACAGCATTTTCAAGGCCTGTGAAGTCAGCAGGGTTCAGGACAGGCCTGGCACCAGGCAGGTTTATCATCTCCCGCAGCTCCTGGGAATTACAGGCAGGAAAATGTTACCTCCAGCACACAGAGGTCACCCAAGAACCCCAACCCCCCTTTCCCCAGCAGTCCAGACTAGCAGCCAGCAAACAGGTGCAGGAAGGAGGATGCCTGGGTTCCCCACCCATCCCTAGACCACCCTTCCCACCAGGGATGTGCAGCCTGGGGCTCGACGCTGGGAAACACACCCGCCCTCCAGCAGCCCCAGCCTTACCTTGATTGTGAAAGCAACTTGGAGAGGTCCCCTCCTCCCAACCAGCCACACGCGCTTCACCTTGCTGCAGGCAAGAGCTGCCAGGGAGCCATCAGTGATGTCTGTCTTCTGCAAGAGAGAGACGGGAGAGTGGGCTGAGGGCAGATCTGGAGGGAGCTGGGGGAAAGGCACAGCCTCTGAAGGTGAAAAATCAGCAGAAAAGCAGGCTGTGCATGCCGAGAGCCGGGGCGAGGATGGAAAACAACTCATCTCCCTTTGCACAGAGCTATTTGCACAGCTGGTCCCTCATCACTGAATCTCCTTTCCAAGGCCATAATGCACTAGAGGTAACGAGCCAGCACCCCGTGACACTGCCTCAGGGGACCCATCCAAGCAGGTTAACCTTGGGGCTAACGCGGCAAAGCTTTCCAGTGATCTAATTTTTGGGGTGCCTTCAGACGTTGTTGGGTGACTTCCCAGCTCAGGATATACAGGCATTTGGGTGAAACCGGCTGCAAACCACAGCTCAAATCGCTGCCTGCCGCCCCGGGCAGCTCCAAGCACAACCCCAAGCACCGCCAGGGCTCAACCGATGGTTGGCATCTTGCAGCTACCCCATGCTCTGTTTCCATCCTGTGCATACATCTAGATCACAAGACCTTTTCCAGAGGCGACATGATGGGAGAGACACCAGGCAACTAGGATAAACCATTCCAGACCAATATTCTTAACAGGAAACTGCCTGCACACCCTGGCTTTCATTTCCAGTGTCACGTCCTTCGCCGCACTGCTTCCCAGCTGGCTTTAGCCACTGGTTGGCAGTGCCTCTGTGTTTTGTGGGGTTTTTTTTGTTTTTTAAAAATTTAATTTAGATATTAATACGGGGAGTTGTTGCACAGCTGTAACAAACATCATGGCAGTTCTCCAGGAGGGAGAGCCTTTGCCGCCAACATCTGGGGCAGCAGCTGTACAGAGCAGCTGGTGCGCACCAGCTCCCAGCTGTCTACAGGAGAGCACGGCAGTGGGAGGAGAGGTCCACCAGTTCGGACCAGCCACCAGTGTGTCCAGTGCCACCAGCAGGAACCAGGCTGCTGCCCTCAGCTGCACTAGGAAAAAAAAACCCAAACAATCCCAACAGTAGAAGCCTTTAGTTCGGTGGGGGGAAAAGGGTGGGCAGCTCCTCCCTTGCTTCTCATAGGAAAGGAAAGGATAAAGCTCAATTGCCAACATTTTAGGTACCAGCAGAGCAAACCAGAGAGCTCTGAAGTGTTACTCAAGGCATGTCTGCAGCTGTGGATCACTCCCTATGGACTGTGAATCCATAGGGTGCACTCAAGGGGCAACAGCCTTCCCTGGGGAAAAATCCTGAAGGCAGCAGAGTCTGAGGTTTTGCTGAGATGGGTGGGAACCAGCACCCACCCAGCACGGAGTGAATTTGGGCCCCAGGCTGCCTTTGCAGCATGGAGCACTCCTATGACTCACCCTGAGGAGATCCAGTGGGGACAGGAGGATCCGGGCAACATCCAGTGCCACATTGCCATGACCCAGAACCAGCGCCGTCTCGGAGCTCAGGTCGGGCTTCAGCTGCAGGGAGAGGAAGACCCGTGGCATGAGCAAATCCACCCGGCCTCCATGTTGCCCACCCCCTCGGACCTGCTCCCACCACCCCAATTCCCTTCCACCCCTCTTTTGCCCAAAAAAAGGTGATGCAGATAGGGAAACTCCACACCAGCCTCCTCCCCAAGCAGGCACGGCAACACAGCTGCTCCAGGCACCCCAGCCGATCCCTCTCCCCCTCTTCCTGCGATTACATCTCTGGGAGCAGGAGCTGTTTTGGCCAAAAAAATCTTCTCAGGCCAAAGCAGAGCATCACTCCCCCCAGGTTCCCATCCGGCCCGGCCAAAACGTGCTGCCAACCTACAGAGCCAGCTAATCCGCTCTCACTGATGTGCAAATTGTTCACATTTCTACCATCTAAGAAGGATTTAACGTGGTCCCTGCTAATCTTTTCCAATTGCGGGCCTTTCAGGACTTAATCTGGAGCTGAATGCCTGCATTGGGATGCAGGACAGGGAGGAAGGGCAGAGAAACACATGGCTGTACTCACATCCCGGTTCTCAGGCAGCCCGTTGTACCAGCCCACAAATGCTCGGGCAGAATAAACGCCGGAGAGGTTCTCCCCTGGGATCCCCAGGACCCGGTTATCTTCAGCACCGTAACTCTGAGGAGGGAGCAGACACGGTCAGAGATGTCATTGTGTGCAGGGCTTGAGACCGAAACACAAATCTCCCAGATGCTGTCAGGGACCCTGCATGGCTGCCAACCCTTCCCGAGGACCGGGATACTCAACGGAGGGGCTAAACACAGCCTGGGCACAGGGGCTGCATCCACTCCATCCCCTGGGGCCAAGAGCCAAACTTGACCTCCTTGGGCCAAGACACAGCACGACAAGCTGAGGACAGAAGAGGAGGGACAAATCCATGTCACGCTGGAATAGGTATTGGCCGTCACAGCGAAGAGGTTTCTCAACCGCTGCCCCTTGCAGCGGGGTTTGAGACCTGCATTTGATGCCGTGTCCCCTGCAGGGCTTTGGACAAGCCTCGTAGCATCCAAGATGTCCCAAGACTGGGGAGAGTTTACCACGATAACAAGGCACCCAGAAAAACCTCACCCAAACCCTCTTCCTGAGATCCCGGTGGGGAATAACCCGGCAGACCTTCCCCATGGCTTCTGGAGAGCTAAGGCAGCCCTGGCTCCAAGAAACGGTACCCACCAGCACCACGGCGTGGTAAGCCTGCTGCAGCTCTGCCACCGTAACGTCCCTCCCCACGGTGACGTTTCCGTAGTAGGCACAGCGCTCCGAGTGCGCCGTCTGCGTGAAGGCGTTGATCACATTCTGCCGAGATCAAACAAGCACCGGGGAGTTACGTCCGAGCCACAGCCAGGGCCAAGGCCTGATGCTGACAGGAGGTCCCTGTCCCCGTCCCCCCCCAGCCTTGAGATGCTTCTCCCCCTCTCAGAGTCAGTTATTCCGAGACCCTTATCTAACAACAGCCGCAGATAACTCACACGGAGATAAGCACAGCTGTGACATGGCACTCTTTCCACCACCCTCTGTGGAAAGGAACATCCACGTTTTGCACCCGCCTGGGGAGGACAGCACCCTTTCAATACCTTCAGCCCCTGTGGGTAAACCCCGCTGTAGGAGAAAACTCCTTCCCAAAGGTGAGGCTTGTGAGGGAATCCCACCAAACAACCCCTTCCATCGAGCGCGCTGCCTGTCAGACCCCCTCTGCCAGCCTCTCATCTCAACTCTTCCTGAAACCCACTTCATCACGAGAGGACGCAGGGCAGGACGGCACCTGAAGCCTTTTCTTCTGAGCTATCGGGGCTACACAGCAAAACAAACACTTCTTCCCCTCCAGCTCCAGCCGGACTCAGGCTGGCAGCAGGACATACTGCGGATGCTCTCCCAAACCCACATCCATCACATCCACTCCTCATCTCTCAGCTCGAAGGGATCCAGGGATTTTGGTCTGATGATCTCCAGAGATTTGAGGAAACCATCGCGAGATATTGCTGTGTCTGGATCTCCCGTGTCCTAACACCCCAGCTCAGACACAGCAGATACCCCGGGATTCAACTCACACCCACTGGGAGGCAAAGGAAAATGTTTCATTTCAAAGACCTCCTTGGTTTAGCTTCTCCTCGCCCAGGTGTGCACCCACAGCCCAATTCCATCGCCCCTAATAGCAGATCCGCATGTTCCCAGGCACCCGGAAGAGGTATGGACTGAGCAGAGGCCAAAAGCACCTGCAGCAAGCAGGGAAGATCCTGCCAGCACAAAGTTTCTCAGTACAAATAAACCCACCTGTGCTCCTTGGTCTTGCTTTAGGCTGGGCTAACCAGCACCAGGAGCAGCACTTTCTGTCACAAGCCCCTGTTTTTGACCTGCTGTACAGAGCCCTAATGCCAGATGTCCCATTTCATCCATCCACAGCCGTGCTAAGTCCCAGCACAGACAAGGAGGAGATTTGGACCTCTCTGGTGCGACAGCTCCACACCACAGCGAGCCTTGAGACACCACGAAGGACGGCGACTGCCTCGCCTGCACCCACCACCATCATCGTGTTCAACCGCACGGGCAAGGGGAGGAAACCAGCACCAACCTTCACTTCGGGGTGGTCTGGGGCCACCCCAAAACGGACCAGCCCGAAGGGAACAGGCAGCTTCTCATAGATGTCCACTCGGGCCCTGCCGTGGTGCTGCAGAAGGAAGTCACCGTTAAGGGATGAGGACAGACAGGCCACATGCGCCCAGCACCTCGGGAAGGGCACGCATGGCTTGCCTGCTGCTGGGGGAAACACGGGGCAGGAGGGAGGGGTGCACCAAGACCCTTAAGTCAGAAACAGCATCTTTCCAGACTCTTCCATGCACAGGATGACGCTGTAACCTGTTACTGCCAGCTCAGATCGCAAGGCGTAGCAGAGAACATGACCCCAGCCATCACCAAGTACATCTCATGGGGGGTTCCATCCTCCTACCCATCCCACAGCCCCTCTTCCACACTGACCTGGTGGCTATCTGGTACCTGGGGGGCTGAGAAAAGAGGCCCCACACTGGCTGGGAAGCACCCAGCGCAGCGCAGCACCCATGGGGCCACCTGCCAGTCCCTGGCAGAGGTGCCCGTGCCCTCACATTCCCCTGAGCTGAGTCACCTCAGGGTCGGAGCAGCTTTAGACAGATGTTGCGCCGCAAGGCTTTTGTTATCGCCTATTTTGAGTCAGCCTCTTCCCAGAGATTAAGCAGCCCTGAAATTCGTCCCTGAGGCTTAGTAACAGCTATTTTCCAACACATACCGGAGACAACGCAGCACAGTTTAATGACAGGGTTAAGCCACTGCATCTCCGGTGCCAGCAGCCCAGTTCCGTGCTCAGGTCTCGTTCTCTGACAGAGACCTGACTGCCTGTCCTGGTTTGAGCAACACAGGACTAATTTCTTTTCTAATGTTTGGGAAAACTGTACTTTTAGAAGACTCTAATGTCTGAATTTGTGAAAATATTGACTTTACAGCCAGCCATGGTGGGGGTCTCAAGGTCTCAGTGGTTTCGGGCTCACCGGCTGCAGGGAGGAGGAGCAGCCAGACCCGGCACTGGGCCCAAGCTGCCAACAGGATTATTTCATACCATGAGCATCACATTCAACAGAAATTAGAAAGTTTGCTGCGCAGCTCGCTCTCCCTTGATGGCAGCGATCCAGAGAACTCCTTGCCCTGGTGCCAGACACCTGAGCCCTTCCCTTCCTCCTGAAGCCATAGCACTCGCAGTGTCCCACATTTGCTGTCCCGTGCTGGGAGTGCACGACTTCCTACGGATACAGTTGGCTGAGTATAATCCTTATATAGTTTATACTGGTATCGGGATCAATGTTGTGTCTTTAGCGTTAATTATCTAGTCTTATCCTATTAAATCTGTTTACAACTCAATCCCCAGGTTTCCTTGTTTTCTTCCAGGTTCTCCTTCCTGGGTGGGGAGGGGTCACTGGATGAGAGAATAATTGTCTAAAGGACAATAAATCGTTGTGGGTTTCTCAAACCATAACACCACCCAAAGCACTAACGTTTACAGTTCCCCCGTGTGCCTTAATTCAGCTGGGGGAAGAGAAGGCAGGACAGCAGGTTCTGCACATCCCCTTTAACACACGGTTAATGTCACCCCTGCTGGGTGACAACAGCTCGGAGCGGGGCAGATTGCTGCTGCTTGTTTGATTCTAGGAAAAAAAAAAAAAAAAATCACTTGGGCTGAACTGGCAGGGACGCAGCTGGGCCTGGGTCTGGCCTGGAGGGTGCAGGGACAGGGCAGGGATGGGGACATCAGTGCCCACCCTGGGCTAAGGGGGCCAGGAGGACTCTGTGGGGTCAGGGCTGCCCCAAGCAGCCCCCCAACAAGACAGACCTGGCTGGAGCAGGGCCGGCAGCCCACAAAACCACTCCCCAACCCCTTTAGAGCCAGGCAGCATGGAAACGCCCCCCTCAGCCGGCAGGTCCCTGCCCTCACCCGTGGCCAAATCCCACCCCGGTACCTTGAGGATGTGCTGAGCCGTGTAGAACCCCGCGGGACCACTGCCCACCACGCAGACGCGAGGAGCCGGGGCGGAGAAGGAAGAGGAGGAGGAGGATGACAGCCACCGCTTGAAACCTGGAGGTGCGAAGGACAGAGAGACTGTGATGCCACATGTGGCGCCAAGTCCCAGGCCCGGCCAGAGCCCTTCCCTCCAGCCCAGCACTGACCCAGAGGGGCTCGTCCGCCTGTGCCGGCCATGGCTCCCAGCCGGGTGGCGGAGAAGGGCCGGTGTTTATGTACCCAGTCAAGGTCAGCAGCCCCCGTGCTTGGCCAACCCCACAGCCTTGGCGCCTACGGCTGCGCCGGGATGGGGCCAGCAACCATCCCAAGGGAGGGTGTCAGGAAGCAATGCAACTGAGACCCCCCCTAGCCACCGGCCAGTTGGACACGCCAGGGGGTCCCGGTCCCGACCTGAGGACCACGGGGACCCCCAGCACGGTCTGTCCCCCCCAGCCCCACGTCCCTCACTCCCCCAAGGCTGGAGTACGGCACTGCCGGGCACGGTTCCTGCAGCCCTTCAGTCCCACAGCCACGGTTCCCCCAGTCCCGGTTCCCCTGGTCCCAGTTCCCCTGCAGCCCTTCGGGGCTGGAGCCCCCATTCCCCCGGTCCCCATTCCTCCCACAGCCCCAGTTCCCCCAGTCCCGGTTCCCCCTGCAGCCCTTCGGGCCTGGAGCCCCGGTGTTCCCGGGCCCGGTTCCCTCTGCAGTTCTGGTTCCCTCCACAACCCTTCAGGCCCAGAGTCCCGGTTCCCTCTGCAGCCCTTCGGGCCTGCAACCCTGGTTCTCCTGGTCCCGGTCTCCCCCCGCAACCTTCAAGCCCGGAGTCCCGGTTCCCCCGGTCCCCGTTCTCCCCGCAGCCCCGGTTTTTCCAGTCCCAGTTACCCCAGTCACCCCAGTCCCGGTTCCCCCCGCAGCCCTTCGGGCCCGGCAGCCCCGGTTCCCCCCAGGACACGGGTCTCCCCCCCCAGTGCCGGTGTCCCGGTGACACCGCCAGGCCCCGCCCCTCACCGCCCGGGACGACCCCGCCCCGCCAGCACGCGCCGCCCGGTCCCATCCCGGCCGCCGCCGCCGCCGCCGCCGCCGCCGATACCCCGCCCCTCCTCCCCGAGGACCAATAGCGAGGCGGGAGAGCGCCGTGCTTGGTATAAACCCGCCTCCACGGCGCTGCGTGGCCCCGCCCCCTCATAGGCAGCCAATGGCGACGTGCCGTTGTTATCACGCGGTCCGGAAACCAGCGAGACCATAGAGAGGCGCGGAGGGAAAGGCCGCTTGGCGGCCGCCCGCGCCGCCGCTCTCTATGGCAAGGCCTCCGCGGTACCCTGCCCGCCCGGGGCTCCCCCCATCGGCCCCGTCCCTAATTCCCTGCGCCCCTTTATTGCCGGGATCGATGCACTGCGAGGGTCGCCCCGGGGGAAACGGGAGCTGAGACTGATTTTAACCATCTCCCCCCTCGCCAGGAGAAACCCACAGCATCCCCTCGGGAAAGGAGAAAACATTAATGGCAGAGGCAGCGGATAAATCCTGCTGCCAGGCTCCCGCCCCAGCATCCCCCACGGCCCCTGCTTTATTTTCGCCTTAATTCCCATCACTCCGCTCGTTTCAAATGCAACCGCTCACCCCTCCCATGTGGGAGAACCCCGTCTCCCTTCACACCCTCTGAAATACACCAGGCAGAGAAAAGCCATCCCAGCGCGCCCGGAAGATGTTCCAGGGTTGTACAGATGCCCAAGCACGCAGGCGAGACCTAACGGGGCTTTTTATAAGCAATTAAGACCAAGAGGAGTTTACAGCCAGAAGCTGGTTTTAATAAGGGCCATAAAAAAACCCAGACGCTTTCTCGCATGGTCTTGAAAATTGGTTCATGGCTTTCTGCAAAGGCACGCTGGGAACGGCAGCCGGCCGTACGCCTCCGTCTGCTCCCTCACCTCCGGGGGGGTTTGCAGTGAGGACTGGGATTTCCCATGGCTTTAAAGCCCGTGCCTGTGCTCCGGATTCCCCAGCCTCTGTGCAACACGGCCATTGCCATGCCATTGCCCCGAGGGGTGAGGCTGGAGGTTCGGTCCCAAATATCCACGTGGATACCATCCGCAAAAAGAGACGCGTTTAAATTTGGGGCATCACTCGAGGCAGAAATTTGGGGGGTTCTGAGAACAGGTGGGGAATCTCCCTTTTCCCCCAGAAATCTCCCTTTTCCCCATTAACCTCTGCTGTATCTGCCACATCTGACAGGAAATAATCCACATATTTCCCAAATCACAATTCAGCTCCTGCTGGCCGACTGACCTGTGAACGCTTGCCTTTAGATGGCACTGCGTTAAACAATATCTATGAAATCCAGCCATGGAAAGGACTGTTGCTCCCACCAAAGTTTGGAAACGTTTGGGGACTGATCTCTTTGCAACAGGGGAGGTAAAAGAGCATTTTGTGCCCACCCTGCTCCCTTGAAGTGGGGACACGTGAGGCTGATTACGCCATCTGAACAAAAATCATGCTCAGCCCCCCCTTACTGGAGCCAGGAACCCCATTAATTTGGCACATTCAGCGTAATTTGTCTCTAATGCTCGATTAAGCAGCTAATCATGTGGGCAGGGAGGCAGCTCTGGGGAGGGTCTCTGCCACCCCTAAGCCCTGGGTGACCCCAGGAGCACTTGGGTCATTTGGTCCAACCGCCCTTTCCTGACTTTCTCCCTGCACACCCCACATAACCCATGCTCAAAGGGCAAGAATTTGCCCTTTGGATGTTTCACAATGTCCTGGATCGATAAATCTGCAGGGGGCCAGTTAGACATGACACGGCGATGCCGCCAGCCGAGGGCATCAGCACCCCCAAGGCCCAGGATAAATCAGTAATTCCCTATTTCTGAAGCCAGAGGGGTCACACGGGGCAGAGCTGAAACCAGCTTCCCCCACTCCCGAGTCTGGATCTGCTACACAGGGACGCACCGTGGCCATCCCAGCTCCAGCCCCATGGGGACACATGTCCAGTGGGTCTGGATGTCACCGCAGTGGGTGAAGGAAAACGGGGTACGTGATGCAGGCAGGAGGGCAAACGCCAGGGGCTGCCCACTGCAGCCCTCATCCTGCCACGGGCCAGCACCAGGGCAGAGCATCCCCGTGCCTCAGGACACATTTGAAGTGTGGAGCCCTAAAAATCCCTGTTGTGGGTCTGGGAGGGATTTAGCTCAGGTCGGGGACAGCACGAATCAGGGCACGAAACCCCATGCTCAGAGCAAAGCCTTGCAAAGCCCGGGACCCGCACTGACTCCCACACTGGTCCCAGCTGGGCCGGTTGCCTGTTCGGCTGCCAGCTCCCCACCGTGACGCCAGGCTGGACTTTGTCATTGGTGTTGCAGGACAGCAGAGTGCCCCAAGAAAGCCAGGGATGGTGTCCCAGAGGGGGTTGGGACCAGCCATGCCAGTGTCCCAGCCGCTGGCAGCAGCTCAGCGGGCTGAGTTCATCCTCCCTAAACAGGGAAAGTCTCCTGAGCCCTGGAGACCTGCCTGCCTCTAGCGGGTGATTCTCCTGCTAAACTCTTGCAATAGCAACAATCGGGTCTGGGGCACAGACCCCAGCACCCCAATTCCCATACCCCAGCTGGGATGAGGGTCTTTCACTCAGCCCTGCCTCGGGCACCGCAGGATACCAGTACGACTCGCTCCAGCCACAAAACTTGGTAATAAACAAGATCCACTTCAACATGTTAAGGCTGAATTTGGCAAATCATTGTTCCTAAAAGGGACTGATTTACCCCAAAGTCAGGCAAAGCGCAGGCAGCAGTGACTCAGCCACTCCCCAACCATCCACCCCTTCCCTGAGCCCCCGACCACACATTTGGAGCCCTGTCCTCCAGATCCCAGGCAGCTCTCAGCCGGAAATCGGCTCCGGATGCCCCAGACACTGTGCCGCATTCCCGGTCGCATTCCCCCAGTCCTGCTGCAGGGAGGTCCCAGCCAGCAGAGGCGGGTTTCTTCTCCCCAAGCGTGAAAGCAGAGTGGGTAAAACTAAGCCCTGGCTGGGAATAACCAGGGACACACACCCCTGTTTCCATCCCCAGCGTTGAACCACCCGGCTCTCCTCCCGCGGTGGCTCTGTGCATCTTTATCCAGCCAAAAGCAAGACATCGGGCAGAGATGTTTCCTATGCGGTGGCTTTATGGAGGCACGTGTCTGTGTAGCCCCGATCCTGCTGCAAGTGCTCTGCAGGAAACAGCCCCCCCGAGTCCTGGGGTCCCCATCCTCACTGGATGCCCACCAGCTCCGTTATGGGGGGAGCATGGACCATCAGCTCTTCGTATTTCTGCAGGAAGAGCCGTAGCCTGGAGGTGTAGGTGTCCTCATTGTATGGCAGCTTCTTCTGCTTCAGGTACTGGGAGACGATGGGTTTGATCTGCAACGGCAAAGGCACAGTCACCTCTGTGCTGGATGTCCCGGCATTTGTACACAGTTCCCAGCCTGAAGCATCGCCAAGCTCCTTGCAAGGTGCCCAGAAAACCCACACTCATCAACCCATCCCACACTCCCAAAACCCATCCCACACTCCCAAAACGGGGCTAGAGATGGCAGCACCAGCTATAACATCTTTGCTGTGAAAATTAAGAGGAAGGTGGTTTCCGACTGCAGCGACACAGGGAAGTTCACCCTGGCAAAATGCTTTTGCAGGGCTCCAGATTCGGAGAGGACCACTAACGAGGCTTTAACGAGGGCCAGTCACGCATGCTCATCACTTCACCCATAGTTATCCCCACACACCTGTACAGCTGGCTCTGTGATGAGGCTGGGAGGCTGCCACCAGCTTAATTACCCCTTCCTGCAACACCCCTTTGTGGGAGGCAGGTCCTACCAGCCCCATGAGCTCAAGGAAATGGCATGACCTGAAACCCGCTGGTGCTCCCACTCTCTCTAATACTATTACTTAATTCTTCCCCCCGACTTCAGCCTGAAAATAAGTGCAAGTCATTAAAGGAGCAGAGATCCTGCGCTGAAGGGCAGCACATGGACCTGCCTTGGGATCTCCTTGAGCTGGGAGAGCACTTGGAGCCTGCGTTTTGAACACACCCCACACCTCAGAGCAACAAGTAAGGGCACAGCCAAAATTATAGGGAGATTTGCCCGGACGATGGCTGAAATGAATGCCAAACTGCGTGGCACTGGAGATTGCTTTCCCAAGGGAAAAGTGGGGAGGATCCCAGACTGCCAGGGATCTGCTGCATGCTGGAATCAGGACTGGGAAGGGGGCAGGGAGTGGAAATGGGGGGAAACGGGAGTGGGGATGGAGGGAGGTGGGTTACGGGCAAACAAAGCAACGAGTGGTCTCTGGCACGGGGGGGAGCAGCACAGAGAGGAGGAGGCTTGCAGCAGCATGGGGGGTCGGTGGATGTTCTTGTCCCTGTGTCACCTCCCAACACGCTCATCCGGCCCATGGGGGTGTCTCACCTTCAGGCACATGTTGTCGGAGAGGCTGGGGAAGAGGTGATGCTCCACGTGGCAGCTGATGAGCGAGTGGCCGAAGGACCAGTCGAGCAGGGTGTTGCGGGGCAGGTTGAGGACACCCAGGCTCATGAGGTGGATCCGCTTGGGTTTCCGATCGGCCGCGAACATGGGGAGGCCGATGTGCTGTGGGAGAGGAAGGTGGGGACCCCGCAGCACGTGCCAACCCCCCAGCCCCTTCCCAGCAGAGCAGACCAGACCATGGCTCCAGCCATGAGTGACATTTTGGGGTTTTGCTGCCAACCCCAGAGCTGGGTTTTTCCCTAAAGTCACCCCCATGCTGTGCTTGTCTGTCCATGGAGCCACCAAGGAGCACCCAGCCTCTGTCCCCCGATCCACCCATGTTTTGTGCCACCAGCCTCTCACCATCCCAGGACGTGCAGCACTACACCTGCAAACACACCAACCCCCGCAGTCCTGCGAGCCACTGCGGAGGACATCACCCTCCAGCCCTTCACACACATCTGCCCTGACGTTCTCCCAGGGCCACCACTGTCCATCCCAACACCACCAGCCTGACCTCCCCAAGGTGACATCGGCACCAGGGAGGTGGCAACTGAGGCTGCTTGCCTGAAGCTTACACAAGCTCCAGCCAGCAGTGTCAGGGCTGTGTCACCAGTGCTGGGTGATGGCTGGCCTATCTCCAGCACCATCAGGACATCTTGGAGCTTCAGGTCTCTACCTGGAATATGTTGACGTGGATGTAGGGATGGGCCAGGAGGGAGCGGGTGAGCAGCATGCAGAGCAGGGCAGTCCATGGTGACTGGAAGCCTGAGACATGGAGCAGCAGCCAGTAATGACAGTAAAGACCCAGAAACATGCAGCAGAGGGTCCGGAGAGCTGCTTTCCACTCCACGTTCCTCAACAAATCTGCGCAAGGAAGAAGAGGCAGCACATGGGCAAGGTGCTGATGCTTCCCCACCACTGCTGCTCCAGCAGCCAGGCTGCCCGGCATGCCAATAAACCTACAGCCCATCCCATCCTGTCCCGTCCTTCATCTCCCTTTTCCCCACTCTCCAGGTTGGCCCAAACCCCCCAGTCCTGCTGATCTGCTGGCTTTGGGGCTGGGGCCTGGACAACCCCCCTGGACAGTGCCCTGCGGGCTGCAGCCCCAAGCAGAGGATCCAGCTGTGCATCATCACACGGGGATTTGGCTGCATCTTCATTTTTTACAACTTGCCAAGTCATCGTCTGCGTTTTTGGTGTTGCCCTGCGCTGTGTGTTCAGCCCGATGGGCCGGACTTCCTCAGCCTCGTGCTATTTTCTGGGCTCTTCTCCCCGATCGTTTCCTGGCACCATTATTTCCCCCGAGCCGCTGCTTTTCTGCCTGAGCTCATTGTGTCCCGGCCCCTGGAGACCTCCGTGCCTCCACCCCATCTATAGTCAGCCAACGCACCCCATGTGATGCTCTGACCGGCCAGACACCTGCGATAACCGAGGGTCTGAATTATAGGAGAGCAAATTTGGGGTGCTTTGGGCTCACGATGGCTCTTGCCAGAGCTTTCAACTCTTAACCCACATAGGAATATGTGAAGTGTTTTCTGAGCACTGGCAGGAAGGGGAGGTGCAGCAGATGCCTTCCCTGGAGCAGATGCAGCATCACCCGCCTTTGCTGCAGCCCTGTATCATGCCACGGGCTGGTGTAGTTAACGTGATGTCTCCAAAGCAGGACCCTTTGGGGGGATGTAAGCTCACCATACCCAACACCCCATCCCGAGGCAGTTAGGACATGTACCAAGAGCCACCAGAGGGGTTATGATGGGCACCGCGAGAGGCGCGATGAACATGTAGATGTAGCGGTTCAGGAAAGGAAGCTTCCAGGTGCTGGAGTCCCCCAGGCCAATGACGTTGGTGTAGCCATGATGGATCTTCACGTGGTTGTAGGTGGCCTGCTCGGCTGTGAAGGCCGAGCAGAGCTGGGAGGGAAGAGAAAGGAGAGGTGATGCCTACAAGCCGCAGCACCAGGGTTGGGCACTGCTGGGCTTGGGCTCATGGAAGAGACACCCGGGGAGATGCTCTGCACCCAGAAAGAAGCACCCAGGGGAGATGCTCCCCACCCCATAGGCTCCAAACCAGCCTGGAAACGGACTTCTTAAGAGTTAAGCACTGTTCTTGTTCTCCGTTGCTGTTCCTGAAGGGCTTGAGGTGCTAGCAAGATGCTGATGGGTCTTCTGAGGGGGCTGCCACCCGAATCTCCCAGCCCCACTCACCTCAATGAAGAAGATGGCCCATGCTTTGCCCCAGGACTTGGACTCAGTTAAGGCATTGTGGCTGGCCAGGTGGCTGCCCTTCACGGTCAAGGTGTGATGCACCACGCCGAGGGTGAAGACACCCGCCAGGAGAGGGATGGCCTGGGTTGACCGCAGGCACAGGAACCCTGTGGAGAAACCAGCCGGGCAGGAGCTCGACCATGCACACGTGCTGCAGCCTTCCTCACCTCTGAGCCGGGCTGGAGATGTTGCTACACCCCAACACGCCAGCTGCTGCCCTAAACCTGTTTTTCAGACACGGTTACAAACATTTAAAGTGCCCAAGCTGGAAGGCTTCCCTCCACACCACCTGACCGGCCATGCTCGCCATCGTGCTGAAGGTTTGGCCACTTCCGAGCCACCGTGGCACCGGGCGCTGCTGGTGCCGGATCCCATCCCACAGCTCCGTCTGGGATGCTGCTGGTGACAAATATGACCCTGCCAGGATTCCAGCATCCCCAGGAATTCAAAAGCAAGCGAAGTCACCAGCTGCAGCTTTCCCACCCTGGTCCCCTGCGTCCATCCGCACCCACCATGGCCGGGCCATTGTCACCAAAACCACGAAGGTTTCCCTGACCCACGGTGGGGCATGGATGGGGCACATCGCTCCCTGTCCTGCCCTGTGCCCATCTCCCCGGGCACCATCCCCTCACCCCAGACTGTACCCTGGGTGTCATTGTCACCTGCTGCGGGTTTCCCGCGGGGTCAGGGTGCCCCGCGTCACAGGGTGAAGGGGTTATTGTGGCTTTGTTACAGGCTTAATAGGCAGCTAATAGGCTTCCACCGCAAACGAAGTTGTACCAGTGGTACAAAAGCCACGAGGAGGAGACAAGACACCCCCCAGCTGTGGTTTGGGCCGGGGGGAGGATGAGCCGGGTTACCTGCCGGGAGCAGGAGGAAGCTGCAGGCGAGGATGCTGATGTCCACACCGTGCCGTTCCCACCAGCTGCTGCTCTTCACCACCTTCTGCACCAGCTCCGACAGCTCGGCCATCAGGGCTTCCTCATGCCGCCCTGCTTGCTGCGGGGTCCCCCCGGGGGTCACGTCCCTGTCACCCGGGGCTGGTCCCAGCTCCCAGCCCTCTGCCACTGCTTCCATCCTGCTGCCATCGGGAGCTGACGTGCCTCGGAGCGGGGGGTCCCCTGTCCCCCCAAGCCGGGGGGTACCGCTGACCTCGCCGTTGGCCTGCTGTCCCCTCTGCCTCACCGGGTCCCTGTCCTCCAGCAGCATCTCCCTGCCAAGGAGAAGCCAGGCAGGGTAGGGGAGCACCCACAGGGGAGCACCCACAGCACCCCGACCCGCTGTGGACTGGCTTCCCGGCTCCCTCTGCTGCCGAAGGACATGGGAAGGGCAGGGATGGAAAAAAATAAACAACCCGAGGAGGACGCAGCCAGCGGAGACAGCAGCAGAGCCACCCAGCCTGGAGACACCCCAGCCACCACCCGGCCACCGCAGCCCCCTACTCACGCCAGCCCCGGTGCGGCGGCTCTCCCGACGTGGGTCGTTTCGGGGCGGCCGGCCAGCCTGCGCGGCACCGCACAGCAGTGTTGTGCAGCGACAATTCGGAGAAGGGAGGAGCAGGGGAGGACAGGGAGGAGGGCGAATGCAGATTAGCGATGGCAATAATCCGCCTTGGCGGCCCATTTCGGGGAGCAGCGGTCGCGGCGGGGCCACAGGGAGGACGCTCGGCTGAGGCCACGGGGAGGCAAGGGCAGGCGGAGGAGGGAAGGAGTGGAAAAAAGATGGAGAGAGGCAGTGGAAACGCTGGAGGCGAAGGAGCCAAGTGCCAGAAATAGCCCGGAGAAACCCAAGCGGAGCAACCAAGGACGGAGATAGGGTTTCGCTTCTGCCGAGGAGCGGGAGCAAACATTACCCATCCTGCCAGGGAGCCGTTTTGGGGAGAAAACCAGCTTTTTTCCCAGCAAGAAGTATGCTGTGGGAAGGAGGGGGCAGTGCAGTGCTATGCGGCTGCCTGCCTGCCCAAACCACTGCTGCGGAGCTGCTCAGCACCCTCCTCCATGTTGGGGGGGGGGAAGACACACGGAACCCAAGGGCACCCACAGGGGACCTGGTCACCCCCAATCTGTGCCCAGCAGCTGTGACACCCAGCCCTGACCCCCACAGCGTTCCTTTTCTCTGCTAGGGCTGTTTTCAGGAATTTTGTAAGGATTTCCTCCCTTTTCCATTGTTGCCTCCAGATGAATCACCCAGACACAGCACAGGCGCCCCAAAAGCTCCTGAGCCCTGTTTCTTTACAGAAAAAGGCTAAAAAAAACATTGCTTCCCGCCGAGGCTCTGGAATTCTTCTTCTTGGTTTATTATTTCTCCTAACCAAAAACCGAATCCGCTCAGCTGATCCACCAAAACCTTGGTGAACACTGACATCTAGCAAAGCCATCAGCGAGGCAGGTTTGCTGTACGCATCGCTGGGGTACCCCAGCCCCAAACTGGGATGGGGTCAGCACCTCCAGTAACAGCACACCACTGCAGCAACCCTCAGGGAAGCGAACCTCGCACCCGGGTTGCGCCAAGCCCCAGGGAATTGTCATCGTGCCCTGCCTGGGGGGAAAAAAAAGAAAATTAATAAAAATCTTTTAAAAAAATCACACTACTGCAAAAGGGGCAGAGCCGAAGGTGCGTTAGAGACCTGATGAGGTTTCATTTCTACTGTAAGAGCTTGTATTACGAAAGATCGTTTCCAGAGCTGGGGCACTAACGAATTAAAGCAGCGTCCGAAGCCCAGCAAGCTGCAGGGCTGGCTGCAGCCGGCCAGGGCGGTGATTCATTCTGATACGCGGCGCAGCTTTCGTCACCCGCTCGTTAGCGAGGGAAGCCCGCCACCGGGGAGAGCACCCATGGGTGCCACCGGGCCGGGGGGAGGTGGATGTCAAGACCCAAAGGGTGCCGGGCTGGGTGGGTCCACTCCTGAACGATGCCTGGTACCTTCATCACACCTAGGATGTCACCAGGGTGGCAGCACGGTGACAAACCCCTTCTCCAAGGGTTCTGGGCTGCCATTTGGTGGGGCAATGGCGGAGCTGCCATTGCACAAGTGCAGAACGGGGCAGAACTGGTTATGTGGTGGCAGCTGAGGAGGAGGAAGAGGAGGTGTGGATCAGCCTCACATCCGAGACCAACATGAGCCGTCAGGATCCCACCGCAGCCGGCGGCGAGCGCGCCAGTGTGCATGGGCAGAGGCAGGCGCGTGGCATCACTCGGTCCCATGTCACTGCTGGGACCAGAGACCGCCTGGGAGAAAAGAAGAAACCGTGGGTTGAAAAACACACAGGAGAGGCTGAGTTTAAACTTCTGGGGAAAAGCATCAAACCCGTAACAAACCTATTGCTTTGAGCAGCAGCAGAGGTGGGACTGATGATGCCCACGGAGGTGGAGCAGCCATAAGGAGAGTCTGAAAATCCATAAGGAGGGCCAGAAAATTCAGGGTCGTAGCCTTAAATCTGTTTCCTTGCTGCCTTGCAGAGGTCCATTTTCGAAAGAAACTTTTAAGCCCCGATTTACATCTGATTTTCCACCACGTGCAGGCCAAGCCGCGCAATCCTACTGACCCCACTAAGATTGTAGGGATGAAAACAAACACTGACTTGGCCCTTACACCACAGGCGCAGGCGCCTCCAATTTAGCAGGAAAAACACATTACAGACTCAGAAATCCTTCGATGCAGCAGGGTGGCCGGAGGGATCAGCGTAATCCCCGGAGCAGTGAGCTCCTGCCGGCAACTGCCGACCCTGCTGCCATCCCGCGCCCCAGGCAGCACGGGGGTCCCACCAGCAGACCCCACTGCCCCTGCAGGCAGCTGCCAGCCCCAAGGGACCCCCGGGGTGGCCTGAGTGCCAGCCTCTCTGCCCCCACTGCCAAAACCAGCCCCAGCTGGCACCTGGAAAGGCCAAATCTGAACCCTGGCGGGGTCCTCCTGTGTCACTGCTCCCAAACGAGGGGAAATTGGGCCATTTTAGCCTGGCACAAGGGCACACATGCCAGGCTGGCGGGACACAGCAGCCACAAGTGTTCCCTGTTGATTCCCCCCTCCCAGGGTGGCCATTCCCCTCCCAAAGGGGCCATTTCCAGCCCCAAACCCAGGAGCTGTTTGAAAACGCTGCAGCATTTGCACCCCAGGGCTGGGGGCAGAGCCCCCTTGGCAGCCCCTCCATCCCTATGGCCACCAGCCCTCTACAGCCTCCTCCTCCTCAGGGCGAGGACGCAGCAGGCTGCAGGGTCTGTCAATGGTGCGTCGTCAGCTCCTCCGGCCGCTGCGACCAAAACCACCCCAAAACAGCCACCCCCCTTCCCCTGGCATCGCTGGGGCTGCTGAGATTTGCTTTTTTAATACCGGGGTTTGGGTGGGGTTTTCCCCCCTCTTCTTTCAGGCCAAGCACATTTGGGTAATTAACTGAATCAGAGATTAATTACCACCATGCCCTCCCCAGCAGGGAGAGCTTAAGCGCCATCCTCTTTGCCTTTTAGGGTCTGGCAGAGCTGCGGGGTTCTCAAGGAGGAGAAATCTGTGGGGTTTAACACTTCACCCCAACCCAACGGCCGAGTGAGGAGCTCCATCTGCAGGCAAAGCCCTGCCTCCGTCACCCCCGAAAACAGCTCCATCACCCCCAAAATTCAGGCCTTGGCAGAGGGTGCTTAGCACATCCCGGGGTCTACGGCCAAGCGGCTCCCATGGCTGCTGCCAAGCCAGGATCTCGGCACTGTCCCTGCTCACACAGCCACCCACACCAGGGTGCCCCATGGGCGGCCAGGACACCCCAAACCATCCCTCCCTGGGGCTGTGGGGTGAGGAAAGAGCAAAGGACGAGCTCGGGAGCCTCAGGGCAGGCACCAGAGGGAGTCACAGCTCTGCTCAGCGGCCGCTCTCGCTGTCATTTTGCCAAAAGCATGGGGATGGTCAGCCCTGGGCTGGTGGGCTCCCAAAAGCCATGACCCAGCCTGATCCGCATGCCCGGGTGAGGAGCTCTCGGTGGGTGCTGGGGGTGGCACAGCCACTGAGATCCAGCCCATGGGGTGCAAAGTCCCCCTTCCCAGGACCGAGACCCCGGGCACAGCCACAGCTTCTCCCAGTGACTTCGCCATCAAAGGTGCTTGTGCCCCATCGTGGTGGTGCCAGGCTGGGACAGGGCTGGCAGGGGCAGCGAGATGCCGGATCTGTCTGGGGCCGTTCGGTAGCCCACGTGTTCCCAGCCCCACCAGGACGTGGCAAGGCCATGCTTTTAACTTTGAACAAATAACACCCCCCTCCTCGGGACGCCTGGCTGTTTGCAGGGCGCAAACAAGCCACTTTGGGCGACGGAAAACTTCCCGCTCGCGCTCAGCAGCTCCAGGAAGAAACTGGGTCCCAGTGCCGGCTAATCTGGTCGATCTGTTTGCGCCAGCTGGCGTGGCACAGACCGGATGGTGGTGAGACGGGGCAGGCAAAACCACACTGCCTTGTACCAGGTCATGCACAGGCTGCTAAGAAGGCACCACAGATGGAGGCTGATGGTCTCATCCAGCCTCTGTGTTGGTCCGACGCTGCCTCACGCTGCCTTGGCACCTCGGGACGAAAGTGGCTGAATGGCAGAGCCCCACGAAGGGCATCGCCCAGCCAGAAAGGGGGTGCAAACCCCACACCCCCAGTGTCGTTCACACCATCTTTGCATTGCTGCCATATCTTCCTCGTCCCTGTTTGACACACACACCCCCCCAAGATGGGTGCTGGGGTGTTGGACGTGGGGAATTGCCCTGCTAAACCTCAACAATGTTCACCCTGGGGTGAGAAGAGCTGGGATCTACCTGCCAGCAGCAGCCAGGCATGGAGACTTCAGCTTAGCTCCTCCGTGCTGCAAGCTTTAGGAGCCACACGACACAGCAGGACCTGAGCCTTCCTGGCTCCATGGTCAGGATGATGGTCCTCCACGTCCTGGCCAGGACAGCGTGCGTCCGTGCTGCAGAGATAGACCGTCAGTGTCCCCCATCTGCAGAGCAGGGATGGACCCGTGGGACTGCCTGGCTCTTCCTTGCGTGGGGTTGGACACATGCCTGGTATCAGCTACACCATGGAAGGAACTCAGCTGTCTTCTTTCTCCTCTTTTCGGTAGCCATCTGTGAACACCAGAACCCCAAAGCCGAGGGACAAGCACCGGGTGTAATTCCCTGCCTTTCCCAGGCTGCAGGGCCGGGTGAAACCCGCAGCAGTGGCTGGTGCAGGACGTTTTTTTCCAAAGCCAATTGCACGTGAAAACCAAACCAAGCACAAAACCCGCCCCGAGCCCTTGGACATCCCTGCCCAGGGCTCAAAATCACAGAAGCAAAACCCATTCCTGCCCGCGAACACCCCAGATTCCCCCGGGCATTCACTGTGTATCCACCACCGGCCAGAATATCCTGATACTGTAGCCGGACCGTGTTCTCAGTTTTATATATCAGCAGTGAATAAAGCAGTTGTCATCCGCCCCCTGCTCCAGCCCAGCTTAATTTCCAAAGCCTGGCTGGAGGTGTCAACTAATCACAGACTTCCTCCACTTAGCAGCTCAGGGCGAAGGTAATCACTGGTTTGGGTGCCTCTGCTCTTGCCCCGACCGAAACTGCTTGCCCCCACCCCTCTGTCCCTGGCGTCACCGCCTGGCCAGGCGTTACCTAACGTGGGCGCACGGCAGAGACGCCACAGGCTCCGTCCCTCTCTGCTTCCAAAATGCCGAGCCTGCCGCCGGTGGTGCCACAAAGGGATGGCCAAGCCCTTTTGCCTGCCAGTCTGGCAGCTTTTTTGGACCCCAGAGGACTGGGGAGTCCTGTCCTGGCAGCGATGGGTCCCAAGGATGGAACCAGCCATCATTCCAGCAGGGGTCATGAGCCAGCGATCGGAAAGAACCTCCTGGGTGCAACGCTGCACCTCCAGTCGTCAAAAATTAAATACATTTTCCCTTGTAACCACAGCAGTGCCCGAACCCAAACCCCCCTCCTCCCAAGTGCTCTCCCAGTCCCCAAGCCAGAGCCACCGGGGCCGGCCACACACGTGTCCCCGCAGGCAGACACCCGACCCAGCGGCTCCCCGGCAGCCGCCCACACGAAACTTTTACCGCTCGGCACAGGCAGGGTAACTCCAGGCTCCGTCCTCTGCCCTCTCTAGGAAAAAGGGATAATTCGAGCCTCCTTGGCAGAAAGCAGCGTACGGATGGATGAGGACTCTGGTGAGGTTGTGCTGGGGATGGAACTACCCGACACTCGCTGATCCGTCGTAGAGCCAGGACCGTTTGTTGGGGCAGCTCAACACCGCTACCCACCGCTGCTTTTCGGGGCCAGGGCTCCCTGCCAGCCCCCACTGCCAGCTTTGCAGGCCAGCGGGAGAGGGGCTGGGAGGGGAGGTAGGGCTCAGCACCAAAACCCCCTTGCTGTTCCCTCTGGGAGTTTTTAGACACGCTCTGGCGAGACCGCCGTGTTTGTCCAGTTTAAGAAACCAGAGGTCAGGCGGGCACAGACCAGTACCTGCGGCGTGACTCCGTCGCTGCTCTTTGTAGGATCAGGAGATGTTGAGTTCATGGAAACCAGGAATGCCTGCAAGACAGAAAGCTCCCTGCTCATTAAGAAGCCCACACATGACTTTAATCAGCAAGGGGAGGGGTGGCGTGATGCAGCCCCAGCACCCGGGATAGGCACAGGACCATGCTCTGCTCCGACACTGGCTCTGCCCCAGCACGCTGGGTTGGTGCCACCCCGGGTGCCAACAGCAATTTGTTGTTTTGCAGCAATTTGCTGCTGTCCCGGGGCAGGTGCCCGCTCCTTCGGAGCTCCGGCCGGAAGGGAGACGAGGGCAGTTGGATCCCTGACGTAACCCGCCGTGCCCGGGAGGCAGTGGCTGCAAGGGAGTGAGCCGCCCGGCCCGGGTGGGAAGCCAACGCACTGCGTCACTCCTTCCAGCTGGAAATTTGGTCGGGAGCCAAAGGGCTGCCCAAATCCAGCTGGACTCCAAGAACGCACCCCCATCTTCCCAAGTCTCGTGCGGCCGTAACCTACTTCCCTGATTTCGGCTGCTGCGGGGAAGCCATGGTTGAGCCAAGGGCCTGGGGAGGGGGTCCGCTGTGCCAACTCCATCAGACACCAATGGGCTCCATCTCCCTGCCAGGCTTGGGGACACACGCAGCCAATATCCCGTGTGTCCACCCTGCCCATTACACATGGGGCAGCCCAGCCCCAGGTATGGCGGAATGACTTTCTGAGGCTGAACTGCCCCGAGCGCACCTCCCCTGGGGAAGAACCCATCATTCCCGGTGGGTACGGGCAGCCCACCGGAGCCCTGGGGACCTGCATCCCACGAGTGCCATCCCGCCGAGAGCAGTTTTTGTTTCTTCTTCAAGACGAGCGCCCAGATGCACCCTGCCAGCCAGAGGGATAACTCACACACCGCCTGGCAGGTATTTCATCAGCATGGCCGGACCCATAAAACCAGTTAGCTTGGAAAAACAGGGACTCTTCTAATGATACCTTTGGAGCAGTGGTGCTCCGGATCCCAGGCCACCAAGGGAATATCTGGAGGAGCCCAGAGGAGGTTGCAGGTCAGCTCTGGTTGGCACACGGCTTCATCCCCGACCAACAGCAGCACCGGCTGAAGAGGACATCCCCCATCCTCAGCACCCCGAAAACTGGCATTTTGCAGCCTCCTAGTGAGACAAGGATGCCAGGAAAGCTGTTAATCCTCCAACCGGTTTTGCCACAAAAGCAAAATCTCCCAAGCCCCGTTCCTCCAGCTTTCCCCCTCCCACCTAGAGCCGTTGCAGGTGAATCCAAGGTGCTGCTCCTTAATCCCATCCCGAGGAAGCAGGAGCCACCCTGCCCCAAGCAACCTCACCGGTGCAGTTTATTACCAACTTCGGCGAGGCCCCGCTGGGATCGGGGTCAGCAGCAGCCGGAGCTCACCGGCGGGATGGCAAAGTGGGGCAAAGTGAAAGAGGGAGGAGGCCCCTGAAAAAAAAATAAGGCTTAGAATAGAAACCAGGTTAGAGCTAAACTGTGGGTGGTAGGAGATGTCGTGGCAGGTAGAGCGGGCTGCTGCTGCCAGCCCAGGGGACCCGGGGGCCTCTGAGACATCCTCACCATCCTCAGCATCCTCACCGTCCTTAGCATCCTCACTGAGTTTGCAGGGATGACAATCCGCCAATTTTAGGGGTCGCTCAGCTGGAGGGCACAGGGGCAGGGGGGCCATAGGGGTGAGCCTGGGTGCAAAGAGAACAAGAGCTCAGCCCTAAAACTTAACACCTCAAGGGATTTTTTGGTCCATGGGATGGCCAGGATTTGGGACTGCCCCTGCGGAGGGTCTTTGCTGGCCCAGGAGAGCCACATCCAGGGCTGCCGGACGGAGACTCAGTGGAAACAGAGACTCAGATAGCAGTTCTGAAGAAAATGTAAGGTTTTTTTTTCTCCTTTCTTCCTGAATGGGAAAAGAACAATCAACAATGAGCCAAGCTGCGCGCAAGGTGAGATAAGACCAACCTCCCAGGGTGCTCACGGCAGCAGGACAAGCGTCACTGGGCACTTGGCACAGCCCCGAGGGTTCCCCCGAAGTGCACAGAGGGCTCACGAGGTGCCGCCGGCACCACCCCGGTACCCGCCAGCCCAGGGAGCCCATGGGAGGCCAGATCCGCCGGCAAACACGGGAGCTGTGCCGTGGCCACATCCCGGGCTGGGCTGCGGCCGGGTTGAGCCAGGCAGGGAGCTGATAGCAGGATTTATCAAGCAAGGCTGGAGGTGGTTCTGGGAATACTTGTGCTGCCCAGCATGAGCCCTGCTTCCTGAGCAGGATGTTGCCTTCCGGCACATGGCATAGGTGATGTCCTTGGAAAACCAAGCAATTTCCTGGGAGAGGGGTGACTAAGACTCCTGTTTAGTTGGAAAAAGGAGTGAAATCAGCCTCCTTGGAGGTGAGGGGGTGTCCCCTTGGGGCACCCCAGGTTGAGCCTGCATGTAGACCGATGGCTTTCCCTAGCCCATGAGCCAATTCCACCCAGGACTTCACTCCACCTGCTGCAGACCGGGAGAAAACCTGCTGTCAGCCATGGCAAAAAACATCCCCACAATCTCTGTTTCCCCCAAACAGCAGGGCTGCCTTTTCCATAGCGAAAAGACCTGTGGTCAAGGAAATTACCTTTCCAGAAGACAAGGCCACAGCAATATTGTGAGGAGGTTCCTGTGTCCATCCCCTGCCCCACTGGAATGCCGGCCACGTTGTCTTCAGCCCCTTGGAAAGGATCTGCTGGTGGCAGAGCCGGTGGGGAGCTGGGGTGAGGAGGACATCTGAGGAGAGATGGCAAGAGCTGCCAGCTCCCCCTCCTTCTTTACATAGCCAATAATTTTTGGGAAGAAACAGTGTAAAAAGCTGCTTTATTTTATCCGTGAGTCCCAACATGGCCTTATCCTGCTGTCAGGGTACAGCTCTTGGCATCGCCTGTCCCTGGGGTGGTGAGAAAGGGACCTTACGGTCCCCTTCAGAGAGGAAGGCAGCCATCCCATGTCACCTCCTCCAGCCTCTGGTTATTCCAGGCTGGTGATCTTCCTCCAGCTCCAGCAGACTCTGGGATGCTGCGGGAGGACCAGGGACCTGCTCATCACCCCCCGGCACAGAAATCCACCCGGGAGGCACCCGCAGCGCCTGGCCTCCTCCCCTCCATCTCACACACGGCCAAAGCCAGCCCCAGCTTGGGGACACTGTCCCCAGCGGCGGGGCTGGTCCTCCCCAGGGAAAGGCAGTTTGAGCACGTGGCATTCCTGCCCGGCGGAGCTGAGCGCAGCCCTGGGCCAGGTGAGTAACGCTTTCGGCCGGCTGCCTTGAATACCAGGGGTTGCTCTATCACCCGGTGCCGGCGGGCAAGGAGGCATGCTGCTCCGCTGGCACCCAGGGGCCCCTTCTCAGCACCTCCAAAATGTCTCCTGGGGGGCAGTCAGGCACCCTCTTCCCTCTTCTGCGAACAGGGCTGACCCAGTCCCAGCACTGTCCAAGCTCCTCTTGCTCTCCTGTGCCTTCTCCCACCTGGTCGCTCCAGGCAAGCGGTCCCCCTGAGCCAGTGACCACTGGCCCTGCTGCCCCCCATTCCAACCACCCCCAGACATGGCTCTTGGGCACGTGGATGCCACCAGACCGTCTTCGCCCCTCTCCAGGTTGTGTTTTGCTGTGGGTATTGCCCAGCCCCGCTGTACTCCTCCAGGAAGCATCCCTTGTGGATACCGCTCCAGGGTGCCACTGCTTCCCAGGGCTTTTGTGAGGGATGCCCGGCATGGGGCAGGGCTGTCCCCATTCCTGCAGGCATTATTGCGGAGTGGGAGCAGAGCTCTGGTCACAGACACGCCGGTGCTGCTGCCGGCACCCTGCCCGCACGGGCTTGTGTAACTTCTTACGTCAGGCAGCGCCGGGCCACGGCTGAGCCAGCTCCCGATTCCCTCCCTGCCCGTGCTGGCCAGGCATCGCCGCCACTCCGGGGGCGCAAAGGTCCAGGGTCCTGTTCCCTGGGGATCCCTGTGCCTGCTGGGTGTCCCCATGCGCTCCCCTTGCCCAGCAGTCTTCCTGTGGGGATGGTGGTGGGTGCTGTCACTCGGTCCCCGCAGTGACCTGAGGATGCTCGTCTTCCACCTGGGGAAGATTTGGGGCACGGTTCTGCTTCACACGGAGCAGCCTTCCCCGACATCTTTGAAAGCAAACAGAAAAAGGGATGGTTTCATGCATGTCCCAGGGGAGAAGGGGCAGGATGGGGCCAGGGCTGCTCCCTCGCTGGCAGCAGAGATGAGCCCAGCATAGCCCAGCACAGCCCAGTGAGCTTCCACCACCCCTGACATCCCTGTCCTCCTTTCCAAACCTAACCGGCCGGGTTTCGGGGTGCTGGACCTGTGCCAAAGCACCGGGACAGCGGGGCAAAGGCATTCCCGGGTGCCAGAGCAGGCAGGACGTGGTGCCAAGAACAGCACAACACTGCTCACCTCCCCTTCCCACCCCCCCAAAACATGAGCAAAATCCCTGGGGAGACGTTGCCTGTGGGTGCAACCAACGACCAGCTCAGGGCTGCCTGCCAGTGCCCTCGAGGGCTGCGCGGCAGTCACGAAACCTGCAGTTGGGGTCCATGTGCCCCTGGGCATGGGCCATAGAGCCCGTAGGCAGCTGTTAAACACCCATTTTTGCCCCTCGGGCATCACTCGTGGGTGGCAAAATGCCGCGGGGTTCGCTTTGGCACTTGGTGTTCTTATGTAAAGGAGCAGGAGAGCGGTGGGGATGAGCCCTGCTTTATAGGTCAGAAAATGGAGGTGCGGGGCAGTTAGGGGATTGGGCTAGGTCAGCCCGTGAGTCAGTGGCAAAGGAGGGACTGGCGCGGCGGAGGCTTTATTAGCTGATGAGGGGTGGAGCGAGGCTCCGCAGGCAGGCGAGGAGCCACGCCGAGACACTGAGACACGGCATCGACCGAGCGGGGTCTCGCTCTCCCTCCCGGCACATCCTCCAGCACCCCGACCCGCCGGCAATGTGGCACCGGCCCCGCTCCTCCTCCTCCTCTCCTTGTCCCTGACGGGCAGCCCAGCCACGCGCCCCCCGCCGCAGCCCCAAACTCACCCGCGGCACAGCCAGGAAGGCGGTGATGGAGCAAGGTCAGTGAAACAGGTTTCTCCTCCTGGGTCTCTCGAGCGAGGCGTCCTTCCCTGCGCTGGCTGGGGAGCTGCAGACTTGTTGACAGCGGCTCTCGTTAGCTCAGTTATTGACCGAGGGCTGGGTTCCCGGCTCCGGAGGTAATGGCTGGGATGGGGCCACGGCTGCCTGGTGCATCTCCCCGTTCCTCCCCAGGTGACTGGCCATGCTGCTCAGCCTTCCCTGACCTCGTGGGACCCCACAGGAGCCCCCCACCAGGGAGGTGCGCTCCGAAACGCCAAAGGGGGCTGTGGATGCTGAAATGACGTGTGTCAGTGTGGGAGCTCTGCTATGCTGGGGACCCAGAGGGGTTTGGGGGCGGCAGCCCTGGCTGACCCCGGTGCCGTGGCCCGCAGCCACCCCCGGGTGCTGGCACGCCAGCCGAGCAGCCCGTGCCAAGCTCAGTGTTTGTTTGTGGCTGTGGAGAAGGGCCAGGCTGTGGGTTTATCACAGCAGAGGTAAAAGGCAGCATCCAGGCCAGCTGCCAGGATCCTTTCCCTACCCCGTTTTCCCTTTTTTGCCATCTCGTCGGAGCTCCCACACTCTTCTCCGTGCTTCTCGGCAGCAGTGCCCGCGGCTGGCAGCACTGCAAACCTGGGAACAGGGAAGCGTGGATGTTGGCCATCCCGGCCATGGGCACGTTTCCAAACCGCAGCCGTAGAGTCCGGGGGCAGCGTCCCAGGGGAGGGTGAGCGTGGGTGAGGGTCCTCACCGCCAGCGCCAGGTTTTGCGGTGACACAGCCACCCCAGCCAAGCTCTGCCACTTCCCAGCGGTGAGATAATGGGTGAGGAACAAAGGGATGTTATAGCAGCCGGATCCGTCCGTCCCCGGCACCTCCCGCCAGGGCAGAGCCCGTCCTTGCCTGGATTGAGGTGGTTTTTGGGCTGGATCCCAGCCCTGTGCTTGCTGCTCCCAGTGTAGTCCTGTGGTGTGTCGGGTGGTCCAGCCTTCGCCTGGGTGTCTCCTCCGGTCCCACTGGGACTTTCGGGGCTCGGTGGCTCTGCTGGCTTTGAAGAGCACTGGCGAGTTGGAGCTCGGTGTCCTGAACAGGAAAACACAGTTGTTGTCGAAGTGCGTCCTAAAAGGTTAAAGCTTAGGCAAAGATTAGGGAACGGGAGCAGTGAGAAGGTTGTCCCTGACCATCTGAAAAAGCAGGAGGCTGGGAGATAGTGAAGGAAGCCGGGATCACCACCCACCCGCAGCGCCGCATTAGCACATGCTTCCATGCTGGCATCACATGGGGATATGGGACCCCTAGTGCCATGGGACAGGCAGTGCCACGGGGGAGGCAGCACCGTGGCACGTGTGCTGATGGATGCTGGCAGGGCCACACACGAGCCGGGGGTCCCACAGCCCCCCCGGTGCCTTCACCGCCTGCCTTCCTCCCACTGAAGCATCTGGGGCAAGAGGTACAGGGCATCCAGGGCACCAATCCTGCAGTGCCAATGTTTACCCTAGCTGATGGCATGGTCTCAACCAGCAGCACTACCAAGGAGTCAGTGTCGGTATTGTCCCGGCTACACAGGCTTTCCCACCCCCTTCCAACCCCCTGTCACCTGTGGGACCCACTGTGTCCCCCTGCTGAGCTGTTCAGGTGAGAGGTGCCCTGTCGCTGAGGGCTTGGCAGGGATGCTCCGTGTCCCGAGCATGACACAGGGAGCAGCACAGAGCAGCACAGAGCCTGCTGCATCGCTGGGGTTGGAGCCAAATCCTCCTAAAACACAGTTTCCTGCAGCTTCGGGATCCCCACCAGCAGTGCTGGGCACGACCCCTTCCTCACCGCTGGTTTCAGGGCTGTGCAGAGTGAACCAGAAGCCTGGGTGTCACAGGGGGTATCAGGGATGTTCAGCAGCTGGGGACAAAGGTCAGGTGGTGCCTGTGCTTGAGGCACACTTACCCCCAGCAGCACTGTCAGGCTCAGGGGGATGAATCCAGACCAACGCCACGTACCTGACAGCAGCCTATCTTCACCTCAGCCAAACAGCCTGAAGTGCCCAGCTATGAGCCCTCAAATCCCTCCCTCTCTCCATGCTGTTGGGGAAGGAGCCTAGGTGAGGTCTGGATTTTCCAGCTCCAGGCAACCCCGTAGTTTCCCCTTAACTGGAGCTGAGGGGCGCTGGGGGGTCTCGCAGCGAGGGCAATTCCTTGCGTGCTTCTGCAGAAACAGCTCCATACCCCTTGCAAAGGTTATTGCAGCCATAACTCCCCGGTTTTCAGAACAAACCTGTGTTCCGGTCCCGTGCGGAGCTCCGTAGTAGGAGGGGCTGCCCAGCTCCTGCCCCTCATTCAGTGACAGTCGGGGATTTTAGCTTAACACCCGGGAGGGAGCATCTCCCCCCCCTGCACCTGGAGCCAACAGCCTGCCTGCACCGGGCGCTGCGGGCAGACTGCCAAAGGCAGAGGGGTCCGGGGCACCGGTGATGCCCCACGCCTTGCTCTGTGCCAGCTCCCCCCGGGGGATGCTCAGTGTCATCGGTGGGAGCTTCCCCGTGCTCCTCCGGCCGTGAGAGCGAGCCAAGGTGACGGGTACTGAGCGGGACGATAGGTACCCCAGAGCTCACTCCAGCCCAGGGACACTCAGTGGCAGGATCCATGACATCACCTGATATTTTGCTAACGTTTATGAATTGTGTGGCGCAGACGTAGAAAATAATTCGCCCTGTTAATAGCTAAAGCCAGTGTTAAAAAAAAAAAAAAATGACACTCCGCTTCTCCTGCTTTGCCAGCCCACTCAGCAGCTCACTCTGCCTCTTGGGGAGGACACACTGAGCCGTGTCCTTGTCTCTGCCTTTGGGAACAGCCACAGAGGGTCCCCAAAAGCTGTTGCAAGGCAATGCCATATCAGCACTGCATCCAGCCCTACGCTCAGCTACTGGGGGAGTGATGGGGGGACCATGCAAGGCGCAGCAAAGCCAGGGCGTGCTGCAGTTGCTCTGCACGGTGCCCCTTCCCAATTGCCTCCATCCTGGCTGTCTGTCTTCCCTTCCCGTGGCCATGCGTCACTCAGCTGCTCGGCCAGGAAGTGAATCCCTGGTGGGATGGGCAGGAAATAGTTAAGCAAGTGGCATGCAATGGTCGCTGCTGGCCTGGCAGGTCCCAGACCCCACTGTCACCTTCCAGTGTGGGCACCATGGCCATCACCGGCTCCTGGTGAGGCTGGAGCAGAGAAGCATCGGGCAGCGCTTGGACTAGGTGCTCCTGTCCCGGGGAGATGCCTCCCCATGGTCCCCTCTGCCTGTAGGACCTACCTGGTGTCCCACGGGCAATGTCCTTTCTTGCTTCCCATGCCAGCCCCTCGTGGCATGACCGAGCACACGTGCTTCCTAAGGGGAGCAGCCAGTAACCGGTGCTGCAGGCAGCCTGGGGGCAGCAGCCGTGTTTCCCCCCAGGCCAGCTGTGGTACCCATTAGCCGAGCAGGGATGCTGCAACCCTCACTCAACACCTGCAAACCCGCATCCCCAACAGTGCCACTGCGCACCTTCCGTCACCCCCGAAACCCTCCCCTGCCTTCTCCCTCCTCCAGATGGTGGTCCGGGGGCCCAACCAGCACCTAAGGACGGGGGGACAAAAGCAGCTGAGTGACAGTGAATGCCGACACATCCCCATCGCAGCAGCCACGTAGGGATAAGGGCAGAGTTTGTGAATCTGTATCACTTTTGTGAGAGATGCTCCTCCAAGTTGAGGAGCCGGGGCTCTCTGGCTCAAGGGCGGCGTGTCCATGCCATGGCCAGAGTGCTGGCATCGCTCCTTGGCTTCTCTCTGCTCCCTCCGTGGCACCTCCTGCGCTTTTGGGGACTGCATTGTTACACGTCCAAGCTAAACCCAGGGCACTGGTTTTGCTGGGAAGCCCAATTTAACACTGGCAGCAGCACAGAGGGGTTTTGGCGCTCATGGCTTGGGGTGTTAAGGGACAACTGACCCCAGAGTCACAGGTTCCCTGCTAGGGAGATGCTGCTGCTGCCAGCATGGTGCCGGTGGGACCTGCACAGGGTCCGACCGCGGGCAGGGGCAGAGGCTGGTGGTGTTTGCTCACTGGTAGCACCGGGTCGGGGAAACCTGCTGCCTGGCTGGGTTTCTGTTTGGGAGGGTATTTAAGGGTGTTCTCCAGGGTGTGCCAGCCCTGGCCTCCACCCTGCTTTCACAAGGGCCCTCTCCGAAAGGAGCTTGTTGTTCTCGGCCTCGGAGCAGATGCAATTAGCACTGGTGAGGTTCCCCCATGGAGGCCGGGCTGCCGACGGGCAGAGCAACGACAGAGCCCAGCTGTGCCGGGGACCCGGGGACAGCCACATGCCCTCTCCATGCCCAGGGTGAGCAGAGCCCGGCTCCATCAAGAGCCCAGCAGGATGCAGCAACCCAGCCAGCAGGGGGGAGCTATAAACTGGGGGATATCTCCTTGGCCGGGGGGTTTGAACATCTTGTCCTGCAAGGACTGCGTCCCCACGCTTCGTGGGAGACAACCTGGTTGGAAACCGAGGACCAACCCCAAAGCCAAGCAACGCGCACGAGCCCAAAGACTGGGCGCTTGCTCTGGGGTTGCCGGTGCCTCTGATAGCCACCCTCGTGCCCGCAGACCATCATCCTCATCCCACCTGGGGCAGCCGTGGGCCTGAGCCCAACTCTCAGGCTCTGCAACACTGCCTTGGTGCCACAGCTCACTTTTGGTCTCTCCCTGCAGTCATGGAGGTGACCATGTTTGTCTCGGGGCTCGGCCATCCTGGGTGGCACTTCTGGGCTTGGCCTTAGCTGTACGGGGACGTCTCCCATGGAATTTAGGTACTGTCATGTCAACAAATGTTTTCACTGGCTCTTTGGAGGAAAAACAAGTTGGGAGAAGGGATCTCTGTCTCTTGTCAGCATCAGCCCGACATCAGCAACTGTTCAGGTGCTCCTAAGCAAGAAGGCAAAGTTAGGGAATGTGCAAATCCCACCATCCCGGCAGCTCCCAAATACCCGCCGCATCCCACTGTCCAGCCCACAAAAGGCTCCAGTGGGTGCCAAGCCAATAGACCCGCTTCTCCCTGTAATCCTCTGAGTAAACTGGCCCCACTGCACTGGAGTGACAGCTCTACGACCCAGGGGGAATCACTCCCCTCTTGCATCCGGCACCAGCCCAAAGGGTTTGAATCCCCTGGATTCACCCCCAAGGGAGTTGGAGCCAGGAGCTGGTTTGTGTCTCCGCCAGTTATCCAGAGCGATAGCAGAGGGTCTGGATGAAACCCCACAAATGCACGGGGGAATAGGGTGAATTTAGCTACACCATAACCTCACCTGAAAACTGGCCTTGAGTTACAGGTCCTGCTCGCAGCCGGGACATGGTGTCCGTCCCTGTACAGTGCTGCATCCCTGCTGCCTCGCAGCCCCGACAGGCAATGGGTCCCATCCTGCTCTCCCAAGACCTGTCCCGGCAGAGGGAGCTGTGACATTAGCGAACCCAGCCACAGCTCTCCCTGCTGGGACGGCAGCCCCGGGCTTTGGAAAGGGACCAACGAAAACAGTGCTGGGGCCCCGGCGCCGTGCAGCCTTCAGGGAGAACTTGCCGACTCAGCACATCTGATTGCTCGCCCTTTTGCCTGGAAATCAAGCCAAGAGTTACGCAGAACTTGTAAATTCAAATATAAACGTACTTTTAGCACTAAAAAAAAAAACAACAACCCAAACCAAACACTTCAAAAAAGCTCCTCCTCGGTTTGCATCTGTGCAGAAAGGTCTTGGACCTTCGGTGCAGCCGGGGTGTTTAGCTGATGCCGGAGCACCTCTCTGTGCCGTGACGTGAGGCTGGGACCAGAGACCCCTCACCTCTCCTGGTGGGGCTTCACCTGGGGAGCAGTTGGACAGAGCCACCTTGCAAAGAGCATTTATTGCTTGTAAAGAGTCTTTCTCCTCCCCTACACAACTCCCAGCGCAGGGCACGCACAGGCAGGGCGCAGCACAGCTTCACCCCCAAAAAAATCCCCATCCTCCGAGCAGAAATAACACAGCCTCCAGGGCTCCACAGGGACAAGTGTGGTCCAGATCCCAGCCAGACCTGGGCCGAGCACAGACAGACTGCCAGGAGTCACTCTGTTTCAGGTCATTCCTTATCATTTGCATCCTTGAGATAAGGCTGGATAAGCAGTACCAGTAACACCGGGCGGCATTTCTCTGATCTGGGAGTTTGCATCACAGCCTGAAAACAGGCACGCGGCCAGCACCCCATGGCAAGGGGCTGCTGGCTCTCTCCCGTTAGGATACATCACTGCGAAAACAGGGGAGGGTGCAGGTCCCCAACCCACTGCTGTACCCCAAAAACACTCCTGCCAAACAGGAGCTGCCCGTAGATCATGTACATAATGGGGCAGCAGAGCTAGGAAAGGCTTGGAAAGCAAGTGCGATGGTCAGCGAGAGATGCAATGGGACTATGGAAAACCACTCACTCTACGGCTGGGAGCTGGGCTGTCTTTTGAGCGGTGCCGCATCTGGGATGCCTGGAGCAGGCTCTGGGCTGCAGCCTGGTGCTGTGCTCCATCCTGAGAAGCTCCTGGAGGCAGAAGTCCAGGCCCTTCACACGCAAACTGCTCATGCAGCGCAGCGCCCTGGAAAGACAGGGCAGAAACGCCGCCTCCCTGGGACAGCCGTTCGACCAGTGCACCAGAAGACAACTGCCTACACGCTCAAAACACCGGCTTGATTTCGGATTGTCACACTTGAGACAGCACAGACTGGGCTCATAGACATGCTGGGCACCTCCTGGCAAAAGTCAGGGCTGGCACGTCTCAAGCTGACCAGCCCCAAGCCACGGCAACCAAAACCCCATTCCAAAAACGCAGCAGCAAACACTGCACCGAAGCAGCCAAGAGCCAGGAGAGAGGCCAGGACTCCCCATCCCCTGGCTTCTCCGGTCTGAACCCCAAATCAACCACTTGCTCAAGAAAGAACGGGTGTAATAATTTATTTCGGTTCCCTTTGAAAATACCACCATATATCTCCTGTTCATGGCTTCGTGCGGTCCCTCAGCCCGTGACGGCACAGTGTCCTAGCCAGCTGGGCAGCACACTTATTCCTCCAGCCAGCAGGTGACCGTTGCCCCTTCCAGGTTGACAGGTTGGAGCTGCCTGATCCGATCTCAGCAGTCGTCCCTCCGTTCCGGGTATCGCCTGGGAGCATCGCACAGACAGGGAGCAGAGCGAGGGAGCGGGAGAGCAGCCCGGAGGGACTGGTGGGGATGGCTGTAGCTTCCAGCTGCCCCAGGAAGAGAGTCTCTGGCTTGTGTTTTCTGGCAACTTAGAACTGAGTTTGTTTCTCGATCGTTGAAAAAAAAAATATATTAAAAAATGCTGCTGCTGTTATCTGCAAAGAGAAAAAAATAATCTATCAGCACCCTGAGGACCCAAGACTGTACAGAAAGCCTGTAAAACCAGCAAGAAGCACACAGATATTTCCGGGCTGGGAAGCCTGAACAACACACTGGATTGGGGTGTCAGCAGATGTGACAGTGAAGAGACCCACGCTGATGTCTTCCCTTCACTTCTATAGCAGGCTGGCAGTCCTTCAAACCAACCCAAGCAAACCCTGGAAACACCATAAAACAGCAACAACTCCAACCCAATACACAATCTCCAAAGGTCTGAGTAAGATCTCAAGCACTTGGGGAAGGATTCCCAATACCACTGGGCACTGCCGTCAGTCTGCTCCCACCGGGAATTGCGGTTGATTTCCTAACGCCTTCAGAAGGTGAGGAGTCAAGACCAGCCTGAGTATGGTTGAAAATCCCAGTTACAGGGACTCGGAAGAATCAGACCACAGCACAGTCTGCATTCATGCAGGTTATGAAACAAAACAAAGGCTTCACGTCCTGCCCAGCCACATTAGGGCTGTTGAGTAATGAACTAACGCTATTGCCACCTCTCCGAACTCTCATCGTTTCCACACAAGAAGGAATTTGCCCACACACAGAAGCACTGAGGTTACCTGGACTCCTACTCTTCCAAGTGGGTTGAAAACAAGACCTTACATTATCCACGTCTCCACCTGCTGAAGGGTTTAATCGTGCAGAGGGCCCATCTCCTACTTACAGTTCAGTGTCTGCAATGACATCTGGCTTCTCCAGAGTTTGCCGTCTCCTCTGGATGGCATCCACAATCTTTTTCCTGGGGCCCAATGGGATATTGATGCTCTTCAGGTCATTGTCTGAACATAGCATGAGGGCCTCCAAGTCAATTTTTTCCTTCTTCAAGATGGAGATGAACTCAAACATGTGCAGGGAAGCCAGAAAAGTCTCCAAGGGGCTGGTCTCTGGTTCATCATCATCATCCAAACCCAGCTCCACCTCATCCCAGGGTAGCTCCTCCGCGTTCCTCTCCTGCAGGCTGTTGGCACTGCCAATGCTATCGTTGAGACTTGGCGAGCGCTGCAGGCGGCTCCGCAGTTTGACACCTAACCCATCTGCATTGTCTTCACCCAGCGTACCAGCATCATCCCGGCCAATCCCAAAAAGCCCGCTGCTGACATAGTTGCGCCGGAACACCATGGTGCCCAGCCCGGGGCGGTTAAACAAGGAGTCGTGGCCAGAGTCGGTGCTGACTTCTGAGTGGGCTGAGTCCATGTGCAAGCCTGGGTCACTTATGGCACGGGAGACAGTGTCTTCATCCGTGAGGAACATGTCTCTGATATTACGCCGAGTCCACTCCTTGGGGCTGGCATATGTGCCCTGCTTCACAAACATGACATCGTTCCCCAGCTGCAGACCAGACAGAGACCGCACACTTTTTCTCCCATCCTCATAGATCTTGAACGTCCCATCCACCTGCTTCTTCTTCTCTAGCTTCTTTTGTATTTTTGTCTTTCCCTTGGCTGTGCCATGAATGGTGGCTTGTGAGTATGGCAGGGAGGTCACCATAGACATGTGTTGGAACTTCTTGCTTAAGGTGCTACTTGAATAGCTAGAGAAGCTCATGGTGTCTGAATTATCTGACATCTCCTTTCTATACCGTTTCTCCATCCTTTCGTGGTGCTTCTTCTGCAGCTTCACGCAGTCCTTAATCCTCCGCTCCGCGTCCCGAAAGGCCTTGTCCTTCAGTTTGCTCACCAGCTTGGGGTTGAGGCTGCTCTGCTTGGCAGCAATAGAGTCCAGGTAACGCACACACTCCATGTGCCCCTTCATGGCTGCCATGTCCAGCGGGGTGTGGTAGTCGTTATCCAGGCACCAGATGTTGGCCCCAAAAGAGATGAGGAAGGAAAGGCAGTTCAGGTGGCCGTTGGCTGCTGCCAGGTGGAGAGGGGTGTTCCCCCAGATGTCACATTTGTCTGGATCACCCCTAGACAGAAAGAAAAACAACTGGTTAGCATGCAGGCATGGCTGACAGACTCTACTGAGATATTCCCAGTGCAGGGACTTGCCCCAGTGCAGGGGCAAAGCATCACCGTGAACTGTTGCCTCCTCAGAATATGAAGTTACATGCCTCTGGCCCCCACAGCTTAATTTTAAGGGGCTCTTCTGCAGGGGTGTACCACTGACATGGATTCATGTGCCTGACACACAAGTCTGCGGTAATTCCCATAACTTGAATTTAGCCCTCAGGAGACATGCATTCCAGCATCAAACCGACTTTTGGAGGGAGGCAAGCCAGATTCTGAATAGCCCGGAACTGAGACTGAGATACGGGGCTGATTCTAGCTCAGACCTTAAGCTTGTTATAAAATTTCAAATCTCAAACCTCCCATTAAATTCTAGTCAGATTCCTAACTTACAATCTTGGCTTCATTCAGATTCTGTGGAGAGACATCCCAAAAACACCTCTCTATACACCACATCCTGTGTGGGACATCACGGGGTCCCACCATGATGGTAGCACCACCAGCAAATGGCTATCCTCAGCAGTGGTTCTGAAGCCCACCAACCGCTGCACCTTCCCACTCTCCTGTTCGTTGGTGCCTGGGGAAATTCGGGGCACATTGTCAGTAGAGAATAAGAGCAGAATTGTTGGCATTGGCCTCGGGGTTGGGGTTTTGCGGGGGATTTTGCTGTGCCATGCTTGGTTTCGATTGCGTGGCTTGAAGCGCATTGGTATTAGCACATCCTGAGAATCCAGTTTCAGAGAAAGTGGAGATTAGGTTTCTGCACTCCTCAAGAGCTAGACACTCACTAGTGCCGTTAGCATCTCTTCTCACTCTGTGCCGGACCCTACCCCAGCAAGCTGCTGACGGGACACAAATGCTTGTCCGCATCTCCTGCCTCCTGCGACAGGATGGACCCAAACGCGGGGCCGAAAGGAAGTCTGTCCTCCCGACATTCCTCTGTATCTATGATCTTCTGAAACAAGAGATAGTTCACACCCCTGCTGGCACCAGCCTTCGCCCGAGCGCATGTCCTAATGATATGCAGCCAGCAGCAGTATCTGTCAACAAGGCACTCTCCCTTCCTGCACACGGATAAGGCAAAGCCTTTTATTAAGGCTGTGCAGCTCCACCACCCTCAAGAGCAAATCCCCGCGGGCAGCAGAGCTCTGGCTCCGCACAGCTCCTGCCCATTTCCACACCACCCCTTTCGACGAGCTCTAGCGGAACCCAAGCGCGGTCCCTCTGCCGCGAGGACCCCAGCTCCAAGCCTCGGGGACACTAGGAGCCTGGAAGGAGAATGCACACTTGAGACCTTCAGCCCACGTGACTTCACTCCTTGCTCCTTTAAGGTCCGTGGTTGCCAAGAGCTGGGAGCAGCAAAGCCTGGAACCCTCTCCCAAATCCCACATGCTTTGTGCTTGTCTCACTTGAAAGAGTCAGAAAACTTCTTCAGAGGAAGACTGTGGAGATCACAGGAGCCGAGAGACTTCTTTCCCCTGCCAGCTTTGCACCTTCATCACTAGTGCCCATCCACAAGACCCAGTAAGAGCCTCAGCTGGCACATTCACTCTCCCGTACCACAGGCAGGCTCCCTGCTGCCCACTCTGGACACTGCTGTTGAGGGAATAGCGGAGCCGGAGCAGAGCCACCTGGCCAGCGTGATGTCCAGCTCGCAGTCCTCAGGCTTTGCTAACACCTCAGCTATGTCACGCTGGAGGGAAATGATTCTGCAAAAGGCAGAAGCAATGAAAAAGCGTCCAGAGGTTAAGTTAAAGAATATTCGGACCCAGAGTGCGAGCTCTCTGGCTTTATTTCCCGAGTGCTGCTGCGAGATGTACTCAGCTTTTCCCTTGTGGGAGCATCGACAGTAGCTCCCCCATGCACGTATTGTTCCAAAATTTATAGAAACTTAGTAAGTACAACCTTGAGCCTGCTGGCAAATTCAGCAAGTTAGTCAAAAGGTTCAAATCTGTGTAAGGGCCAAAAAGGTCCACAAACCCTGCAGGACTGTATCCAGAGTTTTCAACATCTCTCATAGAAGCCCAGAAAGGCTTCACAGATGGGTGCTAGGGAGGAGAAGGGCAGGAGATCACCGGACTGAGGAGCCAGCAGAAGGAGAGGGAGCTGTTGGTACTCTGGCAATGCCGAGTTTCCGGGAGCGGTAACTCCCCAGCCCTCGCCTCTACCCTCGTAGTGACAGGTCCAGGCTGGGAAATTCATGGGGAGGATAAATATTTGATGAATTGCAAGAGAGGAGTAAATTATTGATGGAGCTGGATTAAAAAGCCAGTGAAACTGGAACTGCTGGGGCTGGCGGTGGGACTCTAGGGCGTAGAGGGCTGTTCGTTTGTTTACATGTGCTCTGAACGGGCACATGTGTGCCCAACTTGTGTGGGCAGATGAGCCAGGGCACTGTGAGGGTCCCAGCACGTACATAGACTCATGATAAGGACAGTGACTTAGCAGTGGACTCACTAGAAATAATCTTGCTCCCCACGCCAAGCGTATGGATGGTTGATCCATAAAGTCCATCTCAGACCCTGTTGTCATGTCTATCTGGTTGAGGTGGCAAAGAGCAAAGCCAGGGAGGTCTTGGTGGATTCATATTTGAACGTCTATTTTCATCATGCTTTTCACCGCCTCAGAGAGTGAGTGAGGGGAACGAGCATCAAAACCAGCTTTCCCCGGACATTTCCACTATCTAGAAACTAGGGTATTAGAGGAAAATCAGATCTCCTGGTCCCTTCGCCCTATAAATGTCCGCCGCAGGCACTAAAAATGCATCAGAAGGAAAGAAGAAGGGTGACTTGCAAAGTAGAGGTGTTTGATCCAGCACAGATAATGAACACAAGGCCCTCCCTCTGAGAGGTGTCCGTCCCGGCAAAACTTCACCTCCAGGGCGCTGCACGCGAGGAGATGCTGACTGCAGGGTCCACTAAGTGGGAACGTATTTTAATAACAGGTGTGAAGTGCAGCACTTTTCAACTTCAAAGCGTTTTCGAGTGCTGAGTCAACTGCTGTAATAATCATTATTAAAAAACACTGTTAATTGAGCCCCTTAGGTGGATGTGTGCATCTCCTGAGTCATTGCATTTGCACCGTGACATGCACACTCACTCCCTTCCTGCCAGTTTTCCCCCTCCACTTCTCCCATAGGATCCCAATTAGCTGGGCAATCCACCGGCACTTACATACGTCCTTCCCTGGCTACACGTGTGAAGTTCCTCTGATAGCAATGGGCTGGCTCACACTCTGGCTCATGGTTGTGCGTGAAGGATCAGGCCCTTGGACTGGGAGCCAGCTGGGTGCAAAGTATCTTTGGCTCCCGTGAAATGTTTTTGGATATAGAAAGAGGGAAAAATAATTTATGGCTTGAGGAAAAAAAAAAAAAAAAAAATCAAGCAGCTTCAGCATAGCCAGTCAGGGCAATGACCCAAGCAAAGCCTAGAAAAGAGCAGAAAAGGTGATTTTTTTTAGAGTCAGAGCAGAGCTGTAGGTCCTGTATCCCAAGCTTTGTCCAAATGGTGGTAGGTCAAGGATTCAGCTTCTCTCCCACAAGTTGAAATCCCCAAAAATCCAGCATGGATGCTGTAGGTGAGGTTCGTCTTAGGGCTCTCTGCCTCTCGTACCAGCAAAAAGCCAGGCTAGCAGTTATTGTTACTGGGGATCATTAGCACTGGTTGTCTTGTGGTAGCGCCTAGGGGCACGTCTACCGGCTCAGCGCTCCGCCATGCCCAGCTCTCACCTGACTCCGAAGCGGCCAGCTCAGGTGCCGGAAGCGAGGAGGCTGGGACAACGCTCCACCCTGCTCCTTCACCTGCCCGGCAGGTCATCACCCAGGGGAAGGTCCCTCGCCAACACGGCCGCGCTGCTCCCGGCGCCCGCGTGGCCGTCAGCCCTGTGGCCTGCAGAGGATGCGCATCTCACCTTCACGTGCCTCGCTGCAACCTCCGCTGCAACCCTGCCCCAGGCGGGGTGGTGTAACACCCTCGAGCAGCCTGGCTGGTGGCAGGAGCCACCTCGTGCCCTCCAACCCTCTGCTGAGCCCCTCGCACCCCTCTGCCGAGCCCCTCACACCCCTCTGCCATTACATCCCAAACATCCGTGGCCCCCATTTTTGTAAGAAGGGAAACTGAGGCACGCCTCTGCAGAGAAACGCCGGGTGACAAAAAGCTGCGTGTGGACCCATCGAGCTGAAAGACACATCCTCACCTCTCCCGTGGCCCACTCCAAGCTAAGAAAGTCCCAGCCATTCCCTGCCCCCAGACCTGTGGTTTACTGGAGTTGGACTGATGCCCACCACTGCCACAGCAGTTCCTAACGAACCACGCTGAAGAATTACTGCCTCTGAAGAGCCGCAATACTAAATGCCAGTTAGCCTGCCTTTTCCCAGCCGTCGTGTTAATTGAGTTTGCTTCCCTCGCTGGAGCCCAGCGAGGAGGAAGAAAAAGGCTTTTTGTTTTGCAAACAAGAAGGATGAGCTGCTGCCGATCCCTCCGTCCCAAACCCTCTCTCCATCCCCATGCGAAGGTGGCCCAGAGCCACGGTCACATCACCGGCTGTTACGGACAGAGCAACAAGCCTGTTTCATTACCCCTTCTGTGATGGCTGAGACGACGAACTTTCCTCAAGGACCCTTCGACGGATCTATTATACATTCTTGCCCCCTCCCCATCTCAGCCCTACACCACGACCTGCTGAACACGCAGGCGTACGAATGAGGCTCCCCCACTGATGACAGAGCCCAGATAACCCTCCGTGTCCGTCAGCCTGTCCTGCCATGGGGCACGACGACCACAGCCGTGATTTCTGCCCCCAGCAGCCCCCCACCCACAGCCCTGCTTTCTCAGGCTGCCCCCGGCCAGCCTCCATAGGACTTTTCATACCAGCTCAGTATCCAGACTTGTCTGGGTGCCAGTAGCATCACCCAGCACCTGGCAGGGAGGATTCGGTGTTTCCTCCTGCTCCAAAACTCCCCCAACACCCCCTGTGCCTCAGCATCCCCCTGCGCCTCAGCATCCCCCTGCAACCCAGGTGGGGGCGAACCAGCCCCCTCAGACCCTGAAGCTGCCTCCCACCCCATCCTGCACGTAGCCAGCCCAGCCCCGAAGCCACCGCTCCCCCCGGCACCGCTCCACGCTGTGGTCCCACATGCTCCTGCCTCCCAGTGCAGGGCTTTCCGTGCCGAAGGAGGAATATTTTGACAGCAGAAGCCAGAGAGAGAGAAATGCCCTGACATTTTGGGACACTTTGGGACCTCTTGCCTCCCAACTGTTATAGTGCAGGTGTGACAGTAACATATCCGACACAGAACTGAGTTTCATCTCTGAACAAGACTTAAATACCATTGTACGTGTCATCCTAAGGACTAGCAGAAAATTATAGGGTCTGCTCACGGGCTCTCCTGGGTCCTGCATGATTTCCCCTCTCTGTCACCCCTGTCGCCAGGCTGGGGCTTTCCAGGCTCCGGCAGACGCAGGGAGCAGAGGTGTGCCTGCATCCGCGTCGGGATGAGCAGCAGGGCAAGGAGGCTTCCCTGATCTCTGGGTGGTGCTGGGCAAGGATCTGACACACGGAGATGAATGCAGGAATGTAATCGCATCCTGCAGCCCCGCAGATACACACTTTGCTCCACCATCCATCACGTAAAGGGCACTGGGCTTTTGTCAGGCTATTTGCCCTGACAGGGACAAATGTATATTAGATTGTTAATTAAACAGCAACCAGGCTGCACTCGGGCATGATTGAGCCCACGAGGACCTTTTAATCCAATGTGAATTTATTAAAGGGGCCCTTCCGCAGAAAAGCTGCCCTTGGGCTTCGTGGAGAGGCAGAACCTGCTGGCTTGGACGCGTGGAGCAGCAGAGCAGGCAGTGCTGCTGCAGCCATCAGGCTTTGCCTTCCTGGGGGGGCGTTCATCCACAGCATGGGCCTTTTGGAATGACTTTTTGGCTATCAAAGATTCTTTGGACCCGTTTCTAACTTCAGGGTCTCATCCCTAGACCTCCTCCCCTCATCTCTCCAGCCCAGGGTGGTGGTTCCCCTCCCAGCAGGAGCTCAGAGCAGGTTCCTCCCGGGCACAGTCTCTCCTGGGAGGTACACAGTAAATCATGCACCCCCCACCCAGGGAAGCATCACGGGGTGCTCAGCCCAGGAGCATCTCGGGATGCGCCACTCAGAGCAACGTCTTGCTCTGTCCCCTCTGGAATGTGAAATAGTCTTTTCCTGACCACTCTCCTATCACATCAGGCACTCAAGGACTTCCCAAACTGACTGTACACAACCTTTCTGACCCCAGGAGTGGAAAAGAAAGTGCTTTACAATGGAAGGACAGCAATGGGGGAGGGAGCTCTGCCTGCAAGTTCAACTGGCCGGGGCCAGGGGAGCCGGCTGAAGGCTTTGCACAAGCAGACCAGAGTATCAGGAGATGCTGAGAGCCCAGGAACTGGCACAGTGGAGATGCGGCTGATCGGGTGCGAGAGCTGCAAACGCAGCCCAGAGCGGACACAGAAAATCCCTGCTTGGGAGCTGATGGCCCCACTGAGCCCCGATCCAACATGGAGAAGCAAAGCCCTTCCAAGGAGGCATGATGTACACCCAGGCAGCTGATCTCAGCACCATTCCTCAATGCTAGAAAGAAATAAACCAAAACCAGCACCGCCACCACCCTCTCAATGCAAGGCAGAGACCACCCCACCTTGGGTACCTTTAGATGAGGCGCTCAGAAAAGCAGCTGGAGTGGGAAGGAAGCACTGGGACGTGCTCCCTTGGGAGGGTGGTAAGAACAGGAGCCACATACAGCTCAGCAAGGAATTAGGTATGGCAGCTCTTGCCTTAGCCCAGACCTTCTTTCATGGTTCCCCAACACTGAGATGTGGAGCCCTCCGACCTGCCAAGCCCCCTCCATCCCACTCCCCTCTCTCTACCGCACCCACGCTCACAGAGCTAGAGACCCTCACATTCGGCATCCCCAGGTAAGAGACCAAGAGATAGATATCAGCATCGAGCAACCCCCATGAGGGAGATTGGCCTTAAAGAAATCTGCTCTTGGGGAACCTCTTCCTGAATTTCCTGGGCCCTTGGTACATGACAGGCTGCCCGGGAGTCACATATTCAGACGTCGCTTTGGGTAAAACAAACAAGCGTCACCTACTGCCAGCTGGCTCTGCACACATCTCTCTGCGCGAGCATTTCTTGGGACAGAAGGAGCAGTTATTCTCTCTGCCCCTGCATTTAAAAGGGCTTTTTCCGTGGCAGCGACCCGCCGTGCTTGCACTTCAGCTCTGCTGGTCTTTACAGGACCTGGCTCAGAACCGCAAAGCACTTCCAGGGGGGACTCAGCCCCACCTGGGGACTTGCAGGTGGGGTTTGGGGCAGGAGCGGTGGTAGGAGCTGGGAAAACAGAGCAGTTGGCAGAATTAGACTCAAAGCACCACAAAGAGAGAAGAATAACAGAGGGGAGGACAGGAGCGGGGGCGTTATGGACAGAAGCCATCATTTTGTGGGGCACCCGCACCCATGCTGACCTGCCAGCAGGGAAGGGGGAAAGACGGAATCCTGGCTACTCCATCCCCTGGAATCAGCCCCATGCATCCGCCAGCACTCACCCTCTGCTGACAATGAGGCGCAGGGCGTCCAGGTTGCCATGGTAGGCAGCCCATAGGGTCGGGGTCATGCCATCCTCATCCGGCGAGTTCAGGTCCTTCTTGGTGGCTTCCTTCAGGAGGTCCAGGTAGCCGTCCCTGGCTGCTCGGTGGTACTGGTCGTTCATGGTGTGGGTCGGTCCCCGGGCGAGCGCATGGGTGCCCAGGGTGGCTCAGAGGATGGGCATGGATATGGGGAAGGGGGAGCTGCCAGGAGGGCCCAGCTCGTTTCGCACAGCGTCGCCGCCGTTGCCGCCGTACCAGGACACCTGAGAAGTCCTGGCTGGGGAGGCAGGAGCTCCTCCAAGCCCAGCCAGCCAGGCTCTTCAGCGCTTCCCCTGGGTCCTAAGCATCCTCCGGCCCCGACGGCTCCTCGCGACAAACCTTTCACACACCAGCTCCACGGCACATTAAAAACTCCAATTAAGCAGCATCGCTGCGCCCGGTTTAGCCAAGCGCTGCGGGCACAGGGTCGTGCAGCGACAGCTCACCGGGTCGACGTGTCCCCTAAGCGGAGCAGGCGGCTAGAAAAGCTCACGGGCCGTATCCTGCCCAATAACCCCGCGTACCCGTTGCCGTAGCCATCCCGTCTTGAGTGAGGGTGAGCAGCAGCCACAGGAGGAAGCGGGGGGGGATGGAGTGTGAGCCCCCGTTGCCGCCACTCGCAGCCCCGTCGGAGCTGGGCAGCAGCAAGGACCTGGAGGGATGCTCCTGCTCCGTGCAGAGGTGGCCCAGGGCAGTTTGGTGGCTGCCCTGATTTCAAAGCAACCCCCAGGGGTGTTCACAGATCAGCTTTTCCTAGTAAAAAAATCTATATTTATATATATACATTCATATTTATATTTATATTCATATTTATATTCATATACACATATATATGTACCTGTGTATACATATCTCGCTGTCTCCTCCTAGTGTCACTAGGAAGACAACAGCAGACCTGTCACCATCCCTGTCCGCACCGCCTCCCCCCCCTCAGGACTCTGCTTTCTAGGGAATCGCACAACAAACTGCAACAGGAATTTGTGATAACCCGAAGTAACTCATACAGGCTAGAAAAAAATCCCTTCCTCACCCTTTTGGAAACCAAAAAAAACCCAAAACAAAACAAAACCAACTCAAAACCAAACCCACTCCTGTCTGTAGCTCCGTACTTCCACCACAATGCAGAGGGGCAGCGTCCAGCCTCCGGTGTATTTTATGGCGACGTAGAATTTCTGGCTGCGGTGAGCCCTGGGGGGAGCTGGAAAACCCCAGGCAATTGCCTCCAGCACAGGGTTCCCGGGCTCCGGGCACCCTCTGCCGTCAGGAGAGACAGAGACAAGCCTGGATGTTGACCAAAGCACGTGGCTGTCGCAGCACAGGGTGCCCAAAGGTGAAACATATCCCCTGGGACACGCTGTCATGGAGGAGGAATTTTCTGCTCCTCTCTTGAGCATTTTGCCTGTCGTGTCCTGGATCGAGGGATGGAGATCCATAGATCTGGACCTTGCGTCTGCCACCCCAACCCTGGGACGGCGCATGGGGTTTGGAGAGGAGAAAGGCAGGCCTGGTAAATGGGTGAAAAAGGGAGAAAAGTGGGGAAAAATGGGGAAAGATTGAAAGACAGAAGCAGAGATGGCTGGGAGGTAACGAGCAGAGAGGAGACAAAATAGAGAGAAACACAGCTTATTTTTGTAAGCAAGAAGATGCCCCAAGACAGCAGGGTGGCCCAGAAGCAATCCTGGGTGCACCCACGCAGGCTGCGGTGATTAACCCCTGGGTGACCAACACGGCGTCACCATCCCGGCTGCCTGGGGACACCTGTAAGTGCCCCAGAGGGACGGTTCACCCTCCCCTTGTGCGGTTTGCTCACATGGGCAGATTCCTGCTCAGCCTCCCTGGGCGAGTCCTGAAGGGATGTGCTAAACATGGAGGAATTTGGCTCCGGGAGCCTCCAAGGTGAAAAGCAGCTTAGTAACGCCTGCAATTCATTACCAAGGTTATTTAATGATTCTTGTATTATTACTAATTGAGCTTGTTATGCTGTATGGTAGCTCCCAAGGGGGACTGGGAGCATTGCCCAAGGCAGTAAATGCTTTTTCCTCTCTTGCTGGCTGTTACGGACAAAAGAGGGAGGATAAATCCGTGCATTTAAGCCAGGGGGACTCTGAACCTCTGGCCTCTGCAAAACATCACCATTATCATTTCAGATTCACTGGGGGGGAGCCTGGGCTTCCCCTGGGAAAGGCTACAGACCGAGAAAAGATCAGCCACTCGCCCCAAAGAGGAATCCCTAAGGATCAGAGGAGGCCAGGCAGGGCAGACCCAGTACTGCTTGTGGCAGCCGGCTGGTGGCAGCACGGGAAAGACACAGGAAGGTCTCCCTGGGCTGCAGGGCAGATCCCGAGCTCTCCTTCACCATCCCACACCGTTCAGGTTGATGCTGCCCCCGCAGTGCTGCAAGGAGGAGCACGGTGGTGAGCAGGCAGGAATGGGACTGAGAAACGGACAGCAAACCGCCCCGTCTCTGCGCTTGCCCCAGAGAAGGGCAGGGATGTCTCCACAAGAAGTATCCTCACAAAGGAAAAGATCTTGCCCCTATCCACTCAGAACTGCGCTGGGTCTCCCTATGCCCCCCCCATGGAAATATTACAGCTGGGGCAAAAGAGATCTTGAGCAAAAACTCTCCCCTCACCTGGCAAATGCTTGAATCCCATCTGCGCCATGGTTTGTGCCGCGATTTATTCCTCCTTGAAAGGAGAGAAGTTGAGCTCCTGAGGGCCAGAGAAAGGTGATCCCACTCCAAAAAGTCAGAGGCAGTGTATCAGCAAAGGGGAACACGGATTCCAGCCCCCAGATCCTGCCCCATTCTAGTACTAAACCTTCCTCATTGTTGTCACCGTAGGTGAGAAAAGATTGAGCTGCCCTTGGCACTGAATAGATACAAATGCACGTTTATTCCTTTTCCTCAAGAACATTCTGGGCATAGAGCGTAGTGATGGGACTAGTACAGGGTAAGGCACAATATTTACCGTGCTCAGTTAAACAGGAAGCCAAGCCCAAAATCATCAGCAAAAGTAAGTTCATCCCCTAAACCCTCTTCTCTCAAGGGAAGAGATCTCATGCGTTGTAGGGAGATGGGTTTGATGGGGTGGCTTTTCTCTGTGGTGACCATGACCCTGCGACTGAGCGGTCTATGCCATGCTTAGCAGTGTTGTCACCTCATGCCCTGCCTGGGTAAATAACCCTTATCTCCTCATCTCTCTCCTGCTTCCCCAAAATCAGCTATTGCACAAAATGGATCACATGAGTTTCTCTGAGAAGCCCATGAAGCACTGCCGTTGGCTCCAGACATGGTATAAATCACAGAGACATCCCAACCGGTATAAATTCTTTGGCTGACCAAGCTGCAGCAACGGGGAAACTTCTCCAACAGCCTGGCAAGAGCAGTGATTTGGATTCCAGACAGCAAAACAGGTTGGTGGACTGGCTTTGTTTGAAGAGTTAATTTGCTTTGTTTCAGGGTTTTCATTGAGAGTCAATGAAATCCCAAGCTTGGCACAGGTGAGGGGCTTTAGAGGAAGTGACAGCAAAAAGAGTTCACTTCCTGAACAGTATAAACCATGAATCCAAAGATTCCCAGGGCTTTCTTAGCTTTCAGTGGCCTGTTCCCTAGCCAGGAAGTATGACATTTTCTCAGAATGTTTAGTGGTTGACATTTAGAAATCAAACCACACTGGCCGCTTGCCACAGGATATTTGATCCTGTGGGTGCTCTTCTGGTGCTTTTCCAACATCTTGCATCAATAAACACCTAAACATTGCGTGAGAAATTAGACATGCTTTGTTAAACTGACCTGGGATTTCCCCAAGCAAAAGCATCTTAACCAAGAACACAGCCTTCAGGGAACCGGGAAGAGAAAGGTTGAAAATGAGCTCATCCCTCTTTTTGCGCTCCTTGTCTCAGCCTTCCCCGTTCCTCTGATACGTCCTCTCCTCCTCATCACATGTCCTGCTTTGGTCCAACCCTGGGCTATTCAAAATGAAGTGACGCCTCTCATTCATGGGGCTCTCCTCCCAACAGCGCTAGCCCTCCGCTACGGCATTAGCTGAACCATGACCGAAGAGCCCGTGCGGAAGGACAGCGAGATCAGACACCCCAACTCCAGCATGGGCTGCGGACACAAGGATGACAAAGCCAGCCTGGCTTCGAGCCAGATGGCCTCTTTCAGCCACCAGCCTCATCAGCCCCCCTCCACTCCCGCCTCCAAGGAAGTGTGGAAAAAGGGCGGCCGCATGTTCTCCATCCTGCTGGCTGTGCACTTAGCCCTGCTGGCCTGCACGCTGGTGAGCAGCGGGGCTTTTGAGAAGATTGCCGTGCACGATTACGACGTCTTCTTCCTGCTGACTGTCATGATGCTGATAGTCATCGTATGGATCATCTTCTACCTCGTCGGCACCTCCCGGTGCCCAGATGCCATCCTCTGCAGAGACTCCCACGCTGGGCCCATCTGGCTGAGAGGTAGGAGCTCTCGGAGGGGCTAGGGCTGGAGGGGAGATGCAGGGTGGACCGTTCGTGGGGGCACCAGTTATTACAAGGGAAACAAAAAACATCTGGGGCACAGCCTCCTCCGCTGGGGCATGGCACCGTGCCCTGCTTCAGAAGGTTAGCTCCTGGTCCCTCCACCGGTTTCACTGCCAGGTCTCCCTTCATCCCACAAGGGCTCTTGGTACTTCACACCAGGGTTTCTTCCCAGCCTTGCCATTGCTCCTGCAAGAGCTGTTAGGCCCAGGCAGAGAACAGGGTCGACTGAAAACCCCTGCCAGCCAAAAGTATTGTGTGATTCTGTTTGATGCCAAGATAATTTGGGTGCTGGGAGAGGAAAAACGGAGGTAGAAGCCAAGCCTCTCCACACCCGTAGTTATTCTTCTTCCTACCTACCTGCATTAGCGCACATGTGCATACATCTGTCCAACCACAGGTATTTTGGTTCCTCAACAGGAGGCCTGATCCTATTTGCCATTTTCAGTCTTGTCATGGATGTGTTCAAAATAGGATATTACTCGAGCTTCTACAGCTGCCTGTCTGCAATCAAAATAATCTACCCCATTGTGCAAGCAATATTCGTGGTCATCCAGGTGAGAGGGTTGTGCTCTGTCTTGGGGAGGGGTAGAGAGACAGAGCCACCAGGTGAAGGAACTCTGATTTCATGGACATAGTTCATCTTCCCCTGCCACAAATGCAAGTGCCTTAACTTGCCCCTCACCCATCCCTAGCAAATATCTTCCCCCAACAACCACAACAACTTCCAGCTGTGGCAACTCACTTTAAGGAACTGATTTAAAATTGTTCCCATCCCGTGGCATTTTGGCTTATCATGAACTCCAGGCAGCCCCCAGCCAACCAGGTCTCCTTTCCCATGAAGAAAGGAGAGGCAGGAAGACAGTCAGGGCAGGGACTGCCTTGCAGTTTGAAGTCCTACGCAGAGGACCACCTGCTCTGGGACAATAGCAAGGAGGGAAGCGGTCAGATAGGGACAATTTAGACAGGAACAGGGGCTGGCCACAGGCAGAGCTATGGCAATGGGACAGGGCAGGAGGAGCAAAGAAAGAGCAGACCACAGCCAGCAAATGGCCAGGATGCCGGACAAGTAGGCTGGACTTAGATGGACTCAAGTGGAAGAGGCTCCAGCTTGCTCTCTGCCGAACAGGGAGCCCCCTACTTCAGCATGATGTAATCTGCTTTCTTGCTTTGTTGGAAATAACAACTTTTTTTTTGCCCCTGCCAGACGTACTTCCTGTGGATCTCTGCCAAAGACTGTGTCCACGTACACCTGAACGTTACCAGGTGAGCACTGCTGCTTCTTGGAATCCCGCTGGCCCAGGAGACCTGGGCCACCGCAAACTCACTGCACTTTCTCACACAGCTAAGAGGCAACAAGGGGATAATCCCGTTTCCCTTAACGCTGGCCAAAACAAAACCTGCTCAGTCTCCAGCTAGCCTTACTTCCCAGCTCAGGCAGTTGAGGTTCGTGACCTGTGGATATAGCAGGGTTGGGTCTCAATTCAAGAATACAAGCATTACTCAAAGCAGATTAGTATTAAATAAATAATTAGCATTAAATAAAATGATTCATAGCTGACTTTTGCTTCCCTGAGGAAGACAATGATGCAGCGGGCAAGCCTTAGACTAAAACAATATCTTGTTCACTTTTGCATGACCAGATCTACTGGAGACCAATCCAGATCTATTAATGTATTCACTATTGAGAAGCTCTTCCAAAACCAGCAAGAGGAATCAGGCCTTGCTAATTGTCATGAGCATGGACAAAAAATAGGAAGAGAGAGAGAGCAGCAAAGCAAGGGTCAGGATTTTTCACCTCGACCACTAGAGTCATTCTACCTCTTCAGGCAGCTCCCACAGTCCCTCTGAGCACACACTCGTCTGTAACTTGGATCGGAGCAACACAACCTAGAGCCATTGCTTTAATCTCTTTCACTTTCGTCTTCTTCTGCAGGTGTGGCTTGATGCTAACACTGACGACAAACTTAGCGGTGTGGATGTCGGCAGTAACAGATGAGTCCGTTCACAAAGCGCATTCCAAGTTGAAGAAGAACACGACAGAGGAAATCTTCAAATGGCTCCTGAAAGGTAATCAGCTCATTTATGGAGCCGTCTGGCCCAGGGAGGGAGCCTGAGAGGCAGAAATTGTTCTGCAAGTCAGATTTTAACCCTTTTCAGAAGGCCAATCTAGAGATGAAGATTTCTTTAACAGAGCTGTTAAGGAAAAGCCAGGTCTTAATGTTCATTTCCTAACCTGTATCACAGAGGAGTCAGAAAGGTGGAAGGGCCTGTACAAATGGGATGGGAGAGAAGGAGAAGAAAAAGAGAGATTTAACCTGCCACCTAACTTCTTCAGAAAGGACACAAGGACCAGAAAGCTGAGGTTGAAGTGTCCTTCTTTTCAAAGTGGTCACCTATAGTTCTGCCCTTGGTCTTGTTTTTCACTGACCAAGTTTCCAGTTCTTCAGGGTTGCTAAGAAATGTTGGCTCCTTGTTTTAATACCAGTGCATCTACGTGTTTTTATCTTGTTTCAGCGGGAATGAGAAGTAGCTCAGCTGAAGAATGCAATTGCGATAGCCAAATCTGCCAGATCTTCAAGAACGGCTACTTTTGGCTGTACCCCTTTAACATTGAGTACAGTCTCTTTGCCTCTGCCATGGTCTATGTCATGTGGAAGAATGTTGGACGCTTCATAGACCACCACTCCCACCACATTCACCGCCTGAAGTTCAGGCTTTTCCGAAGGACCTTCTTTGTAGGCATCGTGTCAGGCCTCATCATTCTGGTGAGTGGCTTGGGAGTCCTTATTCTTTATGAGGTGCAGGTAAATTCCAGCACTGAATCCCACAAGAAGAGCCAAGCACTCACCATGTACTACATCTTCAACATTGTTTGTCTGGGATTGATGTCTCTTGTCTGCATTGGTGGCTCTGTCATCTACCGGTTTGACAAGAGAGACATGGATCGGCACAAGAACCCAACCAGGACCTTGGACGTGGCCCTGCTGATGGGTGCAGCCTTGGGGCAGTACGCTATTTCTTACTACTCCATTGTGGCCATTGTAGCCAGCACGCCAAGGGACGCTATCAGCGCGCTCAACCTCACCTATGCCCTCCTAATGATTGCTCAGCACACCTTCCAGAACATCTTCATTATCGAAGGCCTTCACCGGCAACCCCCCAAGGAAGACCACAAGCACGATTCTCACCAGAAGGATCTCTATGGACTCACCTTTGTCAACATCAATGCAGTGTCCCTCCGCATGCCCGACAGTGGCAGCACCTTGGCACCTAGCACTGCCTCTGGCGCTGAAGCCATCCATCCTTCTGACCTCGTGCGGTCCCTCACCGCCCCCAAGAAGATGAACTGGAGGAGGAAGTTCTTAAGGGAGATCTCCATGTTCCTCCTGCTGAGCAATATCATAGTGAGTACACGCAGAGGGAAGAGATTGTCAGGGTGGGGGGAGAGGGTGGCAAGCACAAGGGAGAAGCGTCTGTGAAGGAAAGGACATGGCCCATACAAAACCAGTCCTTTTGTGCCAGTATTTATTTCAGTATTTGTATTGGTTACTAGCAGATATGTAGAATAGCTTTTTAAAGGCAATAAAACACATCAAACGCTTCTCGTACACCGCCAAAGAAAGGGTGTAAGGTGACAAGTACCTGGGGTGAAGTCCGGGTTTTCCTGAGAAACAGCAGCATGACTCTTCTCAAAACTCATGGCCTTGGAGTCCAAACCCTGATCCCAGTTGCTACGAGGAAAAACTGGTCGCTGACAACTTCATTCGGGTTTTCCGCTTTCATGAGCAGCCAGGGGACTGCAGTTCCCTGCAAAAGAAGTGTAGGATTACAGCTGCACCTCCAAAGAGACAAAGAACATATTCCATCTCCAGAGTACCTCCAAATCCTCAGCTAGCCAAGTCACATTGTGTCCTCAAACCGATTTTACACATAAGCTCACAAAGGATGCGCTGAAACCCCGCCATGCAACCAGACACATGTGCTGGCTGGGCTTCTGAGCTCAACGTCCACAAATGAGCCTGGGGAGACCAAGCTGCTGCCAGCTCAGCGCTACCCACACTTTAGAGTTCAAAGTCCAAAGAGTTTGAACAGGCCAGGATCATGCTAACATACAACATGCTCAAGGTCTTCTCCTGGTGAGTGCTTCAGCCCTTGGTCCAAGCCCGCCTTTGAGCGTGAGTCAAAACTAGGCTTAGGGTACAATACTAGACCGTACTCAATCTTAGTGTAAAGACAGGCTCCTGGCGTTGGTGCCATGCTCAGAAGGTGGCTCTTTTTCCACCTCTTGGTAGCTGCCATTGTGGGTGCTCACTGTACCGCACACCTTTCTCATTGTGCTGTTATTCTCCCCTTTTCTCAAACAGCTCTGGATCATGCCAGCATTTGGTGCCCGGCCCCAGTTTGACAACGATACAGAACTGAACTTCTATGGCAATTCCATGTGGCCGGCCATCGTGGACATTTGCCTGCCCTTTGGGATCTTCTACCGAATGCACGCAGTGGCCAGTTTGCTGGAGGTCTACATCATGTCCTAAAGAACTCTCTCCTAAGGAAGATGAGATCCTCCTCAACCAATCCACCTTCTTCCCGCCCCAGGGCTGGGAGACTGCCCAGACGCCCTGAGGGGTTCCCCAGCACTGCCTGAATCACATCCCCTTGCAGTGTTGGGGCATTTAAGAACTGTCAGTGAAGATCATCCAAAACATAGTCCAGATTTTATTTTTGCTACTTGTGTGTGGATGTGCGTGTGTGTGTGTCTGAAGTTCTTAAAGCCTACAAGAAAAAAAGAGGGGGGAAAAAAAAAAAGGAAGGTGCCTAGAGCAGGATCATGGTAATTACCCTTGGTTCATGCAACAGAGATTCATCTTCCTTCTTAAAAGCCTGTTCACTCCAAGTGCTCGGCATCTTTGGACAGTCAGTGCCTGGCCGCAGGCAGAGACCCGGTGGGTACGAGGGGCTAACATGGGCACGGAAGGCAAAGAAAGGGAAAACACTTCAACTTCTGGTACGGCCAGTCGGAAACCTGCAGAGATGTGAAAAACAAACCAGTGACCACCAAAGGCTTTGGGAAACGTTTTAATCTTTCCTTTCTGTATCACCCATTTCTATTGGCCCCCTTGACCCTTCCCTGCATCAGCCCTTGCTGTTTTCCTTCCGCTTCAGGGGGGCATCACTGCTGCCGGGTGAGTTTGTTCCCTGCAGCCTCCCCCTCCAGAGGGACACGTCGACTCTCGGGGAGAGCTGTGCACGTGATCCTGGGCTGGCCCTGATATGCGATTCCTCTAAGCACAACTTTTTTCCCCAGTTTTCCTGAATCAGGGCTCAAGAGCCATAAAGATCACATGAGCAATGCAGTCTGGGGAATGATGAAGAGGTTTGCTTCTTTTTTTTGCCTTTTTTTTTTTTTAAGTAATGATTATTTTTTTTTAATATATAAACTTTTTTTTTGTACGCAAAATTATTTATTGATTTTCACTGTAAACACTGAACTCCTGAAGGTACCTCCTGTGCCCTGCAACACAGAAATCAAAATCCAATGCCGCAGCCAGTTTGAGCTCCCGTGCCCTGAAGGGATGGATGCTCGTGCTGCACCCTTGAGCCTGGGTGCGGGCTTTGATGCTGCGAGTTCAGCCCTGGCACCCAGACAGCCCCAGTGGGTCCCTGCCGCAGGTTTCTGGGTGCCTGCAGCTCTCCATGAACCACTGTATGGTTGAGGGGGCTTTCAGAGCCGGACTGCTGGGCTGTAGGAGGCAGAAACGGCTCCTCTGCTGTGCCCAGAGTCCAAGCAGAGCCTGAGAGAGCCGACGCCGCCAGGCTGGGAGAGCGCACGCCAAAACGGCACAGCTGAGCTTTGTCTGTTCCCTGAGATGTCGGGGTTTATCGTTCCAATAAAGAACACCACCAAGGTGGCAGAAATCATCAAGCCTTTTCCTACGGGCGTGTGTGCATCCGCCAAATTTAAAAAAAAATAAAATAAATTAAAAAAAAATAAAAAATGGAAATCATGGTAGTTGAAATCGAGTGATGCAATTTTCCACTGAAAGCCCAGACTGCCAGCCTGGGCTCCCGCGTTTCCAACCACCTTTCCCTGCCAAACTGGGATCACCAAACCAGAAGGGACCAGTGCCTCGGGCTGGTCTGACACCTGCCTGCCTGCCAGCAGCCTTTTCCCGAGGAAGGTAGAAGATAGATAGGGGTAAACCCTGATGTCCCCTGCCCCTGGAGGACCTCACTGGTCCAGCACCTCTGGGGGGGGTCAATCCTTCCCTTCCTGAGCCTGGAAACAGCGAGGCAGCCTCTCCCAGCCCTCCAAACCAGCAAAGGCCTGGCTTTATTTTACCTATTGATCTGGTGAAGATACAATCTCTCCCTAGAAACTTTACCTTTCATAAAACAAAAGCCTGATTAATTTAAACTGCAGGAGCCACAGATTAGGTCAGAAAAGAGACATAAATGGGGCATAGACGTCAGTCTTACGTACACCCCCAGACATTGTTTTAGCCCAAGCTGCTGAGATTGGACAGGGGCAGAAAACACTTTTAGTCACCTGCTGTGTTCCTGGGGGGTACACGGGGTTTTCCTGCTGCACATTCCTAATGGTGCCTGGTCCCATGTCCCCAGGGCTGGGCGCACGGAGCCAGGCAGGGCAGAGTTTGAACCGCTCTTCTGTTCCGGACAGACCCTAGGGGCACTTCGGGGGCTAATTAAACTCATAATGGGTGCAAGGAGGACCCCACGACAGCACCGATACAGGCAATGCCAAACCAACCGCTCCAGCAGGAACCACAACATGCAACCACAGACAATTGTGCCGGGATAAACCAAAATGCTCTGGGGACAGCACAAGTTCTGCAAAGGCTCCTTGCTAAGCTGAGGCATCTCCAGGCTGCAAGTGCAGGGAGGGCAGGGGTTTCCAGCCGAGGGCTGAGTTCTTCTTCTGCCCTCCCACCACAGAGACACAGCTTGGGAGAAGCAGCAGGTAGGGAAACGGCCATCAGTGAACCCTATCCATATACCCAAGAAAGGGCACAGAGAGAAACTGAGCACCCACGAGTCTAAAGAGCAAAAAAGAGAACCCCAAATCTTAGCAAAACTCCACTGTAAACATGGGTCCTGCTGTGTGCTCAAGGATTGCATACCTAGAACATAACAGCTTGTAGTCAGTTGGTGCACGAAAGAATGATCTCCAAGGCTGATGGAGATCATAGAGTTTGTGTTGGAAGGGACCTTAAAGCCCATCCAGTCCCACCCCCCTGCCCTGGGCAGGGACACCTCCCACTCAACCAGGTTGCTCCAAGCCTCGTCCAACCTGGCCTTGAACCTCCAGGGATGGGGCAGCCACAGCTTCTCTGGGCAACCTGGGCCAGGGGCTCACCACCCTCAGAGTAAAAAATGTCTTCCTGACATCTAATCTAAGTCTGCCTTCTTTCAGTTTAAAAACATTACCCCTTGTCATATCACTACACTCCCAGATAAAGAGTCCCTCCCCATCTTTCCTGTAGCCCCCTTTAGGTTCTGGAAGGGGCTCTAAGGTCTCCCTGGAGCCTTCTCTTCTCCAGGCTGAATGGCCCCCAATCAGCCAAACATCCCTGCGCAACTCCTCAGCGCAGCCAGCATCCCGGCCGTGTCACCCAAACCCAGCTGTGCCCCCGGAGCAGGGATTGCCATGTCCTAGTTGCATGGAGCCAGGCCCTTTCTTGGGACCCCGCAATGCCAGGTGACGCGGCCAACTGACCCTGGTGCCTCCATCACTACCCCCTTCACCACGGACCCACAACACACCTCCTCACAGCCCAGTTAAACTGGGGGAAATCTCTGCCTGGTGGAGTTTTATGGGAAAGGAGAACAGCCCAAACATGAGTACCGTGAAGGGGTCCTGCTAGTCGAGAGCCACTTAGTCCTTCAGACATGCATCCTCATGACAGATCCCTGCAGAAAATCTCAGCTGTCAGCTCCATCTTCCGCACCTGGAAGGAGGGAAACAGGGGCACGGGAGCTGGGTGAACAGGAAGCCTGTGTCAGAGCAGAGGATGGGGCCGGGACCCGAGGCCACCGGCAGCATTCTGCTGACTGCTCCTGCCATTGCATCAATTATGGAGCAGCAATGGGATCCGAATCAGGGGGTGGGAAACAGGGACAACGGTGTGCCTCAGGGTGACTGTTTAAATGGCAGCTGTTTCGAATGAAGAGCTGCAGGAAAGCAAAGGGCTGCCCTGGGGCTCTCACGTCTTGCCAGGGGCTTCCAGTCGCGCTGGCTTTGGTATAAAAGCCACCTTGGACTGCCAGGGAACTGAGGACCTGCCGTGCTGCAGGGGCTTGGGGGGGAGCACTGAACCCCACCGGTAAAAACCACTCCTCAAGGAAAACCAGGGTGAAGAGCCGAGTTCAGGGAGTACCAGCCCTGCAGATCCAGCCCCAGGGCTTGAGCCACTGCAGGGGTGTTGAGAAGGTCCCAATCCAGACCCTGGCCAGAGGCACGAGGTGCTGGAGCCACAAGGGAGAGCGGCAGGAAGAGGAAGAGCCAAAGAGCAGGAGATCAGAAGTCACTGCTCAGACAAAACATAGCCAAGACCAGGACTGAGTCATCATTCCACCGCTACCAGGGTTTTGCATCCCCTCCTCTGCTTCTTAATCATCTGTTATTTGAGGGCGAGTTTTGTTTTATTAGAGGGGGAAAAGAAAAAAAAAAATAGCCTTTTATCTGGGTGATTTGGTCTGAGGCGTGTCAGGGACAGGGGTGGAATCCGAGTTAATTATTACCTGTCAATGCAGCAGCTGGAGAGCGGATGCTTTGAGGAGGTCACAAGGCTGGAGCTGAGGGATGGCTCTGCAGCACAAGGCAAGGTGCAGCCTGCGAGCAGGACCAGGTCCAGGGTGGGAGGGTGGCATCAGGGTGGAGGCAGCACTTCCCAAGGACCAAGACAACGGTGCTTGCCACCAAGGAGCGACTCAACACCAGCAGGAGGTCGAAGCACCAAGGGCCAGCAGGGAAAACACAGAGCCACGTTTCAGGAGTGGAGCCAGCACACGGAGCCAATCTGCTTCCGCAGCGAGGGATGGAGCTGGGGCGGTGCAGCAGGGCTCACCCTCACCCGCCTTGGATGAGGCTCTTTGCAGCCACCCCAAAAAGCGCTCACTCCCTGGCCCCGCAGGAGACGTCACCGGCGCGGTTATCGTCGGAGGAGAAGGAAGGGTGTGGGCCGGCCGGGGAGTCGCGAGGCGCACGGCATTTCTCAGGCAAACACAGCAGCTGGGCACAAACCTCCTTCCTCGCCAGGTCCTGTTTACAGATCCGCTTGGCCCAGCCTGGGTGTTATTACTGCTAAGTGCACAGATAACGCCATTAAGCAGCACTCGGCCGATAGCAGAGGGGCAAACATCACTCCTGCCGTTTAGCAGCTTTCTCTCAGCCTCCGGGTACAGGCAGCGTCCCCAGGGCAGAGCAGGGCAGTGATTTGTGTGATCAGTTAGTTCAACTCATCCTCACCCTTCCTGTCCCTCTCCTGCGTGCTTGCTTACTTAATGACTTCGTTACACTTGTGTCAATACGCTCAAGTTAAACAGCCGCTCTTCTTCAACATAAAGGCCAAATTAAGAGGATTAACCAGTTTCCCAGGGCTTTGCAGCTCTTCTGGGTTCAATTTCAGCTCCAAAGCCAGGAGAAGGCAAGTCAGGCTAGGAAGGATGCCTCATCTTTGCAGCCCAGATGCAAAACCACTGGGGCACAGCTGGTCCCAGCATTTTATTTCAGGCCCATTTTTAAAGGAAAAAAACCTCCAGTTTCACTGAAACTTATTTACCCCAGGGTGTATTCAGACTCCTTGCCACCATTTCTCAGTTCTGCAGTCACCCCGGTTTAGGGACATGTGCACCAAAACCCAGCTGGGTTTGGTAATGTCTTACACGTACGTTACTGGCTTTGTCCAACAAAAAGGCCACCAAACAGCTCTTGGGAGATCCCAGATCCCTGCTAAGCTGTAGAATGGGGCCCGGAGGAGAGCCAGGTACCCAAAGGACAGCCCCATCACTCTCAGGTGATCCCAGAGCATCGAAGCAAGGACACGGTCCCCCAAGCGGGCTGGAGACACTGGTGCCTTGGGGGAAGGTAGAACCAACCTAGCCATGGGAATTCATGCAGACCTGCCCAGATCAAAGCCCCGCCACAGCACTGCAAGGGTTTGGTCAGACATTAAACATGACCGTTTTGCTGGCAGACGTTAAACACAACGGCTGCACTGGCCCACACTGGGTGTTCTGGCTTGGGAGCAATGGGCCCCTTTTACTCTTGTTTTCCGTCCCTTTCGTCACATCCCCACACACGATAACCTGTGCTCCCCCACCCACTCCTACCCCTAATCAGGTTCTTGGGAAGTATTTCACGGCTCTGAACTCCAAACTCACGTGTTTGCCAGCTGCAGGAACCCCAGGGCCTGGGGGTTCATCCTGGGACACACAGGAAAAACTCCTCTCCTTCCAGGGAGAGGTCCATCCTCTCCTGATGGACCCTCTGGGCTCACCAGCAGAGCCAGGAACACCAAATCCCCGTTGCCAGCCACAAAACCAGGGTAATCAGCTCACCAGGGAGTCCCAAGACAGAAAGCGGTTTGCCCTGCACCAGGAAAGGGAACAGGGATAGCGCAGCTTGGACTTAGAGCATCCCTGACCCCACATGGCTGAGCCTGCAGGGTTGCACGTGAGGGGCCAGCTCCGAAGTCAGCATTAACAGGTCATAGCCATCACCCACAAAAGAGGCAACCTTTCTGCCTAAAGTGCATCAAATTGGCATCACCCCTGCACCTAGGCTGGACCGTGAGTTTTGCCTTTTGGGTCAGTTTGGGTGTCTGTGCCCTGGATGAAGCTACAAAGTAATGGCCCACTTGAGAAAAATTAATAATAATCCTAGGATGTGCCTAAAAACAAGGGAGTGGGGAACTCAAGTGGATTTTAGCCAAAGCAGCATGGCTAAGCACTCCCAGCACAAGCCTGTGCCAGGAGATTAGGTCTATACTCGCCTGAGCCACGGCACAAATTAGTCACTGCAGTTTGTGGTTTTACCAGTTGGCACATCCTGTGCCGAGGCCGTTGACATGGGGCAACCCAGCAGGTGTATAAAGGAGCTGATGGCCATTGGCTGCCCTCAGCAGAGCACAGAGCTTCTCACTGAGTAATTAATATAATGACAATAATAGACCCAAAGTAAACAAGGAAGAAAAAGAAAAAAAATCAATGGGCTGAGAGCAGAGGCCACATTCAGCGAGGAGCAGTCCTGAGGGCTTCTGCCTGTGCCTCCATCAGTTGGAAAGACTCGCGTGCATCCTGGTGGCACTCCAAGCAAGTGGTTTTAATATCAGCTGCGACCGAGGCGGCGCCGGAGGCTGCTCCCACTCAGCAGGCAGCAGGAGGCTGCAGGAAGGTAAGGACTGGGGCTCAGCCGTTCCCCGCGGCACACGGCGATGGGGCGAAGGGGTCAGGTCCACGGCTGCAGCTGCTGGGCTACCTCCTCTTGCAGCACTTCCACCTGATCTGATGGTCTCTCCCCTCCCTCCCTCCCTCCCCTGAGCCCGAAGCAGAGCAGTTGTGGCCCCAGGAGAGGGGAGGGCATTTGCTCCGGCGCTGTTATGTTGGGAGAGTTTTGGAGCCAAATGGGGAAGAGTTTAGGATGAATCCCCGCTAACAGAAGCGCACCGAATCCCCAGAGAGCAAAGGGAGACAGAGCACCTCGGCGCACGTGCAAAGGAAGAGGGAAGCGCTGCAGTTTCAACCTCTTCTCAGACAGCTTCTCCCCAAAACCCCAAGACAACTCCATATAATCCCCCCCCACCCTCAGACACATCACAGGGGTGTGCTTTCACTCCAGCCGCCTCCACTGTGGCCAAAATCACTCCCTGGAGTGAAAGCACCTTTCCATCTATAGCAAGGCTAATCTTGCCTGATTGCAGTGCACGAGCAAGGAGGTTTCTCTCTCACGGACAATATGGTTCTGCTGAGATTTGTTCCAAAATCCAGACAGACATCCAGAGCCTGGGAGCTTTTCTGTCTGGGCTGATTCCTCAAACTCCTCTGTGTTGGTGTGCTCATGGCGCTCTGCTTTTTCCTCTGTGCTACAAGTAGGAAAAAAAAGAAAAAACAGGTGTTTAGCCTGTTCCATTTTCAGCCCTCCTGGGTGGGAGGCTGCATCTTGGATCAAAAGTTACAGACCTTCTTTTATCGTCTCCAGCTCTGCCATAGTTTGCGTGACCGTACGAGGAGGGTGGTGCAACTCTCACAGCCCAAAACCACACCAAAAAGGTTGGAGCCATCAGCCAAAATCAAACAGCTCTGAATTTTAGAGCAGGTCCGAACTTGCTCTGTATTTCCACCTAATCCTTACAGCAACAAAGGGAAAGGAGGAAACCTGAATCCAGGGCTGCAGGCAGAAGTGTGAAAGGTGAGGATGGGAATGGTTTAGTCACCTCTGGTCCCAACAGCTCTAAGTACTGGTGGGGCAGGGTAGAGCCATCAAACACCTTCTTTAATGCAGGTGTCTCTGGACAGCTTTTGGCAGAAGAGCTTTTTCCCGGTGCCCCACAATGATTCTGTCTAATGGGGACATTTAATGCCTAACCTGGGCTAAACACCGATCTCTTTTTCCCCTTCGTCCAAGTTCTGAACAGGGAAGGGGAAGCTGCAAAGCAAGCAAGGGAGGGAGGTCACCACCCAAGGGGCTTTTACAACAGAGCACACCTCAGCACGCCCCCTCACCATCTTTTTTCCTTTTAACCTCCCCTTTCTTCAACGTGGCAGGTGACCCCCAGGCAGATGAGCCATGTCGGGCAACAGAGTCTCAAAGCAAAAGCCCTGCCAGCACTGCAAGAGCAGGTCACCCTCAGCCCCACCAGGCACCGCCATGATCCACTATGAGAAGTTCTGGCTGTACCGTCACTGCTCTTCAGTGCAGCAGAGGGACATGCAAGCTCAGAAGGCTGGGCAGCTCTTCTCAGGGCTGCTGGCCATGAACGTGGTGTTTCTGGGCAGCGCCTTCATCAGCAGTATGATCTTCAACCATGTGGCCATCACGCTGGCAGACGTCTGGATCCTGCTTTCCATCCTCAAGGTCTTGTGCCTGTGCTGGATCACCTACTACCTGCTGGGCACCAGTCGGCAGCCGCATGCAGTGCTGTACCGGGATTCCCATGCTGGGCCGATCTGGATTCGGGGTAAGTTCTGCCTTTATTTATCATCTCACGCTTTTCCCCTTCTTCTCAGTGCTTGATAGGAAGACAAAGACATTCTTCCTCCACTACTAAAAGAGCTAGAAGCCACAGGAGATATAGTTAGCTTGTGGTGCAAGGCTGGGGGAAGACAAGGGCAGAGTAGATGCCACAGAGAAGAACTAAAACAACGGGGAAAGTCTTGAACTTGGCTTCCCTTCAGCCTCCAACGCAACCTCACTCTGCTGTCCTTTGCCAAAGCACAACCCAGGCATCTCCCAGCAACGGAGCACAGTGGGAGAGATGTAGGGAAGGATTTAGGTTTGGCCACTTTGCAAGAGGAGAACCACCATGTTTACCTTCCGAGGCTGTCAGCGGCCCCATGCCACCCTTGTCCTTGTTTAACATCACAGCAGTTCTGTTCCCAGGGGAAGATTCCTGGCCAGTGAGTCACGTCCCAGTGACAAGAGGCTTTCCGGGGAGATTTCCCATCTGTGGTTGCCCCACTTTGTGAAATGGCACTTCTCCAGGCAGCCCTGCCTCTGGTCTATTCTGGAGTTTCTAATTAGCACACTGTCTTGTTAACTAGGCATGGAAAATTAAAGGGAAGAAAGCTGCAAGGTACCCGAGTACCGAAAGCTGCAGAGAGGTGTCCAAAGTGAAAGGGAGAAACAATTAAAGGTTCCTAACTTCTGCAGACTGCTGCTGCCAAAAGCCTCAGCAGCCTGCGTTTATCTCAGGGGTTTTTTCTCCCTGCAAGGCAGAAACCGTTGCCTGCTGTCAGCTTACCTCTGTCACTCCAGATTGCACAGAAAAGGTCAAAACTCCTGTTCCCACCTTGTAGCCAAGAAAAAACCTTGCACTGTCTCAACACCTTAAGCCAGCCAAAACACAAAACCAGGTCCAGGAACAAGGCTCCTCTTTGTCCCCTTCTCTCAAAATCATGAGACTTCCAAAGGGAAAGGCCTCCAGCTCCAACCAAATCCAAGAGGCGTGAGGTCTCCAGTCCCCAGCCAGGCTCAGATGCTCCACAGACATGTCTGTCTTTGCTTACCGGTGCTTTTGCCGTTTGCCCAGGGTCAGTGCTGCTGTTCGGCAGTTTCAGCATCCTCCTGAACGTGTTTCAGATTGGCTACAGCGCCATTCTCATGCAGTGCAAATCCAGGGTGGAAATTGTGTTCCCCAGCATCGAGATCCTTTTCATTTGCACCCAGGTACCGCACGTTACCCTTCTCGCCTGTTCTCTCTGTCCTATTCCTGGGAGCTCAAGAGGTGGGAGGAAGTGGGGAGACTTGGGAAAGTGGGTGCACGAGGCATTCTCACGAGCATTAAAGGCATTAAGGTATCACGCACCATTTCAAATACCGCCCACCCACACTCCTTATGTGCCAGCTTGAGAGATAGAGTAGAAAGATTTAAAAAAGACATCCCTCTAGCACTACCCGACACTCTGTAGGATGCAGAAGAGTTTGTTTCGTAGCATCGAAGTACGGAGAGAGGAGGGGAAATTTCAGGTTTTGTCAGCGAGATGGCCAAGACCCAGCCCCTCTCCCTGTTTGTTAATGCATCTCCCCCAACAAAATCCTTTGCGCACAAAAGTGTCTCACGCTATTTGCAACTCGCCACTCTGATACCAACCCTCCTCTCTCCAGACCCAAGGCCATATTTGAAAAGTAAACTAGCCCCTGTCTTAGCAGTAAATGCCCACGTTTATACAGGACCGAGAAAAGCAGATCTCCCAGATCTGCATTAGGTGCAGGCACACACATGCCGCAGTCACCTAAGGATGCCAACGCATGCCCCAGCACCGAAACGCAGGTACACACATGCCCCTGCACCGCTCGCACAGAGGCAGGTTTGCTCCCACTCAGACACTTGCCTTCTTGCCTGCCTGTCCCTTTCCACCGCGTGTGCGGCAGGCTGCCAGCTTCACCCTGCTCATGTCGTTATCGTTGTCAATTTGCAGGCTTTATTTCTGTGGCATCACTCTAAGGACTGCATTCAAGTCCAGCACAACTTCACCAGGTATGAAGAAGGGGAAAACTGCCTTCTACTTCTCCCTTTCTGTCTTTGATCCCCCTTATTCCTGCTAGAACTGTCTTCATCTGATCTCACACAGACTCTCTATATTGTGCGTCACACAAGAACCGAGCCATAACTTGACCAGACCCACCCTCCTTCCACTGGCCCGGGCTCACCAGCTCCCTTCGGTTTTCACTCATCCCTTGAACCGCTGCAAAGCTGGTTGCTTCCTCCTAACCCCAAATACCTCCTCGCTGCCTGGCTCAGGGCTCAATTCATGGGCTGGAGGATGAGGTGGGGTGGCCTCCCCATTCCTATCACTGGGAGATGCCTCAGCCTTCCCTCCCTCACCTGCACCCAGACTTAGGCCAGTTTCACCAGTGAGCCCAGCATCGCCTGCCCTGCTCCTTTGCGAATGGCCAAACGGGAACGTGTTCAGCCATATTCGTGCGTGCAACATCGCGCACCAACGCCCATGCGCAGAACAGGCAGAAACACACCGTGTTTGCACCCATTCTGGGTAAGCGAGAAGCAAAGGGCAGCCCCACATGGCAGGTAGACACACAGTCAGGTTGTAAACAATCTCCACAGGCAACATACAGCAGAACCACGTTTCTCCCCTCGCAGGTGTGGGCTGATGCTGACCATAGCCACCAACCTCCTCCTCTGGCTCTTGGCCGTGACCAACGACACCATTCACATGGAGATCGAGTCTCAGCTGCGTGAGGTGGAGCAGCGGTTTGAAGGCAAGGCTCCTTTTCCACGTCCCTGTTTGTCTTAGGCTGACATAAACGACTTCAGGGAGACAACAGTTCTTGATCTCAGTCATTCAGATATCGCAACCAGTTGCCCTAAATTCTGCGACTTCCCTATTATTGGAGGTTGCCTCAAGATCAGCTGTGAGGCTAGTACATCTTCACCCGGAGGGGAGGGATCTGCTATGGAACTCTGGAGCTGAGGGCTAGGTAAAGGAAAAACCCACCATAAATCAGCATTTTGGCTCACATTTACCTGTCAACTGCCAGCAAAGGACTGCCAGAGTAGAAGATACTCGTGTAATCGCTGTTCTTTTCTTTCTGAGGATATGAGGTGGGGTGGGGGGAAACTAACATTCTAAGGGTAGATAGAGGAGGGTTCACTGTGAAGGAAGGGATGTCTCTCTCATCCAGCACCTACAGTGTCAATCAGAAGGAGCACTACGTATTTGGGAAAAGACATTTGCTAAACCCTGTTATTCTGAATCCTCGCAGCCTTGAGGACTGAGCGGTACTCACTTAACTTCCTGCTGATCACTGTTTCTGAGATACGGAGACAGATGTTGTGCCTACACACAAGAAACTCCCGAAGTTAGCCATGAAATCCAGGCCATCTCCCTCTTAATTGTTGCCTTCCTCTTCTCATGCTCCAGGCAACGAGAGTGCCGCATGCACATGCCCAAACACAACCATCTGCAAAGTCTTCCAGAAGGGCTACATCCTGCTCTACCCCTTCAACACCGAGTACTGCCTCGTCTGCTGCTCCGTGCTATACGTCATGTGGAAGAACGTGGGGAGACGCATCAGCCACCACCACATCCCTCACATCAAGCCCAAGTTCAAGCTCCAGGGGGTGGTCTTTGGGCCACTACTGGGCATCAGCGCTGTAATCATCGGGATCTGTATCTTTATGTTGTACCAGATCCAGGCCACCGGCTCAGCCCCCAACCACCAGGTTTTTGTGATGTATTATTCCTACTACATTGTGCTCCTGCCCCTGATGAGTGTGGGCGCAGTGATCGGGACAATCATCCACGCCTTGGAAAAAAAGGAGCTGGACACACTGAAGAACCCAACCCGCAGCCTGGATGTGGTCCTGCTGATGGGGGCAGCCCTCGGCCAAATTGGCATGTCCTACTTCTCCATTGTTGCCATTGTGGCCACTGACCCCAGGGACCTGTTGAACAGTCTCATCCTGTCCCATTCCGTCCTCCTCATCTTTCAGAACATCACCCAAAACATCTTCATCATTGACGGGCTTCACCGGCAGCCCTTCGCAGCAGCGATCGAGGCCAGACCCACAGGACACGCTGGGGAGCAAGCAGTGGCTTCAGAGCTACCTGGTGAAGAGGAAACCACATCAAGCAGCAACCAAGAGCACACAGAGATGAAAGAAGAGCAGAATCACGAAGCCTACGACCAGAGACGAGTGAACATGCTGGAGCTGGGACAGGAGATCCGGAAAGTTTCTCTGTCCTATATCCATAGCTACTCTCACCTGAGCTGGAAGAGAAGAGCATTAAGGGAGATCTCATTCTTCCTGGTTTTGTGCAACATCATAGTAAGTATCGCTCACTCTGCCACATCACAGCTTGGCTAAGCCATCGTGACTTGCAATACAGACACGCTCTCCTCGTCTTTCTCTTGGGCCACTATCCCAGGCAAGAAACCTTTGCCCATCAAGTTTCAAACTACTGCTGAGGCAAGTCAAGACTGTTTTTGCTGTTAATACTCCACTTTCATAATAATAAGGTCTTTCTTTTTAACCTAAGAGTCAAATACAGCTAGGTTTCTTGGGTGCAGGAAAGAGACAGCTAATAAATCCTTACGTGCCAAAATTTTAGTCTCTGAAAAAGTTATCAAACTCGTTAAGGGTGTTTCATGAGATAAGTGGAGAAACATGAGGCAGCAGCAGTGAGTCTTTGTAAACATGAGTCTCCAGGCCTGAAACTCACCCAAAGTACACTGCGCTCTGGGATCTTGAATCAACATGGATCTTCGCTGAAGCCTTAAGCCAGGAATTGGCCAAGGAAACAGTGAAATCCTGTAGAAAGATGAAGCTGGCTGGGGCAGAATGAGGCTATGGCTAGATTTCCAGGAATTCAACAGGATTTGACTTACAGTAAGCAGTTAGCAGCATAACTGAGGGATTTTCCTTCTCTTCCTTGGCAACGAGACTCCTCTGATACTCTTGAAATATTCCTACAGCCAGCTGAGCCAGCGCAGAGACTAGAGTGCAGGTAGGAGACAGTTTGTCATCCTCTGACTTCCGCTCTTTTTTCCTCACACCTCTTTAGCTCTGGGTCATGCCCACATTTGGGGCTCACCCCGTCTTCGAGAATGGACTGGAAAAGTCATTTTACGGCTACTCCACCTGGTTTGCGATCGTGAACTTTGGACTCCCACTGGGCGTGTTCTACCGAATGCACTCCGTCGGGGGACTCCTGGAGGTCTATGTCACAGCCTGAACCCCGCTGACTCCCCTCCTCAGGGGCTGGGGTGAAACAGTGATGCTGCTGAACAAAGATGCTGTAACCAGCAGATATGTACACGGAAGCTTTTAAGCTTTTTCCTTCCAGATTCTGCTTTGACTTCTCCTTGCACAACATCTCCTTGAGTTTCAGAAGAGGAGGTTGGTTTATATTATCATTTTTTCTCTGTAGAGAATAGACTCAAAGCCCATAAACAATCTTACTGCTCTAAGGAAGGATGCATGCTGGTACTTTTCAGTAGTCTGCCAGTGGATGGTGTATCGTAGCGAGTGGGACTTTACCAACTCCTGTTGAAATCCTCCAGATAAAAGAATGCAAGAGCAGCCTTCAACAAAAGCAACAAAAATTGACCTACACTCCGTGGGATTTGAAAGATCCACAGGCAAGGACCACCAGCCCCACCGCTGCTCACCAACCCGCCCTCCTGCAGCACAGATGACACCTATCAGTCCCAGCCCCACTAGGAACACGTACACCCACAGTCATCCAGAAACACAACAAACACACAACTTTGTGTAATTTACAGGAGGGTCACTATGCCAGTAGTCGCTGTAATGGTCAGAACAGGGGCCATTTCTGTTTTGTTCCTGGTGCTGACACCTGGCACACCACCAACTCACGCAAGTCCCATGGGACCCAGCCCCACCGAAGTGCCGCGTTCCGGCAGCTGCGAGTGCTGAAGAGCGGGACAGGCCTTCAGACCTGCACCAGTTCAGTGCACCTTTTCCCCATCACTGAAAACAAGCGATGCCATTATCCTGCCTTACTGAGAATAAACAGTTTCTCCTTACAGGCACCCACATCACCTCAAGTGAGAAGCACTAGAGAAGTACTATGGCTGATTTTTACTTGATGCTACTTGTGCATGACGTTATCACCAGCATTTACTACCAAAGGTCCCACCCTTGCACACAGAGCTAGGTCAAGAAAGAGCTACTGCCAAATCTACTGTGAATCCCTCCCTACCCCAACACTTCCATCCTCGCTGCTGCTTTGCACATCCACAAGCATTTCGCGAGGTGCCTACGGGAACACCGCTGCACAGCGTGGTGCCTGATCAAAGACCCGCTGCTGGTTGTTCCGCAGGAGACGCTTGCTTTGAAAGCACGCAGGAGAGCGAGGGGGCTCACCACTATGGGTCCCAAATACAGCGCCTGATGAATGGAAATAAAGAGAAATTGAATTTTCATGTGTATCTTGTGAAATTTCTGGGTTTGCCCTGCGCTCACCAGACTCAAAATCAACCAACACTGACTTACACCACTCTTGGGTTCAGGGGTTATTATGATTTAAAGACAGGCTTTGGTATACAATCAATCCATTTGTTACTATCAAAATCTTTCATGGATCTTAACCAAGGCCAAAGTAGCATGGTACAAACGACACGGTACAAAATCTATGTTATTGCTTCTGTTTCTCTATAAATCAATCCCAGCAGCAGTGTGGGGTTAGGATCTGAGCCTATTTACAGGGTTTTTTTGTAATCCCTAGAAAAGCAAACTCTCTCAAGACAATAGCAGTGATGAGAGCTAGAAACCCTTGACCGCACGCATCCCACTCTCCTAAGGATTCAGTATTCAAGCAGTAATAGCACCTTTCTGTGAAACTAAAGGTGAGAGTGATTGCACGACCATGAACTTTGCCCAGTAAGTGTTTTTACTTAGGCCTGTGTCAACAGAAATATGTCATGAGAAATAAAAGCTGGATAAATTATGCTCAAATAAAGTTAATTATTATTCTCATTTCACAGTTAGCACCAAGGGATCTACAGGAGATACATACCAAGGTCTGGCCTTTTCAAATGATAAATGGGATCTCAAACCTTCTTCCTAGTTACTGACAGCTGGGGGACAAGCAATAAAATGGGCAACCCCATGACCTGGATTTTATCTGTGGTGTAATAGATAAAACACTGTTTAAGTTACTGAGCGTTACGGAGTCTCCACTGAGCAGGTGACTTTGGAGGCATCCCACTGAGACGTAAATACTCAGTCACATATGTACTACACACAAGTACGGACTGAAAGCAAAGTCAGCTGGTGATTTCTTGCTGGTAAACAGGATGGACTTACCTGATTACATGACTATCACAAACAGGAATGAAGCCCACCCCCTCCAACCCTGACACACAGCCACTGTAGATCACGTAAGTGGTGAAGGCCCTCTATGTCCTTTCCTAACACTCAGTTTTAACATTGCAGATGACGTTAAGAAATCCCACAATGGCAGCAGTTAAGAGCACTCTTCCAGGCCCAAAAGAAAAGTGGGGGGCAAAGTTTCAGCTCTTTCACTTTGGAGGGTTCTAGTTCTACATGACTCAAACTCTGGACCAATTTGTGTCTTCCTCCAGGAGGAGTAAAACCATGAACGTGCAATTTGCATAGAATTAAAATGCCCTTCAGCTCCTTCACGAGACTGACAGCAGGGCTGGGGACAGCACTCCAAAAGCCTAGTGAGAAGCGAGGTAGCCGTGACTCCTGGATTCGACATGGCCATGACATGTCGGTGGCCCACCTGCTCCTTTTTCATCTGCCATCTGCTCCACCATCCTTTTTCCTCTGTCATCCGTGAATGACTTCCAAAGCTCTCCCAGGGCCAGGCTGCCCGTTTTGTGGGTCTCAACTGCACAAAGATACATGGGTCACAAAGTCACGAGACTTGATTCCTGTTTGATCTAGTTCCTCTTCTGTACCCTTTGAGGCAGTTACCTTGGATGGTGTCTCATACCATAAGCACAAAAATAGCCAAAACTGTACAGTTCAGGCTCATTTTCTAGAGTTCAATCTTCGTTTCTGGTTACAAAAAAACAACCCACACACTGCAGAGGAATGCCAGTACACGTCTCCTAGTAGCACAAATCACGCCAGCACTCGACAAACAAGATTATAAACCTCTCTCTGGGAAAAAAAAACCAAAACATAAGCAACCAACTGCGTGTTTCAGATAATCTTTATCTTTCTCTCTGTAAATAAGCAAGTAGTTTACAGTGCAAGTTGATTTCCACAGAACAAGGATCAGACTCCAAACACCAAGAAACAAACAAAAAAAGTTTCCAGAGGAATTCACGAAGAAACAAAGGAGAAAAAGAGAGGACGGAAGAGATCATGAGAACCAGCAGATCCATGGGGAGAAGAGGCAAGCGCATGGGACACAGGATGCCCCACTCCAGCTGTGCGATGCAAGTGCCCTACAATCAGAGGCTGGCCCCACCAAATCACATTCTTATACACAAGAGATTCCAAGTAAAACAGAGACTTTAGCCCGTTTACACCTGAACAGAGATGGGGTCAGGGTGGGAGTAGTGCTAGATGGCAAAGCGGGTTGGAGATGGGAGGGTGGGGAAAGAAACCTTTTTATTTCACATTATCTCTTATAATTCAGAAAACCATTCAGGCTTTATTTCAGCTTTTAACCGGCCTGTGATTCCAGTCCCCTTTTCAGTACCCAAAGAGAAATCACCCGACTACAAACCAGCAGAACACTAGAGCAGCGCTTTCTCTAGGAGAGGACAGTCACGCTGCTATCACTCTAGCTTCAAAACTTGGGCAAGGGTTACAAGATGCATTAAGAGTGCGCCATGCCTGTCCCCTTACTTTCCTGTGTGAGACCAGCTTCCACAGAGTGATCCCACTGGTTCTAAACTGTGGTAAACAGCTCATGGTCAGTGATTTTCCTGAGAGCCTGAACACCAGAGCACCAGGACTAGGCTTTGGTGGAGAGGGAAAGGTCTTAGTTCATGACAGGACCCCTCACGTTTCATTGTCTAAAGACCATGAGGTCTAAGACAGCAGCCTCTCCCCATAGAACACAAAATGTGACTCAAACCCCAGGACGTCTCCACCTACCAAAGTGCAACCCCATGCAGCTGAGCCAAGCCAGCAGGTCTCCCACCAATTCCAATCCTGGCTTCCCAGACTTCGTGCTTGGGACACAATACATTCAAGATCTGATAACCTGGTCACTAGCAAAATGCCCTGAAGAACTGAACTTTGCCTCAGCACTCTCCACTCCCCAGTGACATGGAGATGCTTTTCCTCCTACAACTTCCAAATTCCTCCTACAACTTCCCTGAGTGCCTCCCTCAATCCCCTGCCTTAGGCAGTAGTGTGCAAAAGACCCCTGTACTCTCTGCATTGCATCAGCCTGCCAGGGAAAGATGGAAGGATATGGTTCCTTTCAAACCCAGGTGACACTGTCCTTTCAGTCAACAGGAGAAGACTAAGGGAGTTTAACAGTCACATCTCTTCTCTGTGCTCTCACTGAGCCAGTCCCCTCCCTCCTGTGTGCTCACATGGATTAAAAGCAGGCCTTTCCAAAGTGACACACACTCCAGTGCAACAGCCGACCATGAAGGACTTGCTGCTGGGCCTGGAAGCCAAGGGAAAACTTGTCACGCCACACCAAAGCACCAGCTACTACAAAACATCTTAAGCAGCTTTCCAGGAAAGGAGCAGAGAGATTCAGAACTGAGATACAAAGTTTTCCTTCAGCAACTTCTCCTTTCATTTGGATGGGAAGGACTTCCCTACCAATATGCAACTGAGACACCAGGGAGACACCTGCAGCCAGAAGGGATGCCCTGGAAACTTTATGGAGCCACATGAAAGTAACTGCAGTTTCCAAACCCCACCTCCTGCAGGAATAGCAGCTTCTCCCTTGCACCCAATCTACAGGTAGTCTTTTTCAATTAAATGCTGACTCTGACCAGGGCAAGGACACTGTCAGATTGGTTTCCAAACCACATCCAGGAGCAAAAGAGGAACAGAAGAGCTAAGAACGGTCTGATTTCTAGTGCAACCACAATAATGGACAGTCCCTTAGACATCTTTCACTCAAGGTTCATGGTGAAGGGTGAGGGATGAGAAGTGAGCTGGGGGGGGAGGGATGTCCAAGCAGGTCCCAATTAAAGCTTTAAATGATAGGGAGGTAAATGAATTGATTGTCCTTTTGGTCTCTCAGCTGGATGTGAAATGCAGGAATAGCTGTGACGAAGCAGCACACAGCAGTCCTCAGATCCAGTGTATTTCCCTTAGTAGAGGTAAGTGCTCTCTTAGACCCGCTGGATTTCAAACAGCTTCACATCTGTGTCATACCAGATAGGGGGATCCACATTCCTGGGAGAGAAAGACAAGATCAAGTTAACTCTCTGTGGCCGGGTACACGGGATTCAAATCTCAGCGCCAAGATTACAAGGGCTGGCTACACAGAATGCTTTCATCTTTGAAAAAGAGGAAATCACTGTCTAAGAGCCAATGGGCCTTAAAGGGATGACAATATCTGCACTATCCCACAAAGCCAGAGCTTGCAACATCCCCTCTAAGCAGCAGCTGGGAATAGAAAAGCTGCCAGTTCCCAAACAAGCAATACTCCCAGAACAACTCCCTTCACGTCTCTTGCTCAAACAAAGTTTTGGAGCAGCTGATTCACCCTAGTCTTCTCTTCCAAGGGAACAATATCTTTCTATCTTCTAACTATAAAAAAATTCAGAGCTGGCCAAGTGCACACCATTCTCTCTAGAGGCCTCCCAAAAAGTTTGGAAAAGACCAAGTTAGACTGCACCCAGCTGGCTTACCTCAAATAAATAACTCCCCACATGTAGGTCCGGAACCACATGGCAGTGCCCGAGTTCGCCTGGTACTTGCGGATGAGGATGGGGTGAGGGACAGGTAGCAGCCCCACCAGCGTGCCATGCTGCAAGAACTTGAGGATCTCAGATTCATCAGTGAGACCCCTGCAAAGAGACACACCAGGAACATCCTTAGCATGTCCCATAGACACCCCCAAAACTGCTGCAGCACAAAGTTTCACTCTAAACACACACAGAAACAGAGTCAGCAACTGTGGCCACACTCCACTGAAGAAAAAAAAAAAAAAAAAAGAGCTGAGAAAGGATCAGACAAACAAGAAGCTTGGCAAGCAAAGTAACATCTCCTCTGTTGAGACCATGATGCTTTCAATTATACTTTACAAGGTTTCCCCAAGAGGCCTTCCAAATTCAAACTCTGCCAACCTCACAGAGCTCTTTACACACTGTACAGCCCTTTCTCTCCAAGAATGTACTTACTTGTCAATGCAAATCTTCTCCACCTGAGGGACCAGCACCTGTAAGAGCCGCATGATTGTCTGCAGAGGAAGCTTTGACTTCCAAGACATCACCTGTAAGCAGAAGAGCCCGCAGGGAAATCGGTGCACTGCATCAGTAGTTTTCTACAGTTATCTCCACTATCTCTCCAACAAATGAGATTTACAAAACCCACGAAGGTGATGGATGAATTGAGTGCACAACAGCAATACAATAAATTCTGGAGCACCCGAATTATGAGCCACTCAATGAAACTAGCAGGACATACGTTTAAAACAGGTGAAACAAAATACTTCTTTGCAGATGGTAGTAACTTCTGGAGCTTTGGCCACAAGTCAACAACATTCCCCATGGGGAAATCGTGCTCTGGAGGGGTTTCTGCTTTGGGGTGTGGGGGGAAGGCAGGCATTTCTGCCACACCTGTCCCCCATTATTTATTTCCTCTGTCCAGATTCCCTTACCCAGTCAGGAGTTGGGGTCCACTGTCCACTGGAGGATGCACTAGAGAGACGCCTTCGATCTCGTCGGGGGTGTGATGCCTCCTATCAATAAAAATTTTTTTTTTAAAAAAAAAATACCAACTAAACAAAAAGCCAATCACACAAGAGTGAGAAATAGAACCAATTTTCTGCTGACTTGTGCCCCGCAGCTTTTCCAGAGCATTGCTGGGAAAAAACATCTCAGCCTGTCCCAAACCCACCAGACCTTCATCACTTTTTGGAAAGCTCTGGTCAAAAGTTCAAGATCCAATTCTCTCTTATTAGTCTTCTCGCCATCACTCCGTTTTAAATTCTCTTATACTGAAGACATTACTATCACCCTGGCTTTTCAGGTCTGCCCCAAGGAAAGCTCAAAATATTCGTGGTGGGAAGGAAGGAAGGAAACAACCCTTTAAAAAACACTATCAATCTCTGCACGAGGTAAAAATGGAGAGGCTTTTTTTCATTTTGCAGTGCACCCTGACCATTCATTACTACAGCCTAGAGCTGACTTTTCTACAAAACAAATGGGAACAGTCCTTTTCTGACCAGGGAACAGCTCAAGCCAGCTACTGGACACAGAGATGTAATGACCCACAATTATGTTTCGTGGGCTGCTGAAAGAAGAAAACCTTTCTTCTGCAAGTTGCCAGCAAAGACCTCGCTTAATGACAACATAATTAATTGTGCGCTTAGGACATCCTGGACCATGGGCCTTCATCTGGTACCAGGGAAAGCCAGAAAGGATAAACAGAACTGGTCCTGGGATATTTAGAATTTATTCAAAGCCTAAAGAGCAATATTATTTTGCTACGTTTGCAGCTACAACCTTATTGTTCAGCCTGTTCATCTTCAGTGCCATGTCCTCATCAAGCTTCTAAAAATAAAATTCATAACAACATAAAAACTCTCTAATTTCCTTCAGATGACCCCACCTTCTTCCTCTTTCCTCCTCACTCTCCCACAGCCCTTGCCCCCTCACAGCTGTCACCCAAATGCTGCCAGCCAGCTGACACATTTAGGAGAGGTACGATGGAATTACCCTGAAATATGAAGGCTGTTGAACATTTCGTGAGACGCTTTTGAAATGGTTATGACTGATAAAGGGAGAACATTACAACAGATAAAGGAAGGAAATTAAATCAGTCATAAGAGTGGATAACCTAAGATTTATCCAGTACCTCTTATTAATTTATCTTAACTCGGTAGGTTGGAGCACAGAAAGAAGACAACGTTTGCACAGTGTTAAACACCACAACCCCTGGAGACAGCTGTGTGCTACCTGAGGCAGCACGTGACAGCAGCAACGATTCTCCCCACACTCAGTGCTTTACTGCCCTTCACCTCCTGTCTGCTTTTTGGCCCCCACCCACAAACATTCTGGCACACAAATAGCACTGCTGGAGCCAGGTGGGGCAGCTCATGGGCAACCGTCTGCCTGAGACCAAAGGCCCACACAGGCAAGCAGAACAAGCGGAGAGGGTCAGGACATCAGGAGAAGGCAGGAGTCTTCAGCCTGCTTTGCTACATCACTATACCATAGCAAACATACCCCACTTGCACCCCTATTCTGCAGCAGTTTCACCCAAAAGCATGTTGAGAGCAAAACAGAATGAAAGATTCTTGTAGCTCTACCACAGTCTGTAGCAGCCCATAATAAAACGCATCATCCCATCTTAACTCATAGCCTCCTGCCCCATCTGCTCCACACCTGGCAAGAGCTGATGTGTCAATTTGGCCATTCCAGAGAAAACTAAGAGAGGAAAAGCTGGGAATGCTATGCCTTTCACCACGGGGCAGCCATGGCTCCTTGTGCGAATGAATGCACTGTTCTCACTGCAGTGAAATGGCTCAGGGGACATTAAAGGCTCAGGCAGAGCGTAAGGCAGCACCAGGTGGACAAACATGGCCTTGCTGAAGGAGATGATATGCAGCACAGCCCTCGTAATACAATTCCTACAAGACAGCCTAGAGGTTTTTGATTCTGGCCAGGAAAGGACACGGACTAAGGAGTTAGAAAGCAATAAAAGATTGCTGCTTTGGTGACTTTGGAAGAGAGCTGTTTTATAGCTCTTAATGGGGAAACTAGCAAATACCAGAAGGCTGATGTTGCCACCAGAGCCTAGGAGGCCAGCACAGCCTTGGTTCGCAGACTGCAAAGCCTCTGTCTCATCTGCGTGGCCAAGCAGCCCCCACTCTGAGGGCAGCATCTCAGCCAAGCCCTCGTGGGAACACATGTTTCACAGCACCAGCTAGCCAGAAGATTCTGGTCTCCAGAGATCTCCATCCCAGAAAAGTGGGAGAGGAAAAAGCAGCAGCAGTCAAAACCTGAGCTGAAAGGTTCTGGATCAGGAATATACATCCCTTTCCAATTACGCACTCGCTGCTCTATCAGTAGCTTTCAAGGTGGAGAAAGCTCACTCCTCTAGTGTCCTAGCTCTTGTGTCACTAGCACAAACACGAAACACCCAAGATGATGCAACGATACTTCTGAACCACAGTGTTTTCCAGCACAGTGCATATGTGCACATTGCCTCTAATATGATGCCTTTCTTCAGGGGGCCAGCCAGGCCTCTCCTAAAGTCCCCGGTTTTAGTTCATTTCACACCAAGCCCTAGACCTTCCCTGCACACCTGAATGTCTGGCCTTACCCCGCTCCAGGGCTCTCCGTCGCTCACAGCTGAGGGTGGGTTACCCTCTGGTGGCGTCTGTGAAGACTCGGGCTCCAGCGAACGCATGGTCCCATCCTCTGATACCTGTGACTTCTCCGTGAGCTTGTCAATTCCTGTGTTTAAAAGACAAAAAGCTCAGAAACACAAGTGAATTAAATATGCTTAAAAGCAGGGGGTTCTTCTCTGCCCTACCATGCACAGACCCTACGGAATCGCCAGCATCTGAAAAGCTCTCCTTTCACCAGGAGAAGCAAGATCTAGGCTTGATCTCATCACCCCAAAGGAGTTCATCTGCCTCTAGGAAAACACTTCCTGATCCAAGAGGATCACAGGTTCACAGGGATATAGTTAAACTGAGCCAAAAGGTCAAGATTAGGACAAAAAGGCCACGTGGACACTAAGTCTGAGAGAAACTAAAGGCAGTTTACTTTGACTTGTTTGTGATCAGCTTGGGCAAACTGATCTGAGACTGAGAGGCAGTAAGTTATTCACGGACGTAAACTCTTAATCTCTCCCACGCCCAGCGAAAGGGTGAGCCCACACCGTATCTAACAGAGAAAACAAACCTCTCTCCTGTTAAAACTAAAGCTGACCTGGAGTAGCCACCAAACTGGTCTTCAGCGTCCCTGGCTCAGCGGGGGCGGCAGGACGTGACCCTTCCATGGAGACTCCATCCTGGGAGTTTGTGCGAGAAATAGGCTCAGGAGTTTTCTTCTTGCGCTGCAGACCTTTCTGGATGGCCTGGGAGTCCGTGGGTAAGTTGGCCAGCTGGTGAAATACATTCCGCTTGCGGATAACAGCATAGACCAAATTTGAGTTCCCTGGGAATCACGGCAACAAAATGAGCAGAGACGGAAGACTTCAAGACCTCTGACGCTACAGCCCAGCTCACTGGGTATGTGAAGCACGATTGCAGAGACCCCACAAGCTCAGAGCCATGCTTCCACCCACAAAGACAATGGCACAAAGAAGAGAGAGCAAAGCTCAATATCTTCCTATCCATTACAAAGCAGTACAGGAAATTCAGTGAAACCCTTCTAGGCTGGAAGGCTGACAAGAAACGACTTGAAAACTGACATTCAAACAACTGAGAAGAAAAAGTACAGTTTAAACCACATATTAGCACCTATTTTGAAGGAAAAGGTTCTTAGCCAAGATTCAACATTTCTCCACCTTCAAAAGAGCTCACAAACCAAATTGTGGCCATTCTGTTTGAGGAGAAACAGGCTTGAAATAGGAAAGCCAAAAGGCCAGAATTCTTACTGTCTGCAAGGTGGCGGAGAACAGAATGAAACCATCCCCTAAAATAAAACACAAATCACAACCACAAAGGCTGTTTGAAGACCTGGCAACCACTAGTTGCTAGATTTCCCTTAGGGACGCAGGATGGCCGCTCCTGATTTGCAGTTTTAAAGCAAAACATCAAATTTTGAGCAGGGAGAAATAAGAGCTCCTAGCAGGTTAAGGGATCCCACTCTTATTATTTTCTTGAGATAAAAGACTCATGCTTTTAGGAGGGAAAGGGTAAGGCATTTCCCGGAAAGGCAGCAAGTGCTAGAACTTTGTTTGGATCGGCGCTATTTGGTCTTCAGCTCCAGAGACCTGCCAGAGCAGAACCGAAAGGCACTTTTAATTGTTTAAGGAGATGGAAGTTGTTCTGTGCCCTCCCCTACACTGCTGAGCAACGTGAGCAATTTCACAGCAGCGTCCAGCCAGTCACAACTTCAGCATTACACACTCACTTTCCCTTCTCCTTCCCCTCTACCCATCTCATCTTCTGGTTTGCAGGAAGCTTATGTTATGCTGATAATCAGCTGCCACCTCGTTTTGCTCTAACCTGTCTGGGTCAGGACCCAACACTGATTACCCACTAACCCAACTTCTCAATCTTAGTCAAGTCTCCATGTAGCTGGTTTCTACAATTCTTCCCTTCTCTCATCTGTTTGGGCTTCCTCTGCACTTCCACCTGATGTTTTCTTGGACTAAACTAGTGCAAACCCACCAGCTACAGCAGTCAGTCTCTTACCATCAAACTGGTACTGAATGATGTTGTTGAAAACTTCCAGCAAGAAGAAAACAAGATGGTGGTTCTGGACAGCAGAGAACAGGAACCACGTGGTGGAAAAAGCCTCCAGGAGATGCAGTAACTTGTTAGCAGCCACCATGGAGAGAGACTTCAGGTATGGAGACACTGTGGAAGGCAAACAAAGGAAAACTGGAGAAAGAATCAAGGTGTTCATGTTGCTCTTACCACCCTGCACTTCTGGAAAAGCTTCACAGAATAGCTGAGCCCAACAAGGTTCAGAACACTTCAGAACACAAACACTTCCATAAATAAAAAGTTAAACAGCAATACGGCCTAGTAAAAGCAGGCATTTCTGCTCTTTCAGGGTCTTGTGTAGTTTTACACTAGTAACATCATCTCTGGCATAGCTCCTGAAAAGCTTACACAACTGGAGTCACCTGGACACTCACTAAGCCCACGGGAAGCCATTGCCATTGCAGAGAGGTGGCACTCCCTGCTGGAGAGGGACAGCACTGCCACCACCCTCACCAGACCTTCTGGCAAATGCCCTTCTGCCACCCCAGAGGGGCTCCGGGGACTCTGCTGTCCCACCCTCTGCCCCATCTGACTGAGCCCAGGCAATAACCCTGCAGGCAGGTCTGACCTGCAGCCGGTGCCTCCAGCACAGACTAGAAAGGATGCGTTTCCAGCAGCAGTCACTGATGCTGGTCCACGTTAAGAGGCACAGGCAGGAGCGCAGGGAGAAGGGAGTGAGAGCAGGCAGAGCTGTCCCCTCTGCAGGCCGTGGTTTCCCACCGCACACAGTGCTTACCGTTCACAACGATGGTGAGCAGGCAGTCAAAGAGAGGCTGCAGACGCTGATGCCCACTGGTTATGATCTTGTGAAAGACCTATGGCAAGGAAGGAATTCTTGAGCAAGGTAGCACCTTACTGAAATCACCCTCTCAACCAAAACCAGCGCCACCCCCACGCTAATCGCTTCCTGACACCATTCCTTCCTAGGCAGGGCCCTGCACACTCCACAATTACACAGGTGGGGAAGGCTGCTCTCACTGCAGACGTGCTCCAGGAGTACAAGCTTTCATTTACAAGGAATCTTCTGGGGACCTGATTAAGGCTCTACAACACTGCAAACAGAAACGACTGTGAGCTGTTCCAAAACGCTCAGGCAGGCTGAGACAAAAATAAACCAACAGGAAGTAAGAAACATCTTCACCTCCAACAGATTTTGACTCTGAAACCTAATTATAGCTGCTTGAAATGCCACAGAACTAATCATTTCATATTTGATTTTAGTGCAAACTTTAACTCAAATGTTTGTCCTATTTTCCCTAACTACACACTCAGACGTGGAAAGATTCAACTGCCTCACAACCAGTTCAGACATTCCCAGTCTTGGCCTTCCCACCTCTAGCTGGAATGCCTGTAGAGAAGACCTGCAGCGTAATGAAAATACAGACATGATCCAAGATTAAAGGAATGTAATAGCAAAACACATAGCGTGAAGAACAGTTCTGGTGGGCACATTCCTTCCTACTCCTTCTAATGGGAACCTCCTTTTGGAGGTTTATCAGAAGTTGCTGAGAGATTCTCTGGCAAACAAGCACTCACATGACAGGAAGGCACCACCTGAGACTAGTACTCCAAAACACACCACCGTCTACAGGCAGTATTGTGGCCCTCAGCACTACAAACTGAAAAATGAATGAAATCTGGCAGCACCCCAAAGCTGCAGGGTTGAGGCTGGTATCACCGGTGTTCCCATTCTGACAGAAGTGCTCCACACAACTCTGGTTACTTGGGACAGAGCCAGCAATGCAGTCAGATCTCCTGCCTTCCCCACCTCCAGTCAAGTCAGGTAGAGACCATGCAGCCATCCCACTCATGCCAGTCCCAGAGCCCTTTAGACACCAGTCCAGTGCCAGCCAGGATCCTGTTTTTTGGGATCATCTCATGCAGATAGAATTGCACCTCACTCATATGCGCCCTGCCAGACACATCACCTCAGGTTAAGAGCACGCAAAGACCCCACCAGTGCTTGGATGCATCCCACACACTTTCTAACTACTCAGTGGGCTGGCAGGCTAGGAAGGACAAGTACGTTGAAGGAGGAAGGAGGACAATTATTTGTGCAGGTATGAAACAGGAATTAGGAGGGAAAGAAAAGAATTGCTGGAGCTATACTCACTATGATGAGCAGATCTGCATGCGTCCCAGTGAAGACAGGGATGTCCATAGGCACGCGTACAGAATACGGCTTGTTCAGTCGAACCCCAAAGTTACGCTCCCCACTGAGAAGCAGGAGGATAAAAACCCCAATGTGCATCAAGCCCACTCGTGCTGCAGGGGAAGAGAAAAAAAAAAAAAAAAAAGGCAAAACACCACACATCTCAGTGGCGCCAGTGGACTCCTGAAGACTGAAGGGCAGTGAGGAAGAGAGGAGAAACACTATGGAAGTGAAAAAAAATGTGCAGAGACCAGACCATCCTGATAAGGGACATCCCACACAGAGCTCCCTCTGCTGCCAGTACCCACGTCCTTCCCAAGCACATCCATGGGGCCAGTACAATGTTAAGTCTTGGACAGATCGTGCTCCTCTTCATTACGTTCTTGATGTAAACCCATTACCATAGTAGGAAAGATGTGATCACTTCTTTCCACTACTCAGCGATGGAGTTAGGCCTGACTTACACCCAAGGCAAGAGCAGATTGCTCATTTCTCCCTCTTCATGGGATCAGGGACAGAGTTTTTGACATAAGGACTCAAAATGAGTTAACACATGCTAAGGATCACCCTTCCCTGTGTTGTAGCATAGACCACGTCCTGCTTCTAGCCTGTTCCAAACATTAACACCCAGCTAGCTGAACCATTCTACTCCATGCCTGCAGAAGGGTAGGAACAGACACTTGAGATGCTATTGCCCCTCAGTTGTAGGCAGGAAGCACCTTAAAAACATTCTAGCTCAACAGCCAAGCACAGATCATCCTAAATATTGAAAATAACCAACTTACACTGGTCTGCTCTGGCATCATTGAGAAAATACAAGACTGGGACAAGGATATCCAGAACATCGCTGCTCTTCAGCACAAAGAAGAGGAATTTCTGGAAGAAAGGGAAGGATTTTAGACATGCATATTTGGTTTTCAGCACCACTCACAGGACTCAGGTTAGGTAGCCTCAAGTTAGTCTCTCAAGAACATCAGAAAGGCTGGTGTATGCACCAGCTCTTCAACTCCGGTGTTACTTGTAGAGTTCTGCTCCTGCATTCACCTCAAGCACTGACCTTCAGGAGCTGCAGCCTCTCTCACAAGCTCTCCCTGGAGCCAGACTCCCCTCAACCCACCCAGCAGGGAGCAGTGCTGCCGAACAGAGGACTGCAGCATCACTGCTAACTACCAGCCCACAGCTATTCACCAGGGCTCAGTCCAGCCAGAGCCACACCAGGCTCTGGGCAACAGGTGAGGTGTGGCAAAGTTCAACAAGAAGCAGATCCACACCTTGTTGAAGTCACAGAGTTTCCAGAAGAGGACGAGGAGTTCCTGATGGAATTGGATCTTCTTGGCAGAGTTTGGCAGGTAGGTCTGGAGCAGCGGGTTTGATAACAAGCGGGCCACTCCTTTCAGGATGAATTGGAAATCCTGCCGACAGACCACGAAAGAGACTGTGGTGGGCCCAGGGCTAATGCAATCAGCATGAAATCAGACAGGAAATAGTTCAGGATAGGAGCACGTTACCTCCTCCCGGTGTATTCTTGAGAGGTAATTCACAAACAGATTGTCTGGTCCCGGAGGCTGTGTTCAAAGACAAGGAGTGACATGCTTACTGGCAACAAGGTTTACTCAGGAAATCAAAGCATAACCCCTGGCTCTGAGGGCTAATGCCTCTCATTTCAGATTTCCTCTCTTGAATGATCCAGTTTTAAATGCCAGAAGACAGAGCACTGCAGGGAACAGTAAAGTCGGGAGCTTTTCACTTACATGCTCCTGATTCAAGTCAGTGACCAAAACCTAGTGGTTTGGTCATCTACAGCTATTTAGTGACCCACAAGAAAGAAGCAGGACTGGGCCAGAGATAGCAGACTGCAAGGAGAGGAGCAGTGCAGGGCCTTACAGGTCAATATTCAATGCAAGCTGGTGTAAGAGGACCACAGGGAGCTCAGGAGAGCAGCAAATACAGACCCCAACGTCACTCACATCCACATCATCCATGGCCGTGCCAGTGGTTGTGCCATCCACAGTGGGACTTGAACTGGTGGAGCTGTCATAGTCCAAAGTGACAATCAGCACCTGGGCTGCCTCCTCCACCAGGGGCTCACGGTAGTCAGAGAAAAGCAGGTGATTGTAAGGAATCCCATAACCCACTGGGTCGTAGGCACAGACGACATTGAGGAGTGAGGTGAAGAGTGGGAGCGCGTGTCTGGGGAGGAGAAAACATTCTCAGAAGGCAGAAGCAGGAAGCAAAAGGTGCTGCCTTGGAAAGGGACTGTCTTCTCTTTCTCCAAGAGTTTGGGGTCACGATAAAACACTAACTGCTTCTCTAACCCACAACAGTGGCCCATCACTGAGCAACCCAGAGACAAGCACTGACACCCCAGCTCCCAGCTGGTCTCCTAGACTAGAGCTGAGAGGGAAGGGGAGGTGAAAAAGGCCGTGTGGCCTCCCACAGGGAATCCTGTGCAGCAATGTGAAAAAGGGGACAGGACCTCAAAGCTCTCTAGACTCTGGGAAGACAAAACTGTCTGCCTTCAGCCAAGACTGCGCTCCCCGAGATGAGCAACTGTCACCTGAGGAGCTGAAAGTCCCAGAGGAGACAATGTCACTAGAGGGCAGCATTCACCCGCCACCACCACCACCACAAACCGCCCACTGCAGTGCCATGCTACCATCTCCACCAGGGAACAGGGTCCACAGCAGGGAACAGGCTCTGCCATTTCCCACAGGACAGGGATCAGTCCTGCATCAAACTCCAATAAGCACCATGCTTGGTCTCTCGTTTTGCTCCTGAGGAACAATTCTCACTAAGCAGAAATGATAACGGGGCATACGTAAGGCAGGGACAAAGAAAAAGGACAACAGCCCCTAGATGTTGGAGGCAGCAAGTCCTATGGTTCCCCATTACCAACACACTCCATGGAAGAGATCTGAAGGTATTTCTTCCCCTGGCACCCAGTCCCCCACCTTTCACCCTCACCTGTTCTCCGCAAGTCCCCCACCTTTCACCCTCACCTGTTCTCCGCAGAGCAGAAGAATTGCACCCAGGGGTTGGCGTTGCTGCTGTCCGAGGAGGGAGGCAGATACATGGCCTCAGAGAAACAGGTCAGCAGCAGCTTAAGCAGCTCTGTCCTGAAAGAAAGGAAGAAGAAGCCAAGGCCTGGAGCCATTTAGGAGCAGGGACTGGGTGCAGGAGGCACAATCACCACAACACATAAGGAAGGCTCAGTCCCATCTATAAAGTCCTCCCCACAGAGAACTAAGCCCATTTCCTAAGCAATACTGCTGTCACTGGCACAAGGCTCAGCAGAATTGCTGCCTTATGCAAAGGAAGTACAGTACAGAGCTCCTAGGCATTTTCAAAGCAGCAATGTGTTTGCCAGTTCCTGTTGCAGATACTCTGACTCCCGTATCATACTACAAAAAGCTATTCAACAGGTCAGCTGTTTTTTGGGGGGTTTTTTTTCTGCATTGCCAGTCCTCTTGGCTCAGAGTGGAGCAATTAGAAAGCCCCTTGGGAATCACAGGCACCCAAGGAGGCAAGGAGAGCCCACCTCCCCCAGATCCACCTCTCCTGAGCCCAGTTTCTTTCCACTCTGCCTTTGCAGATTCTCTTACCTATTCAAGTCATGGATGTAGTTAGGCTGTGGTGAATGAGCAAAGCCCACTCCTGCCTCCCAGATGTACTCACAGCTGTCGATGGAGTGGATATCTTCTGCTGTGTCCTGGGGGGAAAAATAAGAGGTTGGACCACAGAAGGTAAGAGCAAGACTTGACGGTGCCAGCAGTATCCAAGGCAGTTCAGTTGCTCTCTTTAGCAACAGCAAAGAAACGAGCAGAGAAGCATCCAAACACTCAGACTGTACATACCAGCCCCACCCAGGGAGCACCCCTGACAGAGGACCTCTGGTCTTCACCAGGTACTGAGCACCATGCAGAATGAGAGCCTTCCTCTAGCATGCTGAGGAGCAATGCTAGCCACCAACACTGGGAAGGGTCACCCAGTGCCAAAGGATCCAAAATACAGAGAGAATGTTCTCATTACTGAATGCATCACAGTCTCCTCTCCTTTCCTCCACATCTCATGAACACAGCCCAGGTCAAGGAATTTCCTTTGGAGATCAAAAGCACCACACAGGGGTTCAGTCCTGCTCGACACCTCAACCCTATTTTGGACCACATCATGTTGAGTTTCTCCACATAATGGTGACTTGCAACGGCTGCACCCCAAAGGCAAGTGAAGTGCAAATTAACCCTCATTTATAATAAAAGTGGATATGGCTGCGACTTGCTTTTCAGAGGGTAAAGCAAGAAGGTGACTGCAAATACATTCTTTCTCCTACTAAGAACCCTCCCAGTCCCTTGACAGCTGCTGGCATGACTCCCAAACTCTTGCTTTGCAACCTTAGGAGATGAACCACAGTTTGCCCTTCTTTGTCATGGTTGGTCAAGGTCAGGGTTGAAGCAGCTTTGCGGAGACAAGCAGCCACTGAAAACCACCCTCCAGGAATGACCAGGAACAAGGGCCCAGATGAGTACTTCTGCATCAAGTGCACTTAGCACACTTTGGCTGTCTCTTTTCTGGGGTTTAATTAAGCAAATTCTACCACCTGCTCATTTTCTCCTCTGTACCTGGGGAAAGCAGATCAGAGGACTGTTTCTAATTGTTCAGGGTTCCCATTGCATAACCTCCCTCTCACAAAGACACTGATCTCCAGACAGCAGGCTTGAGGGCAACCAAGATTCACTTACCACCCCAACCACATCTCCCACAAAACCAGCACGTTGACAGTAGCTACTGCCAACACACAAACAACTGCAGCTTCCTCCACAGTCTGGGCTTTTCCTGCCTTGCTACTCACGTCCTACAGGTAGGCTGGAGCTCACCTGCTGTCAGGTTCCTCACCAAGCTCCTCAGAACAACCCTTGCTGAGACTTGAGTGCCCAAGACCTCCCTGCACAAACTAAATCTTGAACATCTCCTGCCAGGCACAGGCTTCATGGGAAGAAATGCAATTACAACCACAAACCTGCTTCTACCATTTATGACTGAGCAGGAACACTAGGAGGAGACAGCATGTTACTAGCCATCATTGTAGCAGTTGCTCAGGCCTAAAAAAGCAGGTGGTCATGTTTTCAAAGAGCTCAGAATTTGCAAGTAAGTGATAAAACACAGACATGCAGGCACTGTGCACGACAGAGTGATCCCCAATTTCTAGCCGTAATTCCAGGGCTGACTTCATTAACAGGGCACACAGCAAAAGGATACAAGTCACTCCCAGGTATCCTTTGCCCATTTCCTCCCAACACTTGCTCTTCCTCTTTAATCGATTCTGCTTTAGCAACTAGCCACCACCATCTGGATCTCTGGGGACGTATGCTGTTCTGCCACGAGCATGTGGTGGTTCCACCCACCCCTGCTCTTAAGCTGCAGTCAGACCCAAGAGCACAGATCAGACCAGCCCCAGAGAGGGAGACAGCTAAGCAAAGACTGCAGAGGCTGCAGGCAGCAGACAGGCAGCTAACAGCAAGGAACATAAAGCATTCCCGATCCCATCATCTATTTCAACTTGCCCAGAGCCCTGGAGAGCCAGGCTGGCTGCTGCCAAGGGAGAAATCACAGCTGCAGTGCAGGGGGCTCTCCCAGGAAAAAACGTTGTCACGCCCACTTGTGCAATCCGCCCCAAGTGACAATACAAGGCAAGTCCATCTCTTTCAGGCACACTCCCGCTTTCTCTTAGCACTAACTCACATGGCTCTGATCGAGCCTCATCCCTTCATCCCCAGGTGACACATTTTAATCCTATTTCTACTACCAAAAAACTTCAGGCAAGTGATTTGGTACGCAGGTTTGTCAGGGAATTTTGCAGCCATGAAATACACAATCAATCAGCATGTTAATTTTTATTTTAGTTCATAGCTATACCAAAAAGCAGGACTGCCACTTTTGTTTATAGACTGGACCTACATGAAGCACCACCGAGTCATTGGCAGGGAGAGAAAAACAGCGAAAGAGGGAGGGAGGTGCACCAGAATCTGTCTTTAGCACACCTGGTAGGAGATCCCTGCCTCAAGGAACTCCTCTGAAGTAAAGACAGTCACCATAAGGATCAGAACACATTTGTCATTGCTGCAATGATACAAAGAGGGAGAGGAGGCGGAAAGACACAACAGTGACCACCTACTCATTCAGATCACAGCACCTGTGACCAGGCAAACAGCTGCTTCCTGCCTCAGGCTGCACCAAATTGCCAGGGAAACGAACAAGGTGCTAAAGGTCTCTGCTCCACTGGCAACAACAGAAGAGCGGCTGTTTGCCAGCACAACCACGTTTTCCTGCGGGTGAGCTGTAGCGTCGGGGTAAGTGCCAGACACTCCAGCTGAGATTCACCCAGCTGTCTCAGAACATCTGTTTTAGAAGGCACAAACACCACACAGTGAGCCCAAAATGTTGATCAATATTAGTCACTAGGGGTTCAAGCTCAGCAACTCAGTATTTTCCTGCCTGCAGGTTTGCAGGAAGCTGATGGGGTTTTCCAGGGTACGCCCCCACCATGCAGCTGATCTACCTCCACGCAGATATCTCATGATTCGACTTACCACCGTGCTCCTCCGGTGGCTCTGCACAGTGAAATCGGGACAGAAGAGCAGATCTGCGACAGCAAGGAGCAACGACTCAGCCAGTGGCCGGGCATTTTCATCGTCTTCATCTCCCTAAAAGTGAGAAACGTCAAAGAGTATTGTCAGCCCAGGGCTAGCAAAGAGCACACAGTAACACTAGTACAACACAGCGAGAGAAGATACGCTCCCCAGAAACATGCAGAGAGGCAAGAAGTTACAAAGGAACAAGAGGGAGAAACACAAAAAACCCAGCTAGCAGAGGAAATAAATTCCCTCCTGGAAGGCAATGACTAAATTGGAACAAGCTTTTTAATCACACCAAATCTAGCAGACAAAGGCCTAGAGGCGTTAGGGGAAATAGAGTAGTAGCAGTGGACCTCACCACGTGGAGATGCTTCACTTACTGAAGACAAAAGGAAAGGGAACCATTTATGGAGAAGAAGGTTTTACAGTCATTAAAGAGGGTGATTTGGAAAGTGCACAGAGAAAGCAACATGAAGAAGCCAGCCAGCAATAGGGTGTAAAATCTCTGAGAGTACTGTATGGGCTGCCCAGAACTAGAGGTGACAGAACCGGGAGGGTCTGCGTGCATCACGCAAGAGGCCGCCTCAGCCTGCCATGGCAGAGCAAACATGACAGCAGAGGGGATTTTGCAGTCTCCAGCATTCAAAGCAATCACTCGAATCATGCATGGCTACTCCTCTGCAGTCGTTGCCACGGGAAACCTTACCAGATCCTGCCTGTCAAAGAGCATCCTGGATGGGAGGCCTTCCCCACCACACACTGGTGCTGGAGGGAAAGGCAGGGAGCAGGAATGGCAGGAGCTTATCTATCTCAGCCAGGCCTCTGTCAGCCTGCGCATGACACATGGCTTGTAAATCACAGGAGGCAGCTAACGGAGATAATAGCCTGTATGGCTCTGACGTCTGTCTCAGCGACAGCAGGAAGATTAGCATCAAACAGATCCCGGATGTAAGGAGAGGCCCAGACAGGATGGATGGAGCTAGTACAGCAAAGATGCTTTTACTTGGCCTCACAGTCAGAGATGAAATGACAAGCATTACCATCCAAGGGGATTTCTTTTCCAAGAATGATCTTTGCTAACAGCACTTTGGCTATCAGAAAAATGTCCCTGCAGGCTCTAGGTACCACCACATCCAGAATGGGTGACACAAGCCAAACCAATAGATCTGTACACATGCAGACTCCCTTAGAGGAGGGAAGCACCCACGCTCCAGGAGCTCTGCCATCCATCGCTGCATCATGACGCAGGCGAAGGATAATCGCAGAGATATTTACTAATGGCCCAGGCATACCTCCATCTTCCCCTTCAGTTCCCAGAGAGAAATCAGCCTTCAGACAGCAAAACCGTTGCCCCTAGATTAGACATAATCCCAGCTTCCCTAAATTCTCAGGGCTTCATTTGTTATCCCCTGCCAGACAGCTCAGCCAGCCTTACAGCTGCTTCTGCACATGGTTAAATGGTGGAGCACACTGAACCTCAACAGCTCCACTGACATGCCAGAGGCACAACGCAGCAGGAGAGCGCCCAAACTCAGCACACATGCACTGGGCTGGATCACCCTGAGGGGACCCCACCAGGTCTAAGGCTGAGAAACTCTCTCTTCCAGGTACTGAACAAGGTGGAAAAACAGTAGTAACAGCAGCCTGGCTGGATCAGAGCACCAGGCACCTCACACGTTCTTTCCCAAAACGCACTGGTCCATTGTTAAGCCTCTCCAGCACTCCCCGGCCCCTGCAGGGATCAAAGGATGGACAACCACCACCCCCCCAATCACACCCATCACATAACAGAGCAGGGTTAGCAAAGACTTCCCTTTCCACTGCCCAGAATTTCACCTTGAAGTGGCCTCAGGCAAAACAGATTAGAGGTGACAGGCAGAGACAGCCCAAGGTGCAAGGTTTGTACTATACCAACCACTGCCAATGCTTTGTCACCTTCCCCAAAAACACCGCAGTACACTTAGTGTTCAGGGGAAACCACACTCTTCAGCACAGCCATGCTGACGTGCAGATTCAGAAACTCATAGGAGTGTGCTCTCTATGCACACAGCAGGCAGCTGCTGGGGGAGCAAGCAGGCAAACTCCTGGCCTAACTCAACCAGGTTTTCAACATGATTTCTCCTATTTGCAGGAAATCCTAAAGTACTTTCAGCCTGTTCATCTGGGAGATGCAGAAGGACACTACTGTGCCTGCTCTCCAGACAGAGAAGCGTAGGGAGGTTCAAAGATGCCCCTGAGGTTATAGACATCGCTGACAGAGCCAGAAAGAGTACCTAATTCTTTAATCCCAATTCTTTAACCACTCTTGCTCAGTTGTGGGCTTTACCTCTCAGGCTAAGCCCCAGTTAAAACTGTATCACTCAGCTCATAGGCAGGGTATTAAGTCATGATGCTGAGAGCTTCGCTGGCACTATTTGCTTTAAATGTGACATTGTAAAATCAGTAGAAATTACACCCTATTTCAGTTTGACTTAAATCAACTTTAGTTAATGGAATAAGGTCATTTCAGTTTAAGAAAGTCACACAGCCTTTAGTATTGCTCTCGTGTTCATTCCAATTCACACCCTCAGTTATACTCGAGAAACCATCTCTCACATACCACCTCTCTGCTACAGCTACACACCCAAGTGAAATATTCAGATGATGCAACAACCTGTGCTAAACAAAGCAGCTGAGGGTGAGAGGAAGAGCAGCAAGAATTAAAGGAAAGAAAAGAACTTAGAAGGTGCCACCTGATTTCTGACAAAATAGAAATAACTGGAATAAAGTTTCCCCCAAAAGTATTGCAGGTCTCCTCACTGCAGCCTCCCCTTTACCCTCCAGAAAGAAGAAAAAGTGCCAAGAGACAGACCCCTCCTCGGCCAGCCCCAGGGACAGTTGACCAGAAGAAACCTCTCCAGTCTGGGTCCTCGAAGATGTAAGGCAGGATACGGGTGAGAAGCCGGCAGCAGTTCAAGACGATTTGCCTCTCCTTCTCTGTGTGGCAGCCACTCTCTGCTCCCTGCACTAGCTTCTCCACAGCCTGAAGAAAACAAAACCAAGTCAGGTAGCATTAGCCTGGACATAAGTCAGCAAGAGTTGGGCAGGTCCATCCTGCTGGTGACACCCTCACATAGAGTTACAAGCAGTTCTCTGAGTTCAATGGTACAGGTGCTGTTACTCTTTGAAACACTGCAGAAATAGCGTTAATGATCTTAAACAGACCTTCTTGAATTTCTCCCGCTGCAAGAGACCTCGCATCCCAGGGTTAATCCATGCAGCACACGTGTTATGCCACGTGAGACTGAGCTACAGCACCAGAAGGCTCCTTCCAGCTCAGCTCTGTGGCACCACACACTGCAAAGAGCAGATCAGATTAATCAGCCGCATCAGGTACACGAGATGCAGGCAGAACCAAGGCAGCAGCACTGTGCTGCACGGTGCGAGGCGCTGGCAGGGGAAGACTGCACAGAAACAAAGTCTGACAGATCTATATGTGCTCTTGAGATTACAACAGGGACCTCTCCTGACTCAGGAGGTGGGAGCTAAGCTGCTGCCTGTGACTATTAAGTGTACAGATACAGCCTCCAGCAGAGTCTGTCAAGGTCCTGCTGCAGAGTGTGGTAGCCCAGGTTTCCCCACCTGCTGTGTGAATAGGACTGCTGTTCTGGAAGGAGCTTCTGGGTTGATTCTCTGCAGTCCACCCCATCGCTACTGAAACAGTCACACCGGGTTTTTCAGACTACGATGTGGGTCTTGCCAGGCAGCAGCCACAGCCCCAGGAGGCAGCGGCAGGAGGTTTCACCCACAGACAGGAAAGGGCAGCTCCTCTCCCAGCAGCTGCACCCATTTGCTCTTACTCCCTCATCCCAAGGGGAAACAGAGGGGGAATGAAAGACAAAACATTTACCAAGGAATCACCTTGGTGCTTTTTAATTCATAAGGTCATGTGTCCCTGATTATTTTCATAGCAAATTGTCTGGGTCACTGACTCTGCTAGCCTGCGTCATTGCTTTAATGGGTATTTAAGTGCTGTTTGTGTAGTCTCAGTCTGTCCACACGCTACTCTGTGACTGAGCTTAACTATTTTTTCAGGCACATTTATGACTCTGTACAGCCTGAGTCTCCAGCCTTGACTGCAAATGACATTTCAGCCATGCTGTTGTGCTCCCCACAAACACGCAGCATTGCTAAGTCCAGCGGCACACTGCACCTAGCGCCGGTCAGGGTCCTCAGCCTGGCAAAAGCACTGCAGCAGTCTGCAGGCTCACCTGACTCTGATATCCCAAGATCTAGGGCTCTTGGATAAACAGCTTTGCAATGACCAGGTCTCTGTTCCAGTAGGGAGAACAGCCCATATTTTAAGTTTTGGCTTTGGGGGAAAGAGGACACAGAGACAAAGAAGTTATGTGGTCAGTACAGGTTTCCTCAACCCTTATAGATCCCCAACTTGTTGATTGCCAGAAGCCAGGAGGCAGCACTAGGGAAGAACCATTCCATTTTTCCTCATTTTTTATATTCTTTCTCAAGTATCCACTACAGGCATCTGTCTGAGGCACAATTCCCAGTCAGAGGTACTTTCAGTATGATTCAGTAGGTCTCATTCACATTTTGCAGAGCAGGAAAGAAAAACAGGATGGCAACCACCATTTAAAACTGAGAAAATGCCATTCCAAATGTTTCCAGTACTACAAATTCAAGGCTACTCTTTGCATGGCTCAAATCAGGAGCATTATTAACACCTGCACTCTCCCAGGCAGAGTAAGTCTCACGCTGTTCCCTGAGCAGCGTCAGCTGTTGCTCACCAGCTTGACATTTTGCCAGATGTGGCAGGGTAGGAAACGTGAGTCAATGTCCCAATGTGCTGCACATAAGGACACGGCAACACCAGAAGCAACATCAGGGATGTTCTGATGTCACAACAGAAGGAAGAAAAGTCTTAGATATCCCTCAAACTGCATCCAGGCACTTTTATAGTGAAAAACTCCACATCCCTCCAGGTTCTATGAGCTTGAAGCCAGGCCGGTGCATGGTGAGGAACAATTAGATGCAGACAGGGAATCTGATGTTTCAGCCTCACCACAAATAGGCAGCCTTGGTACAAAGTCACCTAAGCAGGAAGCAGTTTACATAGCGGGCAAGACCCGCTAGGAAACACAGGAAGGGGACAAGAGGAAAAAGGCTCCAAAGTCAGCAAATGCCAGCTGTGGTGAGTGCTAAACCAAGAGAGGATCATAGAATCATAGAGTGTTAGGGGTTGGAAGGGACCTCTGGAGATCATCTGGTCCAACCCCCTGCCAAAGCAGGTTTGCCTACAGCAGGTCGCAGAGGATGGCATCCAGGTGGGTTTGGAATGTCTCCACAGTTGGAGACTCCACCTCCTCTCTGGGCAGCCTGTTCCAGTGCTCTGCCACCCTCAAAGCAAAGAAGTTCCTCCTTGTGTTCAGATGGAACTTCCTATGTTCAAGTTTGTACCCGTTGCCCCTTGTCCTATCACTGGGCACCACTGAAAAAAGACTGGCCCCCTCCCATCAGGAGGACAAAGGGACAAGCAAGCACATCGTGTGGTACAAGGAAATAATATGGTACCTGTTTCCCCTTGGGAGCCATAGCACTATTGATCCAGGGACACTCCCCTACTAGCACAACACCAAGGAAGAAGACAACACCAACCTTACCTTATAACATAAAGTCGCCAAGTTTGAAGGCGATTCTTCTCTCACTGCTCGGATCTCTGCAGCTGGTACAAGGGCAAAGACATCCTGCACTGAAGTGGCTGTGTCTGCCCAGAACTGGTCCCAAAAGGCATCATCCGTTGCCTCCACAGGCTGTGGAGAGACAAACATGGTAACAGATGCAGAACTACCATTCTATGAGGTCCAAACATCAGTGATTATGCCTGGCTTGGGGATGGAATCAGGCACAGAAGAGGTTCAATAAAACATACTAGCACTGGTTTTGTACCTCAGTCTCTTTGTTACCAGGGCTTTGGCCAATTTGACACTGCAAACAGCATTCCCTCAGCAAGGAGCTGAGCAGCAAGACATTTATGTGACCAACTCTACCAGACTGGGACTCTCCAAGTCTTTCATGGAGTCACAACACACGTGAGGCCTCCTACTTGTCTGCGAGCTAGGGCATGTATTACATGATCTTTAACACTGCACGTGGGCCAGGCTACCGTCACACACTCTGTCACCTTCAGAGCAAGCCGATGTCCTGAGCATGCACTGGAATTGCTTCTATTGTAACCAAACAGCAATCAGAGATATCTCATATTAGGGCATGAACAGACCCAAGGAACTGACAGACCCACCCCAAGGCACTTAAAGATGCAACAGAATTGATCTTTCTGAATCAAATATTTATGGGGAACTGGACTCAGCGCAGCTGGTCTCTGCCAAGGCTTTGTTCTTAAAAAGCACTAAGCGTGCAATTCAAAGAGGAAGATGGTAGGAGGAGACAAAGATACCAAAAAAAGCAATCCATTTCAGACCTGTGGTCCGAGAAACCCACTCCCCGTGTTATTTCCCCCAGCTTCTTCCTGACAGCGCGGCATCAGCTTAGAAATCAAAACAACAACGACGACAACCTGGGCAGCAGATTATACGTGGCTGAACAAAGCAGACTGGACCTTGCTTTGCCCTTTACGGCTCTCCAGAGCCAGAGAGCAGTGCTGCCATTCAAGGTGAAGCAGAGGCTCAGACACATGGGGCCGGGGTGCCTCCAACCCTGTGGGAGCCTGGGGATGACCTGCCACTCCCTAGAAGGTGAAAATGCCAGCACTGTTTGCTGAACAAGAAGGCATCTCCATTACACAACATTTCCAGCATCCAAAGCCTGGGAGCTCTGAACAATCAGGAAAGACTTAACTTTTCAGCCAGCCTAAAACTGAGCCCAGCTCTTCCCATCTAAACACTGTTATTTGCCAAGAGATAGGCATTGCCCAAACACGGCTGGGAGTGCTCATCCAGCCCAAGGGTCCTGCTACAGGGCTGGGATAAATACACATGTATCTATGCTGAGTAGTGTCAAAGAGATGGATCCACAATTTCAGTCAAAAGAAGAAAATGGAAGCTTTTCCAGAGGAGTTTCTCCAGCTGTGCTGAGGTGCAGTGGCACACTCGGCAGGTCCAAAGAGCCGTCTGCCGGAGCACCCCCAGCCCTCGGCTTGGGATGAGGGGGAGCCTCCTGCCTGCAACGGCTCTAAAGCAAACAGCAGCTCTCGCCAACTGTGATAATCAGCACCGTGGGCGGGTCTACCACGTCAGATGGGAAAGGGGCAAAAATATGAATGTATGTTTAACTTAAACAATTCCTGCCCACTCCCTGCTCAACTGTAGTAGGCGGAAAACTTGCCCAGCTCCGTGCTGTTTCTAAATCCAGCCAAGGCGCGACTCCGGGGAGAACAACTCATTCACAGCTCTGACACTAAGAAGTCCCACGTTTCCCCCTTTGCTATCACCTCCTGAATTAACGGCCACAGTCTTCGAGCAGGTGATGTGTCACTACCACCCAAAGGCCATAAAGGGAGAGGGGCAGGCAGGCAGCCCACCCCCAAACTGGTATAGCAGGTTACAGCCCTGCAGCTCTCTGCTTTAACGCTCCAGTGCCACAGAGGCTGCTTATTGCTTGTCCTGGTCCTTCCAGCCGCGCAATGAATCAGCTCAGGTGACTCCCCAGCCTTTAGAAACAAAACCAGAAAAAAATCTACAGGTGTTTAAGGCATCTTCTTAAACTCTGCTCTAGTGCAGAAACACCCTTCATTTTACTGCCTGGCCACCAACACAAGTTCCCAAACTTCTTTCCAAGGGAAGGGCAACTTTTTTCAAAGAGTTCAAGACTACAGCTCCTCAGAGGGGTTCTGCAGGAACAGCCAAGTGTTTACAGCCTGGCTTTCAGCTTCCTGAGTGTGCGAAGGAACCGTGCTCTTTGTAACCTGGGCACGGAAGCAAAGCTATTTTGCAAATCTCATCTCTAATAACACTCCTCAAAAAGAGCCAAGTATTTGGAAATCCGATCTATGTAATGCATGAAACATCCTACACTTCCTACACCCCCTCTCAAACCATGTACCACAACCGCATGTGTAATTGCCACATGTACCTGCTGGCTGCCTGCCACAGCCACTCCCACCAACAACAGAGAGCAGCAATTGCTGCTAATTGGACATCATGCATAAATAATGAGCTTCACTCTCATCTACAGGGGAAGGAGAAAACCATTTTCCTCCAGTAGACACAGATCCTTTTACCTCCCACTAGCCTGAGGCTTCCTCGGAGGTTGAACACAGCCGTTATTTTACAGATGGTAACACAACAGCCACCATGGATAGAACATGGTCTCCAATTAAAATTACACGGCAGCAGAGACGCATAGCAGCTATTACCCACGCTGCAACATTGGATGCTGCAGCCACATAACGTCACGGCTGCCATCTTGGCAAGCAGATTACACTAAAACACCATTTCTTTCATTTTTAATAGCTGCAGCAAGTCAGCTCCTCATCCAACAGATGGTATCCCATGTACAATCCTAGGACACGGATTCAGTACTGAGTCACTCACATCCCCGCAGCCCCCCTGTTTTAATTAACAGTCTGGCATCATGAAGCTACTCAATTCACATAATATTCATCTCCTTGATAGAACATAGCTAGATGTTTTTAAGCTGATTGTATTCTGCACGCAGCATCTCTGGGGATCTAAATATCCATTTCCTCATGCTGAGCTCACCCAACAACCTGTATCTAGCTCAGAGAAAGGAAAATACAGAGACCTAGAAAAGTCTTGTTCAGCAGCCGTGGATATCTTCATTTGGAAATGTCAAAATTTAGTTACAAGTGTTGGTACTGCACATGCTGCAATAACAAATCCCGCAACATCGCAGCTAGCAGTGACAGTGCTTTAACCAGAGGAGCTCACGAGGAACTGAACCCTCACCAGCAATGCTGTGTGCTGGGGCCACTTCAGATCCTCCAGATGGGCACAGATGTGTCCTCTCTTGGCAAGGGACCTGCAGCACAGCTCTTGGAGAGAGAGCTTGATGTTCCTCCAACACGGTGCAGACAACCACTTCTGCACCAGTGGTGCAATGAGAACAAGAACTTCATCTTTGCTGCAAGAATCAAGGGATTGGTGGCTCAACTCTACTCTGGAAACACAACTGGCACATCTGGAGAGTCAAGGAAGTTCCTGACCCCACGCACACCCCACCCCAGAGGCTGCTGAAGATACAGAGATAACTCGCAGAGAGACACTGCTGCCTGAGAGGTGACCGTAGTGCAAAGTGGTTCCTGAGAACACAGTGGGCAGAGCTGAGGTGATGTGACATCTCAGAGCAGGCAAAGAGGGAGACTTCTGCCTTCAGATCACCTGGGGAAGGTGTAAAGACCTCCCACCTGCATGCTGGCCACACAAAGGCGGAACCGGTCCTACTGGACACCTCCAGTCTTTATTTCCCAACAGTTACAGATGTCGGGTTTCAGGTTCTTTAAAGCACACCACCCACACACGCTGCAGGAGTCAGAAAAGAGAGACATTTGGTTTGCAAGCATCTTGCCAGCTACTGGACAGAGAATCACAGCCCTGAACAGGCAATCCCCAGGCAAACAGGATACGTCACAGGAAACAGGAAAACAGAGTGGAGTTGACCATGTCCTATAAACAGGAAAAGGTCCCAAGGCACAGCTTCTCCCATTCGGCACTGTCCTCAGCCTGCTGCTAGTACCACCTCCGCTTTCTCTTTCCGATACAATGCCTCACAAACTCAGGCAGGGTGAGTGTTTGCACCCTCCTCCCAACCAAGAGCTCTCTGCGCTTACACCTTTACACCAAATGCCTGTTCCCAACAATTCCTCCAACACATCCCTGCCAGGGAACTGTCCTTAAACCAATTCTGAAATTGCTGCCAATCGCCAGCAGAGAATCAAGGGGGGAAGCAGCCACTAGTCTTGCTCACTGTTTTCTCCTTTTGCGTCTTGCCAACACAACAACTGAGCATCCCATCAGTCAAGGCAGCGAGGCATTTGGGGCAGGGGCTCTCCTTTTTCTGGGACTTGACAGCAGAGCACGTCCCTTACCTGGGTTTCTAGCCCGTGCTACACAAGCTCAGATAATACCTAACAGCAGCGTCCTCCTTTCCACCCTAAATGAGGCAGAACTGGGGTGTGTAATGACCACAGAGCCGTTCACGCAGCACTCGATCGAGCTCTTGGAGATCAGGCAACCCCGCAGGGCCAGTGGATTAGTTTGAGGCAATTCACGCACCTTTGAGGCACTCACTTGTGAGCCCCTGTGCAAAAGGAAAGTCTGAGGACAGATTTATTCAAAATGTGAATAACTAGCAAGATTTCACCCCTGCTGCCAAGGACGGCAGTTCCACACAAATTTCAGAGCAACAGTAATGTTTTCTATAGGGTCTCTGTGGTCGGCAGTGCAGAATCAAGAAGAGACTCCACATGAGCCTGTTGCTGGTTCTCTGCTCCCACAGCAGAAACCGTGTTGCAAAGGAAACTGGAAAATGAGATTTGTGGAAGTCTGGCAGGGAAAGCCTAGGATAAAAGTCAGCTGGGTGAAGTGCCAGTTACAGCTTTGCTTTTAAGACAACAACCTTGCTTTTGATCAACCTGAGAGACTCGGGTACTTGAATCAAGCTTGCATACTATCAGAAATAGGCTACCAGAAACTGACCCCTCCCTAAGCACAAGATGTGCTTTTATCAGGTTCAAATTAACAGCCTGTTGTACTACTGCATTTGCACATCAGGGATAAAGAAAGGACTGGAGTTTGTCCCTTGTGTTTGATCCTTCCTGTCTCTTTAAAAGCAGCGGTATAACTAGCATCAAAATCTAACAAGCTGGCTCTGGCTCACAAGATCAAAATTTCTTATCTTGCAGTCGGTTACTGCAAAGAAACCGTTTAATCACCAAACGGCTGAGAAAAGAAAGTGTGTTTCCCCAGCAGTTAAGACTCCCAGCTTCAGTTCCCTGCTCCGCCACTGCCTAGTTGTCATGCTCACCATCTATGTTTCCCTTCACCTGTTAAGCAGGCAGCATTTTTATGGGCAATTTGGGAGGGCTCACACATTCTTTATGATAAAGCACACCTGTTTTATTATTAAAAGGGTGGGCCCTATCCATTTAAAGGTTTGCAGTGTAATGTAATATATATTTATCATATAAAAATCCCAAAGCCCATTTCTCCATGTGTGGTTATAAACATACATCTGTAGCATAAACTAATTCCTTCCTTCTGGTACGACTGCCCTTTTTTAATCACTGAAATAATTCTGAAGCGATTTTTCTTTTTTAATACTCTCACACCTTCAGAGTTTCTCTTTGACAATTAAAAAAATCTATCAAGTCAGTTTCATTTGTGTCCAGCCTTGGTTCGACTTTCAAGTTCCGAGTTCCACGTGTGCTACAACCATTCAAGTGTTATGTTCCTTACACATATTTTTTTTTTTTTAATGTTCACATGGGAACACTCATTTTTTAATTCATGAAAGCTTCAAGATTATAAGATCTTATTTTTAAGAAAAATTTAACTTCAGTGCCAATTCTGAACCTTTTCCAGTGAGTGAACAGTGCTTTGTGCACAACCACTTCCTTCCATGAGAGCCTTAGGAAACACCGCATAGTGCATTACTAAGGTCACGGTTTCATGTTACCAATGATTCAACGAAAATCTATTTGTCAAGCTACCTAATGTCAGAGGAGAAGGCTGCAAAAAAGGAGACACTCTGCTCAGAAAGCAAACCATTATTTTGAGCTAATACCTTTGGAACAGGGATTTGACTCCGTCTGTTATTGCAGCCTTGTTTTGAATCCAGGGTCTCATGGACCAGGAGGTTACACCGTAGTTGCTGCAGGTACGAGCTCAGAAGGCCCCAGGAGAGTCCAGTCACGCATCCTGCACAAGCAAACACCAGTGCCCTTCTACAGTATGTAAATATGGGAGCGCCAACACCCCACCCTGTTTCCACATGGCAGTTAGTCTCACCTAGACCACAAAGAGGTGAAATCAATCCAGCCAAGAATGAAGCTTTTTCTCCTTCCTTTATTCGGGGCCCCAGTGAACCTTCTTTCATTACACACGTCGATAAACTGGGGGAGGGGAGAGCGCTCTTCTTGGCTAGCAATACAAAGGATTGCCTCATACAGGATTTTCTTTGTGAACAGCAGACTGAGAAGATCCCTATAGCCAACACAGGCACTGATAAACTAGGCTTAATTTTATTTTTCCTCCCAATCTCACTTTATAAGCATGTTTCCCAGTGGAGGAAGGACAGTCCAAAGCTGAAGACACTCCGAACTATATGGCATCCAGAAGAGACTTTGGAAGAATCCCTTCAAACAGCAATTCATCCACTTCTAGTTTTGCCTAGGGATGCTGAGGGACATCCACATTTGGAGATTTTTAAGAGCACGTTCCCAAAAGCCATTCCTGGGCCACGCAGATAGAAATGATCTGCTTTAGAAAGTATAAACACAATGTCTCAAAGGTTCTCCCAGCCTTACTTTCTAGGATTTGTTTCCTATTCCTAGTCTTCGTCCCTTGAGTTTTCACAGATTTTCTCCTATTACCCTTTACCCCTTTTGCATCTATACCCTCTTCTTCTGAATTCATCCCTCGTCATTAAATATCTTTCTGCTATCATCCCCAAGTTTTCTTAGCAGCTGTTACTCCCTCACCACCAAAGGCGGCTCAGAACAGCAGTTCTCTCCATTGTAGCTCAAAAGAACCCAAGAAGCAATTTCTCAATAGAGCAAAATCCCTCTGCTCCTCAGACAGAAGGACAGTCAACTAATTTTCTGCTGGGCTCCCAACTTAACACAAGAACTAAACCAGCTCCCAGGACATGAGCAACATCTGTTACACCTCTAGGCAACCACCCTCCCTATACACACTCCTGGCTTCCTTGCGCTTAACTCCTTCTCCTCTTCAGCCTGCAGAAATAAAGCAGCATTTCACAGGTCACAGACGGCAGCTGCTTCTGGCTGCAAAAAGCACACCCCAACAGCATGGCCAACAGCTCTTTCAATCTCCGATTTATTTTTTTTTTTNTGCTGTCACCACCGCCACGAGCCCGGCGGGTCCCCAGCAGCGACCAGCCCTGTCCCCACGCACAAGGGGCCCGCACCGGCCCCGCTCACCGGGGTCGGTCACCTCAGCACCGGGAGGGGGGGTCTCGGGGCAGGGCCGGGGGACAGGGACCTGTCAGCCCGCCCCCGGCTTCCCGGAGCATCCCCGGACCCCTCACCGCCGGGGGAGGCCGCGCCTCAGCGCAGGCGGGCGGCTCCTGACATGGCGGCCCCCCCCCCACCCCCCCCCCCCCCCCCCAAGGCGGGCCCGCCCC
>VZSF01008201.1:208826-222395 GCA_013398295.1 Chionis minor
TTCCCCGGTGAGACAGAGTTAGCAGAATTATTGCTGGGCTGGTGCTGCAGCTCCAGGATGGCTGCGCTCTGGCCACGCTCCCCCGTACCGAGCGCTGCTGGGATTCAACTCCCGCTCCCTTCCCACCATCTGGTCTCTATTCTCTTCCTCTCCCTCCTTGCTCAGGCGCCTTTCCCGTGGAAGCTTGCAGGGAAATGCAGCCTCCGTCCCTCCCTCCGCTTTGCTCTGTAGGCTCAGCTCTTTGTTTGGGGACACGGGGTGTCTCCTTGGCTGCTGTTAATTAGAAGGGTCACGTCAGCGCTGGCAGTACTGAGAGCCAGAGGGTACGGAGCTGGTGTTGCCCAGGACAGTTTGCATCCACCATCCTCTCCCAAACAGGATTTGGGTAACACTGGGCTCCCCAGTTTTTAGGTTGAATGCTGGCCATTTCACGGCGGTGCCTTCTATGCAGGCAGGCTGCAGAGGGATCGGGAACATCGAGTGGACACGCGGCACAGCCGCTCCCCACCACTTCATTTCTCCTCCTGCTTCGAGAGGGGAGGGGGAAGGGAGGCATCAGCATATCTGCGAAATTAGGGCATGTCCTACGGCACTGACTGGCTGATCTGGCAGAGGAGAAGCAGAGAGGAATACCAAAAATTGTGGGAAACCACAGTGTTGTGCAGAGAGAATCCCCAAATTCCTAAATAGTTCTTCCTCTCCCTGCTCCTCCTCCAGACAACTTGCTGAAAAATTCACATTCAGGTTTCCGAGGTCTCGAAGGAGGGCAGCTGTGAGCACCCCAAGCCCATGCAGAGCCACAATTAGTGCAAAAATCAAGAGGGACCTGGTCTAAAGACAACATTAAAGCACTTCCACGCAGCATCCCCTCCCTCCCCACAGCCCAGGGGATACCAACAGGTGGGGGAGAGGACTCAGGTGCGAGGGGGATGGATGAGACGGGATTACCGAGGATGCTCTGGCTGGCTGGCAGAGAATGAGTGAGTGTGTGTGTGCATGTGTGATGAGGGTTGAGGCAGTTAAAAGACACTAAAAGAACCAACTCCCCTGTGTCCTTCAAGCCTGGAGTCTCCCAGGCCTTTACGCTCAAAATGGAAACGAAGAATCAATTTCCTCCTCAGAGCTTAGCCCCGTTCTTTCCTCTTTCCCACTCGTCCCCAAGCGCTGCCCATTTCCCCCATTAAATTATTGCTGACAGAGCCCTTTAAATTACAATGCGGGATCTTGCGCTGCCTAATCCACTTAACTCAACCCCAGCTGATTAAATTGGATGCCATATGGTGGGAGAGCACTGGTGTAATCCGCAGGGACGGGGACACACTTGACTCATTACCTGGAGTGCAGCACGGAGCCCTCTTGTTACACGTCTCTGTGCCGGGGCCCTGCTTGCTGCAGGGGATGCGATTTGCAGGGTGCCGGTCTCCAGCAACACCACTGGCTCTGGCAAGGTGGCAGTGCCACTAAATACAGCCCCAAGCAGCTTAAAGGCACAAATTGTCCTCCATCTCCGCTGGCAGCTGGCTATTCCCTCGTCCCCAGCTGGTGCAGTAAACAGTCTCCCAAGGGCACTTTGGAAACCAGGGAAATATGGTGCTTGGGGAAAAAAAAAAAAAAGAAAATAAATTAAAAAAAAAAAAATAGGTGGAAGAGGTCTGTCCATGGGGAAGCGTGCCAATATCTTGATTGCATCGATAGCTGGGATTGCAGCCCTCAGACCAAGTCACTGTGCAATGATGAGGATTATAATTAAAAAGGTCACAGCCTAGAATAACACCCCGCAATGCAGGCCACAGCTGGAGAGCACATTCCCCTGGTAAAGGGGAGATCTGAGGACACACTGAGCAGCTGTTGGCTGGACCACATCTGGGGAGCCAGTCCTCAGGCACTGCCAGAGCCGCACAGAAAGAAACACAGCCGTTACCCAAATTAATAACGTATCAGCACTTCCCACAGTGCAGTGTTATCTGTCAGGAAAGCCCATCCCAAGCACTGACAGGTCCCCTCCCGGCAAGCACTCGCGTCCCAGAGGTCGGCATGAGCCTCGCCTTGTGATGTGCCAATTGAAGAATGGGAGCTCAGTGATCTTCCCAGGCTCAGAATACAGCCTAGGCATCCTGGTTCCCCTTCTTCTTGTCTTAGTGACCAAGTATCACTCTTTCCCAATCAACTGCATAGCAAAATTAACTGCTGGAAGAAATTATAACTGCTCTCAGCCCTGGCAGAACCTTTGCAAAACACAGCATTAGCTGCAACTAGAGAGAGAAGTGCCACAACGGGCTGAGAAAATGCCGGGGCAGGAGACCTAGGTCACCTCACACACTGCAGGATCACCACTCCTTAATTATCTAAAACTGCATGATAACCATACCAGAGAGGGAAATAACACACATCAGGATCTATTTCCTTACCTTTTAGAAGGCTTAAGGTCAGATTTTCAGTCTGGCGCTGTAAGAGCAAGAAACTCAACTCTAAAAGCACCCAAAAAAATAGGAACCCACATGACTAAAAGAGGGGTCAGGCTTTAAGAAGACAACCAATTTCTGTGAAAGCAAGGGGATGCTATCAGAGCCAGCTGTGCCATCCCAGGTCCACAAACAGCATCACCTGAGGTGCTCAAGCTTTGGCCAATACAGCACTCCTGGGTCCTGGGGCTTTTTCTTTTCCCAGAAGGCAGAAAACCCAGTGTGCCAGCCAGCCACACCATCAACACCCATTTTTCCACGCACTTCTCCTAAGTCCAACTATTTCAGCAGCTTCCTAAGGACGTTTGGAGGTGGCAGAGAGTGAATACGAAGCCGTTTGTCCTCACCCCGGAGCTGCCCCAAGGAAAGAGCTGCCAACCCAGCCGACGCAGCGCTGCGTGGGCGGCAGATGCGGGAGGAGATTCCAGTCCCCTCGGGCCACGCGTGGTTTTATTACTCATGTCAGTCTATTAGCAGGTGATGGATGGAGGCTGACAGGGGAAGGCAAGCCACTCCCTTCATTAGAGATAATAATATAATTTACAGAGCATCCCCAAGGCCCTGTGGGGGTTTACCAACCCTTGCTCTCATTCTGACGGATACTGAGCTCCTCTCAGTCTTGGGAATAGGGGATGGAGGTTCTGAGCACTTGCCACAGCCAAGTCCCATGGGCCTGATCCTGGCTACGCAGTGCGTAGTGAGGCACACAGGGGTTATGTGGCCAGCTGGCCACCAAGTCCTCATTGCATGGAGGAGCTGCACGTGTCCTGAGCTTGGCCTCCCTTTGCTCTTGCAGCCCAGCAGGACAAAGGAGGCCAGATCCTGTGTGTCCCATAAGCACACATCCATGTCAAAACCTGCCAATAAAACCAGCACTGTGCAAATGTGTGGTAGTTTTTGGGGACCCCACTGCATCCACTTGCAGAGCCATGGAAAGTGCAGCAGCTTTGTCCCATCTGCTTTTCAGACTTGCATTTGGCTGCGGAGCTGGGGAAGACGCTGCTGGAGCGCAACAAAGAGCTGGAGGACTCCCTGCAGCAGATGTATGCCACCAACGAGGAGCAAGTGCAGGAAATCGAGGTGGGGACACAGTCGGGCCAGGGGTGGGGATGGGAGCTGCTCGGCCACCGCTGTCACCCGGGGGCGATGGCGGGGAAGGGGCGCCTCCGCCAATGCCAACATCTCAGATGCCAGGAGAAAGGAAGGGATGCACCTTGGGGATGGGAGTAAAAGCCCATCCCAGCCCCGGAGAGCATCCCCTTTCCCCACTAACTGGGATTTCCGCCCCCCTCACATCCCCACTCCCTGCCCAGATGTGTATGCCAGATTTTGGCACCAGGTTGCATCTGGGGCAGGTTTGGCCTCTCCCTGCCCTTCACACTCGCGCTTCTCCGCTCAGCTGCTGCTTTCCCTTGATTCTAGTTATTCATAATCGTGTTTGTTCCCAGCTGGCCCCTCAGCACCCCCAAAACACAGTCCCCTTTGTTAGAGGCATAAAATAGCTCTTTCTCCAAGAGCTGCAATCTAAACCACTGTTTCAAGCATCCTTTGGGGTCAGGGCAGTATTTCTAAGAGCCCAGACAACTAAGCTTAGAGGCTTAAACCTGCTGTGCTGGGAGGGTTTTCATCCACTGTAAAACTTCTAGGGATCTGTGAATGCAAAAAAAAAGATCAGAAACACCCTGATATAAAAAGATGCAGGGCAGAGGAGGGCTGTGAGTTCACAAGAGCGGCACGCAATGGCTGCGGGGATCTGACAGCCAGTGGCCGAGGAAACTGGTGGATGGATTTAGCCATCCCCGCCAGCAGCCCTTCAGGAACGTGTCCACTGTGGGGTTTGGGATCTGGTCTCAGGTGAGGGTGAGCACTTGGGGAGATGCCCCTCTCCCAGGGTAAAGCCTTGCCATGACAGACTCACAGAAAGGTGTCTTTGAACACACAGAAACCACGAGTCTCCTCACATTTCACGGACTCTGAGTTTCAGCCTGATTTCCCTGGGAAACGCAGCTTCTGCCATCGATCTGTCAGACGATACAATAACCAACTGGCCAATTTCAGTCAACGTCAGCGAGGGGTCACAGTCCCAGGGATATCAACTTTCTTTGGGTACTGGGAATAAAAAAAACCCATCTGAATAGAGAGAGATTGAGGTTAGTGCCCTTCAAAGAGGGCAGGGGAAGTTCAATCTTATTTTAGACACAAAAGTATTTACAGTGGGAAGGGGTATGAATGTTTCACCTGTGCAAGAGGGTTCAACCAGGCAGAGGATAAATCAGCCACCATATACATTATCAGAGGACGCAAAGGCTGTAGGAATTCCTGCCTGTGAAACAACCTGGATTTTGGATGTGGAGTGCTTCTGTTTCATTTTTTTTTTGCAGTACCTGACCAAGCAACTAGAGATGTTGCGGCAGATGAACGAACAGCATGCGAAAGTCTACGAGCAGCTGGACCTGACAGCACGGGACCTGGAGCTAGCTAACCAGAAGCTCGTGCTGGAAAGCAAGACATCCCAACAGAAGATCCAGTGGTACGGCCTCCCCTCCTCCCACCGCAGTGATGCTGTACCCGAGCGACCTTCATCTCACCTTTCCCCTGCCCCAAAGCACAGCGTGTCCTTGCTATTTAAGCCATTCTCTTATCACTCCAGTTTTGCAGCTATTTACAACACAAGCTCATCCCACCGATGCTGCTTAGCCAGAGGCCAGCCACAGCACAGACGCCCCTGGGACGAGGGCTGGATAAAGGAGTGTCTGTAGCTGCCAGGAAAGAGGCACAGCAGCCTCTTCTCCTCCTCCTTGGATGCCTTTCCTTGAAGAAGAGGCGCATAATCATATCAGGGAGGTCCCCAGCACACAGCCCAGCAGAAACATTAGGCACAGATCCAGCATTTAGCGAAGCCCCGGCTAGCCCATGCTGAAACACCAGCTTGTCAATAACTATTTCTTTCCTAAAACAGGCCCACGATCAAGGTCATCCCTGGAAACAACAGACTAAGCCATGTCCTTGCAAGGCAGCATCTTTTGCAAACAACTGTGCAGGGAGGGCGTTTCGGAGCAGAGTGTTTTACAAACGGCATTCACAGCCAGAACAAAACTAAATCTCTGCCCAGTCTCTCTGTCTCTACAAGAGAGACAAGAGGAAGACAGTAAATCGCTGCTTGTTTTTAGCGCAGAGATATTCCAGGATAGTGCTTTTGCCCCGCGGGTGACTGGTTTAGCCAACTGATTTGAGGACAGAGGGTCTCAAATTAGTACAAACCCTTGCCGCTGCTTCAGTCCCTCACCCTTTCCTACAAACACCCCCAGCACTCAAGAGCAACCGCGCGGAGAAAGACCAATTGCTGCCACAAAAAGGAAGTGCTGTCACACTCCCAGAGCACACGGTAGAAACTGGAAACACCTTCCATAGATTGTCTTTCTCTATAGGGAAAAAAACCTTTTCAAGGACCTGCAGTGCCTGGCTCCTCATCCGTGCTCCCTCCTCTCTCCACAGCTTGACGGAAACGATCGAGGGGCTGCAGAACCAAGTGGAGGAGCTGCAGAAGCAGGTGGAGGAAATGCGGAGCTTGGAACAGCTCCGCATTCGGCGTGAGAAGAGGGAGCGGCGCCGAACCATCCACACCTTCCCCTGCCTTAAGGAGCTATGCTCCAGCCCCAGGTATGGAGCCTCATCTTTAGCAACTCCCCCCAACCTTCCCCGCCTGTGAACAGGGGATGCGGTGGGTTGGCCCCTCTGGGGGCGCACAAAACCCCACAAACACCCCCACAATGATCTAGGCTCCGCATCAGAGCCCGAAACTCAGTGCTGGAGGTGAAGGGAGGACCTTCCTCTCTCCTACCCGCCTGGCTGAGCAGGTGGTGTTGGCAAAGCAGAGCCTTTGTGATCCCAGCGTCAGCGGTGCCTCAAACGGGGAGACATGAGCTCTTTTTCAGAGGGCAATAGCTGCCCAGGAGGATCTGGATGCCTCGTGTCTGCACTGAGCCAGGCTGCTGGGGACAGGCATTGCCTGGAGGGACTGGGACTCTCCTGGCAGGCTGGCAGGGAGACATGCAGGAAGGCTCACCAGACAGGATGCATTGCTCAAGCTCTAGATGGCTCAAACCAGCCTCTCCCAGTACGGCCCACCCAGTAACCCATCATGTGAACAGGACCATTACCTCCAGCTGCCCACCCAGCTTCCCTTCCCAAACCAGCACAGCCCATTTTCCCTTTGCATCTGCCTCCCAGCACTGCACCAGCATCTCTGGCACACTGAAACCGGTTGAGATGGTGCATTTTTTCCCTGTACGCCCCAAGAACACCAGTCGCACACCCAGATACACCATGTGCTGCCAAACGCTGTACAAACACCTTTGGCACTATCGCACACCTAATCCTCCTTAAAACCCAGCCACCATGTTAATTTGCTGACCTCGCGAGGGCATTTCTTGCTCAACTTTATCCGTAATAGAGGCTTCTTTAAATAGATAAGCAATCGATAAACTTTGTTACTGAAAGCATCCCCTGCCAGAGGATACAAACAAAAGACACTTTTACTGCAGCAGCAAAGGGGATGTTATGAGGCCATAACCTAACCCCCAGCAAAATCCACTTCATGTCTCTGTGGTTCTTTTCCCCCCTGTTCCCCAGTCCTGCTCTCCACACAGTGCCTCGGGACCTCAGCTCGGCTTGCGGCTCTGCAGTTGGCTCTGAAGGTCAGGCTGCCCTTCAGTAACTTGGAAATCTGTTCAATACCCCCCGCCACCGGTCGTGCCTCCCAGGGGAAGCCACGGCGCTTGCTTTTTTCCAATCTGTTCTAACCAGACAGGATGCCATGGGCACTTCGTTGAGGAGGAGGAGGAGGAAAATCTGATTTCCCAACAGCAATAGGAGGGAAGGGGGAAGTTCTTGTTATCACTTTGCGGGCAATGAAGAATGTCTAAAGTGTCTGCCTGCCTCGCTTGCTTCTCCCGCTCTCTCTGGAGCACCTCCCAGACACAAGACAGCAGAGCCTGTGCTTCTGGTTTTTGGCTGGGTGAGGTTTGGGGTTGTTGGTAGCTGCAGTGACTAGTTGGTGAACTCCAGGAGGAAAAACTCAAACCCTTCAACATTTAGCTCAGACTGGTAGCACTTGAACATCCATCCTTGCTTCATAGGAATGTTGGTGGCCTGTCCGTTAACCAGATGAGTCTTTTGCCTTTTAGGGTTTCATTTCCCTCCCATCTTTGATCACTGCTATCAAATGAGACCACAGGTTCTCTGGGACAGAGCCTGGTCTCTGTGTCCAAAAGAGCCCGAGTCACATCTTGTGGTCTCCTGGCACACAGGAGGAGGCGTATCTCACCCCATGAGCTCAGGTTACCTCCTTTCTGGGCTTCAGGAGAATTACTTACATGACAATAAGACACAATGAGTCCCTCATGGATTGTTACTTGGTCAGACTCTCAAGGGTCCTTCTTCTCTTTCAGGTATGAGGACGCATTCCAAGTCCACAGCTCTTCCACAGAATTCAACCAGAAGCCACTGGAGAGGGAGAATGAGCGTCTCCAAGCTATGGTGAACTCCCTGAGGTCCCAAGTCAATCAGGAGAAGCAGCGGAAGGAGAGGGTTGAGCGAGAGTACACCTCAGTTATTCAGGAGTACTCAGATCTCGAGCAGCGCGTGTGCGAGATGGAGAACTGCAAACTGCGCATCAAGGAACTGGAAGCAGAGCTCCTAGAGCTGCAGCAGATGAAGCAAGTCAAGAAGTATTTACTCAGCAGAGAAGACAACTTGTCTGAGGCCCTCCTTGAGCCGCTGAATAACGCCCCAGAAGCAGACTACATCGACCTCTCTGAGGAGGAGGGAGGGAAAAGTCACGGGCCGTCAATGACACCTTCCCCAAACCACCCCGTCCGGAAAAGCTGCAGTGACACAGCCCTCAATGCCATTGTGACCAAGGATGCCGTGAGCCGGCACGAGGGCAATTACACGCTGCACGCTAACAACGTGCGCAAACGGGGCATGTCCATCCTGAGGGAAGTGGACGAGCAGTATCATGCCTTGTTGGAGAAGTACGAAGAGCTCCTGAGCAAATGCCGGCAGCACAAGGACAGCGTGCGCCACACAGGGGTCCAAACATCCCGGCCCATCTCTCGCGACAGCTCCTTCAGAGACTTCCGAGGAGAGGGACACGAGTTAGAAGAGCGGAAAACCATGGAGAAGACCATCAGCAAACACGTGGAGGCAGTGGACAAGCGGCTGGAGCAGAGCCAGCCCGAGTACAAGGCTCTTTTTAAGGAGATCTTCTCCCGCATCCAGAAAACAAAAGCAGACATCAATGCCACAAAGGTGAAAAACAAGAGCAGCAAATGAGCCCTGCCTCTCTACAAACCCCCACGTGCAATCGCAACAGCCAAGTCTTCTCTCCAGCCCCAGGAAACGCCACGTGGCCCCACTGCTTTGAAGGTTCGAGAGGTCTACAAGCAAGAAAACGTCACGGAGACTCAACTGACTTTTTAAAGCTTGGGATCTGGACAACTTGTTGGGCAAATTGTACATTGTAGTTAGAGGATTTCAGAAACTGTATGACGGATCTCTGCATGAGTTGCTGCCGCTGCCAGACATCACAACAGCAACGCAAACCACACCACGAAAAAAGAAAACCGACCGCCTCGTCCCCCCTTTTCAGCTTGTCTTACAGCCCGATTCTCTGCAAGCTAAAAGCCTGGATGTCCCTCCGGCATCCTGCCGCAGCTGGAGCGCAGTGTTTCAACGTAAAACAAAAAAAGCCATCAAAACTTCAGGGGCACACCAGCCCGACCCTCCACTCTGGTTTTATGGCTAAGAACCTATGCTTGTACCCAAGAGACTTCCACCTATGCCTTCCCCAAAGGGCAGTATGTTCTTGCTGTTTAAGCCATTCTCTTATCAGTCAGGTTTTTCAGCTATTTACAATGCAAGCTCATTGCAACTGGAAAAACTTGAACAGAAACATACAAGTGATTGTCGCGTCTTCATCAGCGTCGCGCCGTAGTTCAGACCATACTCTCCAGACTTTGCTGGCTTACGGGATTTGCTCGCTTTAAATCTGCCCCAGTATTTCAGCCCAGGTGAAGCACTGTGCCTGGTAGGAACTCGATGACCAGGGCTTCCCCATAAGCTAGACAAGTGCTGTTACAGCATCAGAGATGTGCTTTCATCCCACGGTCTGGGTAGCAGCCCTCTGTGCTGTGCTCTTCGAGAGGTTGTCATTGCCCCATGGTAGCAAACTCCTCAAACACAGCCTCGCAAAACTGACTCCCAGTGACTTGCGCGCAAGCGGAAGGATAAAGCACCACACTCGCGCGGCGTCGGGAGCTCTGGCGCTGCCGGTAGTGCTGATCACACACGGCCCCATGCTTTTGCTCTGAACATCTCCCTAGTCAAGAGGACAGATTTCAGTTTTCTGCTGAAAATAATCCTTCTTGGCTGAGATACTGTCTCCAAAGGTTGTCACCTCTCATGTTCCAGTTCACTTTCCAGCACTGAAATCTCCTCCCTTTTGCTTCCACAGACATGCAAACACACGGCCAAAAGGCTGCTGCAGTCTCAGGAATCACCAGTTTCCATTTTTCATGAACTAGATGTTGACCTTGAACGGTCAGATGCGTGTTTTAGGCAGAGAAGCGGCATTTCATTACAGCTTAGGCAACACCCTGAGCATTGAGCCACAAGAAACGAGCAATTCAGTGTAAGCTACCTATTCTGTACCTGCCTGGACACAAGCTCCAGGCCAGATTTGGATTCTGTTTTCACCAGCTTACATCCCAAAATCTTACGGAAATGGTTGGGATTTTTGCAACAGTGAGATAAATGAATGAGCATCTGGCTTTGGAGGGGGAAGACTGTTAAAAATGTAATTAACCTCCAAGTCTAGGGCTTTGGCATTACACGGAGCTACCTTTCTTTCACTTACCATGGAATTAGTGCAAAAATACCCCCCAAAATTCCCTCTTTCGTTAAGCCGAGTACCATGGAGGTAAATTGGCAGGAGTGCCATGCTCAAACCACACCTGCTCCAGAGGTCTCCTCCTCAACCCACCCACCACCACCTGCTCCACTCTTCCATGCTCTGCATTTTCGGGTGCCCTACGGCCCCAAACTTGAGAAGCGTTAGGAGCCATACGCACATCTGTGGCTACCAGCTCTGTTAACAGTATGGAGAACCTTCATGCCTTATTTATTTATAATGGAAAGCAGTTGTCTAATAAAATAAAACAAATTAAAATGAACAACAACAGCAACAAAAGCATCGTTGTTGATTTTCTCGCAGCATTCACCACCCTATTAATTCAACATTCATAGCAGGGGATATCTGAAGCAAGGTTGGTTGAAGTCAGCCAGTGTTTACTCCTGCAGTCCTCTGATTGCTGCAGAGGTGTGGGAAGAGGATCTCCTTCGCCTTCTGTTTTACACAACCCTGTGTGAATGAGCAGCGCAGTTAAGTGTACAGCAGACAAAATATATTTTCAAATGCTTTATTCTCTTCTTGAATAAAAAGAAACACCAGTATTCTCAAAGCCAAGACTTTCTTTACAGCTCTTCTTACTTTTAAGAGCAGCAGAAGAGTTATTCATTTTATTTTCATGTACAATTTGGGTCAAGAAGATGCTTCAGGCTCCTTTGCAGAAAGCAGAGAGAATATGCCGAACTATACCGCTACATTATTTATATAGCATACATTTTATGCACTCGGACTATTAACATTTGCCACACGATAAAACCCCTTCCTTTGTCAGCTCCGAAGTCTCTGTAAAACTGCGCAATTTCTAAGCTTGTAATTCAAATGCTATTTTTGTTTTGGTCTTTCTTGAAAGCCACACATCCACAAATGACTGATGTAAGTAACACGATATTAGTATTTGGCTTAACAAAGGAACAGCTGCCGTATATCAGCAGTTTGTTCAGCAAAGTGCTGAGGGCATTTTTTCTGCATCCAAAAATATTAGTGGCCGTATATATACGTCCTGATGATTGTGTGTGAGTCAGAGTAACTTGATTTTTTTTCCTAAGTGAGGCTTTCAGTGATCAAAGGAGGAAAAAATAAGCATCTTCTGGCCTTTTATCCCACCTTCTATCTAAACTTTTCAAATTGCTTTGAAAACACCAAGGAAAACTACACAACCCCATTAAGGGGTAAGAAGAGAGTATTAAGCAACCACACTGCCCACCATCAAAAATTGGCTAATAGAGAGCAGCAGCTATTTGATAGCACACCCCCACAATTCAAGGCAGAAAGAAAAATATGTGCAATTAAAATGGATAAGTACAATATAATAGGAAATAACGACTAATTTCAGAATTTGGCAAAACCAACAACCCTATTCAGCTCACACCATTAAGATCAACAAAGGCACAACTCGTCAAGAATTCAGTTATATGCTGAATTTGAAAGATGACATGTAGACAAGTGCATTTCCTTCAGATCTAGTCTGGCTTCTTACTTTACCCTGGTTTGAATAACCATTCAGAAAAGCATCCAGCATTACAAATGGGGATGGACCACTTGAAGCAGAAATACGAGGGTTTTACAGAGCTCGAACTCCCGCGGAGGAGGAGATTTCCTGATTCAGCGGTTTCCCTCTCTTACAGGAGCCGAGACCTTCTGGAAGGTCCCTCAAAGTCCCAACTTCCTCCTACCTTAACGGCTTGTGCCCTCACTGACACAAGGAGCGACCAGCTCCTTGGACACACCAGCTTCTGCACCATGTTTTAGGGTTGGCTCCTTACAGCTCTTGCTCACCGGTGACCACCATCACCAAACGGGGCGAGCTTGCTTCCCCAGCCAGCATCAGTGCTGAGGCAGTTTGTGTCCCCAGCTTAAAAGTCAAAAGCTTGGCTCTCCTTGGGTCACGCCAAAGGAAGACCTTGTCATCCCAAGCCCTGCCTGTCAGGGAGAGTCATCTCCACCCATCCAAGCGGAGATCATTCCGCTTTTTACCGAGGCTCTTTGGGTGTCTGCATCAGGTAACGCAGGAACGAAGCAAAACCAGAGAATCGTCCTTTTAGGATGGCTCTGGCTTCACCCGCGTGACCTCCAAGCTCCTTTCCAAGCCCCCCCGCACAGTGCACAATGACACCGTCCTTGGCGCGTGTTACCAGCACAACGCCGACATGTTTGACAACAGTTGGTAAAATGAGTCATCCCATTTTGGCTATTTTACCCATCCCTCTGGCTATAAATTACAAACATTTACCTGTTCCCTGCTAGAAATTAAGGTCACCAGATGGCACGATTTGTCACCGACAGTTCTGGGTTTTTTTCCTTACAGCATCCCATTTTCAGCCGAGTTTGAATAGGGGAAGCAGAGCAGAACCTCAGGACACAGAGATTTGGTTAAAACAAAAAATGGAGCCCTCTTTGGCCCCCGAGCACTGCTCGCTGGCAGCCAGGGCAGACAAACCATCAGCATTCGGGACTCGCTCATTTCTGAGTTTCCTGATTTTGCGCTGATTATCTAGCTGGGACCCAGCTCAGCTCCTCAATCACGCACTGTCTTGATACCAGCTTCGAAACACCCATTTTGACTTCACCCACAGTTTTAAACAAAAGATCATCAGCTCCTGTCAAAACACCAGCGCAAATGACAGCCCCATCCCTGCCTGTGCCTTTTCCTGCTGCCAGAAATAGCAATCCCTGCCCCTCTCCAACGCGCACCCTTCTCATCAAGCCAACCTGACAGCTCCAACGGGAGTAAGAGCTGCAGGATTCCCCCAAGTTCTTCACTGCCCTGCATCCCCCCTTCCACCTCGGCGTCTCTTTTACAGACCTGGAAACATGTGTGTGCTGCTGTAACAGCATTCAAAAAACCCCCCAATTATATATATACATGCATATAAAACTTTTTAGCGCTCTTGAGCAGACAAAAATCTGAAATATCCCAGGTGAAAAACTGGAGAGCACATAGAAAAATGCTGGATGTATCTTCACTTTTACGCCCATCCGTCACTGCTCAGCTTGCGAAGGCATGAGGCGCAGGCGGGAGCACGCTGTCCCACCGCTGCCAGTGCCCTGAGGAGCTGGGAATGATCTGCCCAAATAAGGTCCCGGCACCCGCCCTGGGGCCTCCCACACCCCACGCTGTGCCCCCCCACACCCCCAACC
>VZSF01008202.1:228-86892 GCA_013398295.1 Chionis minor
TATTGCTTTCCCTGGCGAAGCTGCTCCACGTTCCTCCGCTTCCATGAAAGACGAGTGGAAGCAGGGAGAAACACTGAAGCGCCAAAACCCCGGCCCTTGCTACCCGTTTCCCCATGTCACACCAAAGCCCGGAGAGCCATTTTGGGGACAAAAGGCTTCTTTTGCCCCGCGTCCAACGCGTGAAAAAAAGCCCCTTTTCCCCACTGCCATGGCGAGATGGGAATAACTTGAGGGACACGTTGGCATCTCGACGGGTTTGCTCAGCTCTGATCCCTGAAAAGCAGCTCGCCGTTTCCTTCATTTTGATTTCAAATAGTACCAAGAAGCATTCCTATAATTATGTCCGATTAAGCTGTAAGTGACAATAACTGCTTTGAATCCGCTCTGATATTTTTTTTCCCCACCTCTGAATTAATTTTCCATGTGCATATTGATCTGCTGTGTGTTTTCACCCAATAGATGGAGCCGTTACAGCCTGGTTATCTCCAGCCTCTTTCAGAGAGTTTTCTTTTTCCGCCGTGGCAATGCTGCAAACGGGCAGCGAAACCCAGCAAACCCCAAAAATCCCACTCCTGGCCCCGGGGCCACAAAGGAAAAAGGTGTTTGTGAGCTGCTTGTGCCCCTGTGCCCCGTGCTGGCGTCGGTGGCTGCAGCGATTTGCACAAACACGGCGACGCGGGCTCGGCTTTACTCCCTGAAATAACTGGGATGATTCGCAGTGCCCCTGCTCGCCGCACGCTTGTGTGCGCTCTGCAGGAGTTTTACCATTTTTTGACACTACTCATAAGCCCCAAATCCTTTTCAAAACTAGAAAGACGGCCGGGACCTTTTCGTAAACCGAATGGGAAAAGGCCAGAAGTTACTACATTCCGCGTAACGTGGTGTCTAGTAGCTCCTGTCGAGCCTCTCAGCCTCTCAGATCTCCGCTGTTTTTCCTGCCGCCTGTTGGAATCAGTGGGAGTTTTTTTTCCCCCCTCGGCTCACGCACAGGATAATAAACATCCAAACTGCTTTGCCACGAGGCGGGTTGAGATTCTTATTCCCGTGATATATTGACACAAACCCGAGGAAATAAAAGGCGCCTGACTATAAACACCCTCAAATATTCCCTCTCCCGCAAACCTCATCGCTACCTTGCGGCAAGAACAGTCGCAGGCAGTGCCAGGTTCTCTGGGTTGTGCCTGGCTGGGGAGACGCAGCCCAGCCCTCGACTTTCTCCGCTTGCTGATTTTCAGCCTCTTGCCTTTCCCTAAAGGGTTTTTCCCTTGGGTGTTTTTCAGGTGGGAGTAGCTTGGCAAAAGGGGACTGTAAAGGAAAGTGCGTGGAAAGCTGCTTCTTTCCCTTAAATGCACGTGCTTGAAATTATCTGCTCAAATCTCTAGTCTGATTTATCACAGGGAAGTAACTTTTCTTAATTTAAAAAAAAAAAAAAAAAAAAGGAAAAATAACCGGGTGGTAAATTGGAGTAAGACCAGCTTCATCCTGAGCTGAAATTCAAGAGTTTCCCCACGAAAACTTCATGAAGACAAAAACCGACCATAAAATTCTAAGCCCGCGTCAGCTGGTGTGATGTCTCGCCCTACCCGGCCCCCCGCCCTTTGGAAACCATCACCATTTTTCAAGTTATTTGGGAAAGCGGCTCCTGTTACACACTCACCCTGCGCAGGGGCTTCGTCAGGGTCCCAGTTAATTCTTTACGCAGCCAGAGCAGCTTAAAAGCTTATTGGGCTCAATGCATGGAAGGAATAATAGAGCTGCAATCAATAAATATTGCTAATTAATGAACAAGTCGCTTTTAAAATTATCCCTCGGGGTGGGTGAGTTTGCTACTTCTATTGGAGAACAGAGTTCGCATGGAAAAAAACTATATGGTAGAAATTCAGAGAATCATTTTTGGGTGAATCCTGACATTCTCCCCCCAAGATGTAACCTGCGTGCCCCTGAAAGCTACAGAAAAGACAAATATTCTGAAGTTTTTCCAAACCAAAAGCATTGCCTTCTTTTGAAACTTCCTTTTCACTTCAAACGCCAACTTGGGTTAAGACAAAAAGGATTAAATAAAAGCTTTAAAACCCCTGGAAAGTAAATCATAATACTTTGTTCCAGCTGGACCCTATTATTATTATTATTTAATTCATCCCATACAGGAGCAAAAGGAGTCAAAGCTCAACCGAAACACTTTTCCCTCTGGACTCTCTGTGTGATTGGCAAGCTGAAAATCCCATAAACCCCCTGTTTGCCAGAGCCCTGCAATTCCCGGGAGAGCAGGATGCTGAGTTAAAAGCTCAGGTCCAGAAATGTGTAGGGTCCTGCACGTGGGTCGGGGCAATCCCAAGCACAACTCCAGGCTGGGCAGAGAATGTCTGGAGAGCAGCCCCCGGGAGAGGGACTTGGGGGTGTTGGTGGGGGAGAAGCTCCACAGGAGCCGGCACCGTGCGCTGGCAGCCCAGAAACCCCCCCGCATCCCGGGCTGCATCCCCACAGCGTGGGCAGCAGGGCAGGGGGGGGATTCTGCCCCTCTGCTCCGCTCGGGGGAGACCCCACCTGGAATCCTGGGTCCAGCTCCGGGGGTCCCAACAGCAGAAGGACACGGAGCTGTTGGAGCGGGGCCGGAGGAGGCCCCGGAGATGCTGGGAGGGCTGGAGCCCCTCTGCTGGGAGGACAGGCTGGGAGAGCTGGGGGGGTTCAGCCGGGAGAAGAGAAGGCTGCGGGGAGACCTTCCAGCCCCTGCCAGTGTCTGAAAGGGGCTCCAGGAAAGCTGGGGAGGGACTCGGGATCAGGGAGGGGAGCCACAGGATGAGGGGAATGATTTTGAAGTGGAAGAGGGGAGATTTAGATGAGACATGAGGAAGAAGTTCCTGCCTGTGAGGGTGGTGAACCCCTGGCCAGGGTTGCCCAGAGCAGCTATGGCTGCCCCATCCCTGGAGGTTCAAGGCCAGGTTGGACAGGGCTTGGAGCAACCTGATCTAGGGGGAGGTGTCCCTGCCCAGGGCAGGGGGGTGGGACTGGATGGTCTTTAAGGTCCCTTCCCACCCAAACCATTCTGTGATTCTATGAAATACAAATGTGGGGAAAGAGTTTCCTGGGTTTCAGGGCTTGGCTTGCAGCGCTGCAGCTTCACTCTATCCCTTATTCCATTGCTCACTTCTGCAGAGCGATTCCTGGTGAGCGAGCGGGCAGCAGATTTATTCCCCGGATCGGCTCCACGATGAGTTACAGGTTGGTGGTAACAGCGTGATTGTGCCCAGGGTGGAGATCAGCTTTGCCAAAGCAGCGCTTTCATCTGGTTTATAGCGGGTTTAGTCCCCAAAAGCAGGAGGCGAGGTTACAGGGGTGGGATCAAAGGATGCCGGACTCTGATCTCCACCTTGCAGCGTTGGGGTTTGTGCTGCCAAAGCCCCTGAAAAACGACGGCTTTGATTTTAGCTCTTGGGAGCTCAAACCGAGGAGAAGGGGGGGTCGCATACCGAAAGGCCATTTGTCCCCAGGTGGGACGTTCAAGTCACCGTTGGTTGGGAAAGGGACTGTCACTCCCTGCACAGAAGCATCTCCCAGTGCCACTGGAGGTGCTGGTGCAGAAAGCAAAGGCTGGCTGGGACGTGATCTGGGCACGGACACCCAACGAGCCATCCCCATTAGAGCAAAAGCAGCATTGTTCCGCAAGCACTGATCTTTCCGGAAGAATTCTCCGCTTTGCCTGACTGCCGCAAAAACGATTCCCGCTGAAGCCACCATGTTATAAGAAAGTCAAAAACCACTTGGAAATAGGGGTTTCCATGGAAGCCACCAGCCAAATCCCATAGTATGCGACAAACCCACCCCAGCACGATACGAGACCAGCACAACTTTGGGGAACCCGCAGGGTGCTGCCGCCCCACAAACATCACTTTTATTCCAAAGGGGGGGTGTTGGTTTCTTGGTTTTGGTTTGGTTTGTTTTTTTTTTCTCCTTGAAAGTAAATTATTGAGCTTCCAGCTGCAAAATTCTCTGAATTAACTGAGGCTCCTCAGAGCAGAACCCTCCTAGGTACAGCCCTGCACTACGCCCGTGACGGGGATTTTTCTGGGTCTGCAGTGTTTCGGGTCTGTGTGTTTTTAACGTAGGGAGGTGAAATACTTGATCCATCATAAAATATTGAAGGCACATAAATAATATGTCAAGAGCCTATTTCTTAATCTGCCGCATGCGTTCTGGCATCAGTAGAGTAGTAAAACAGTTTGCATTTTGCAGCTCTGCTTTCAGATCCAGAAATAGGGAAACTTTTGACATCTCATTGCCATGCCTCGTGTGTGTATGAGAGAAAAAAAAAACAAACCCAGAGAGATCAAACAAATGCCCGAGTGGATAAAGATGCTGCTGCTCTTCTGGGGATTACGCTGGGACTCGGCGCATGTGAAAAGCAAATAGGAGTGGGGTTTCCTAGGGTTACGCAGGAGGCTGCTAAGGATTAATTAGAAAGGCTTTAGGAGGAGCCACATCTCGGCCGGGGTGGGGGACACAGCGGCAACTGCCCTGTAGAGGTGTCACATGTGCCTTGACATCAGCTGGGAGGGACGTGTGGGTGCAGAGTCCCCCATCCCCACACCTTTGAATGGGTTTACTCCTCCTTCATCCCAGCTGTTTGAAAGGGGACACTGAGGCACAGCTGGAAAGGGCTGGTCTACGGGCTTAAAATATATTTCAAAAACAGCCATAGATTTTCAAAGATCCTGTGTGGTGCCACATATGACAGGGCTGTCCCATGTGCCGATAGCAGAGTCCAGTTAAATTGGCATTTCCACACATAACCATTATTCACTAACTTCCCTTAAAGGAACAAAATGGTAATACATATATATATGCCTGTGTATATATATGTATATATTTTTCTTCTGCAGGTAGAAAAGAGGAATGATTTTAATCTATTTTAAACTTCTCAGCTGGCATCCTCCCAATTATCTCCCTTTTTTCTTTATTTTTTTTTTTCCTGTTTTCCATTTCGCCACTGAAGAAAAGAGGAAAGGGAGTGAAACAAAATACCTCTGGATTTCTTAAGAACTAATTTTAACATGAATTCTTTAGAGAAAATTAAAAAGCAAAGTTTTCACAGCCTCCTAATATCAGTAAGCTCCTTTTCTGCTGCACTCAATAAATCTGTCATGGAGCACGGGGCATCTTGTACCTACCGGTACCATGGTCACAAGGGAAGGTGAGGACAGCCCACCTCCTGCTGCAATGCTCTCCATGCATTTTGGTGGCCCTGTGGCCACCATCCTGCTGGCCAGAGCTGTGAAGCGTGACCGAGAGCCTCCCCTCCTTCCCTGGGGAGCCCCGACACTTGGCCAGCTGCAAAGTTTTAGCTCAGCCCCAGTGACGGGTCGTGTGGTTGTGCTGGGCAGGAGAGGGTCAGGTAGCACCCTGAGACCTGGAGCAAATAAATCACTGCTGCTCTCTTGGGGGGACTGTGAGAATCATAGAATCATTTAGGTTGGAAAAGACCTCTAAGATCATCTAGTCCGACCATTGACCCTACTCTACCAGCTCCACCACTAAACCATGTCTCCAAGCACCACATCTACACGGCTTTTAAACGCATCCAGGGATGGTGACTCAACCCCCTCCCTGGGCAGCCTGTTCCAATGCTTGATAACTCTTTCAGTGAAGAAATTTTTCCTAATGTCCAGCCTAAACCTGGCACAACTTGAGGCCATTTCCTCTTGTCCTGTCGCTTGTTACTTGACAGAAGAGGCCGGCACCCACCTCACTCCAACCTCCTTTTGGGTGGTTGCAGAGAGCAATAAGGTCTTCCCTCAACCTTCTCTTCTCCAGGCTGAACAATCCCAACTCCCTCAGCCGCTTCTCATAAGACTTGTTCTCCAGACCCCTCACCAGCTCCGTTGCCCTTCTCTGGACACGCTCCAGCACCTCAATGTCTCTCCTGTGCTGTGGTGCCCAAAACTGGACACAGCACTCGAGCTGTGGCTTCACCAGTGCTGAGTACAGGGGCACCATCACCTCCCTGCTCCTACTGGCCACGCTAGTCTTGATACAGGCCAAGATGCCATTGGCCTTCTTGGCCACCTGGGCACACGCTGGCTCATGTTCAGCCAGCTGTCCATCAGGAACCCCAGATCCTTTTCTCCCAGGCACCTTTCCATCCGCTCCTCCCCAAGCCTGTAGAGTTCATGGGGTTGTTGTGACCCACAAGCAGGACCCAGCACTTGGCCATGTTGAACCTCACACCGTTGGCCTCAGCCCATCCATCCAGCCTGTCCAGATCACTCTGCAGAGCCTTCCTACCCTCCGGCAGGTCAACACTCCCGCTCAATTTGGTGTCATCTGTGAACTTACTGAGGGTGCACTCGATCCCCTCCATTGGATTGGAGGGGGACAGCCAGAAGAGGAGGCTGGTACCTGAGACCTGAGCTTTTGGTACACTCCTGGCATGTGAACTGGCCCTGCATCCACCCAGCCCACCATGAAGCACACAGATGAGAAAAGAGAAAGCAACACCTTTAAAAAGGAGCCCTGCAAGACTGCCGGAAAGGGTGAGGGGGGAAAGCATGAAACATGGCCAGAGGCTGAAGAAATTATTCCATCTTCAGGAAGACAAAAAAGAAAATGGGACATTGTCTCCTTTTTTGGAGAGAAACCTTGTGTTTCGGAACCCCAGAGCCTTGGGGCGGCTCTTGACGGAGTGGTGCTGCAGCCATGGGTTTGTGTTGTTGTTTCTTTTTCTTTTTTTTTTTCCCCCCTTTTGTGTATAAAGGGCTGGAGTTTGCTTGGAGTCTCTTGGCATTTTGCTGGGTGAGCTCCTGCTATTTCAGCTCATGTCTCTATTTCGGCTGGGCTGTGCGGTGCGGGAGCAGGAGCGATGTTGTCGCTGCTTCACTTGGGTGTTTAATCACGCTCCAAAGCTTTTTACCGCTTTGTGTACACCGCCACGGGAGACGTACTGGCTTAATTAAAAAAGAATCTAGGGAAAGAAAAAAAAAACAACCTCTAAGCTGCCTTTACTATTCAAATGTGTGTAATTCAGTGCTTTGGTCCTGGGCTGTGTGGCCGTGAGCTGATCTGTATGGGGATTAGACATCACCTTCATGGTCCACCCTTCCTGCCTCCGATGAATCCTTTTCTCTCCGGTTGAATTTGCTGGACCTAGCAAACACAGAGGAAAGCTGCTCTGTGTTTAGATGTTTAGGAGGGGACTGAAAATTATATCTCTCCCAGGCAGGTTTGCTTTGAAATCAAGTTAAGGGAGCAATTTCTTAAGTTAATATTTATTCTTTGTCTTTCCTAGTTATTTGAAGACTCTTCTGGGAAGCCAGGTGGGAAATAGCCCTTTCTCCTCTTAAACCCGTTGCTGTTATTTCAAACACCAGCGAAGGCAAAGAGGCTGCCAGAGTCCTGTTCTTTATAGCAGCAGGGAGGGAAGCAGGAAAAGGCAGGCTTCAAATATGGAAATACAAGCGCAGCTCGGCTGGGATAAAAGGGGACCGTCACCTCTCGCATGAAGCAACATCAGCCTTTCATCCCGCAGCACCGGGGCCACGCTTAGAAACTCCATTTGTTGCACGAGGGTCACCTGCTGGAAAGCAAATATTTCACTCTCTGCGCCGGTTTGAGGTCTCCCTACCAAGGCTTCGGCCAGAGTTTTAAGGATTAAGCAGCCTTGGAGCGGTCCCACCACCAGGATCTGCCCCCAAAGCGGCCACTCAAACCTCCCCATCCCCAGATCTTTTTGCTGCTGGTAACGATTTGCGGCACAAAGAATTGCACCATCATTTGCTGCTGCAAAAATTCTAGTTTGGGGTTGGTTTTGTTTTTTTTCTCTTTGTTTGTGAGCAATCGGCTCTGCGGGGAGAGCAGGCACCAGGGGTCCGCAGCTGGAACGGGCACCTGGGGACAGACGCCTTGAGGATGGGGCGAGAGGCACGTGCGTGACTCGGTGTCCGGGGGGGGACACGCGTGTCTCACCTGCACCTGCAACACCCCCAGGCTTGCTCACACCCCCGCACGCTCTGGCTGAGCGCAGAGGTCACATTGGAAGAAATCAATAAATGCAATTATTATAAAAATTGCCGCTGTACCTGTACGACGCGGCTGGAAGCGGATGAGGGCAAGTCTCCAGCAGATTCAGGGTTGATCTAAGTCTGTCCCTGGCATGTTCGCCCTGCGGCGCGGCAGAGCGAAGGCACGGGGAGACTCCCAGGAACGACAGTGGCTGTTTGCAGCTCTCAGGGGATTTTCAGTGACATTTCCCAAGGGTAACAAGCCCTTCCTGCACACGGAAAAGAATCCCCCCCCCACCAGAAAAAACCCCCCCCCCCCCCCCCCGTCAAAAAACCCTGAATTCCCATCAAAAACTATTTCAAAGGAAAAAATTTGGCAGCCCCAAAGTCGCTCCAATTCCTTTCAAATTCAATGGGAATGTCGCCGGGTATTTCAGCGCGGGTTCATGGAGGCCATTCCCATCTGTGGAAATCCCAGGTTGCTGCAAACTTTCCAGCCACCAGCTGCAGAAGGAGAGTTTGGGGGCTTTTAACTTCTTTATGTGATTTGGCCAGGACTAGAGGACACCAGGTCGGTGTTAAAAGACTGTCTCCGCTAATATTGCCGCTGTCCTTGGCAGGGGTAAAGCCCATCCGGAGGGATGCTGGGCAGGATGCGAGCGGGGCTGGCTGGTGGGGCAGGTAAGTGCTACCTGCTGAGCTGCCAAACCGAAACAAAGCATCTAACGTCTTTTTGGCAGGCTAATGGGTGACAGCAGTTGTGTGGGAAGACTAATGGAGAAAAGATTTGATAAAATAGAAGCACCATCCCTAAGTTTTTCTGATGCTTTTTTGCAGTTATATAATTTTAAAATGACATTGATTTAAGAAAAAAAAAAACCCCACAACAAAACCCAACACTGGGAAACTTTGAACACTTAGGGCTGGATTCTGCTCTCGCTGTCAGCAGAGAAAGTTCCGGTCCCTCCCTGTGAACTTCAGGGGAGGCTCAGCACGTTTTCCCAGGAGGGGGAATGGGAAACAGGATTTAGTCCCCCACCCTTAATAGCCTTTAAAAGCCACTGGTGCTCTGCAGGGAAGAGGGGCTGAGGCGTCACACCTGGGGAAGCGCCTGCAGTTTGCATCCAGCCAATATTCCCTGTGCATGTCATTACTGTGCCGACCGGCATTACGGCAGACCGGGATGCGGGAGGGATTTGCACCTCGCAGGGATGCGGCATCGTCATCCCCGTGGTGGGGTCTGTTTGTGGGCACTGTCCTGGCCGTGCACAGACCCTCCCACGTGCCTCTTGCAAAGCCACCTCTGCAGTTCCTGAGGAGCTTTGGAGGATGCCTGGGGGAATTTCAGCTCCCATCCCGACTGGATCTGGCCTCAGGGCTTGCTTCTATGGGCGAGTTGGTAGCAGAGGTTAAAAATGAGGATGATGGCACGTGAAGGAGTAGCCTTGGCAAATGGCTGGATGGCCGACGGAGCTGTAAGCTGAACGGGAGACCCTCATTCCCAGTTTCCCAAGAGCTGGCTGGGCTGAAGGATGGGTGGCAGCTGGAGGAGAGCCGGGAGAGCACCCCCAAAACCACGCTGGACTCACAGGGCTCTGCTGCAACCCTTCTTTGGGCTGTGAGCTGCCCCTGGGCACACGGAAAGGACGCTGGGAGCATCACGCCTGCTCTAACATGGGAAGCTGGACACCTTGCTCCATTCCTCACTTTCCCTGCCCAGTTCCCCTGTACAGACCAGTAGGTTTCCACACACAGGCTGGTGCAGCACGATGGACAATGGGACCTGGCTCAGATCAAGCCTGGCCCCTCTCCTGGCCAGGACCCAGCCCTGGGCAAGCTGTCCCCTCTCCCATCCTAGCCAGTCGGGATTCTCCTATTACTTCTTCCCTGTAGGCTGCAGCATTTGGCTCATTGGATGGCTGATGACATTTTTTTTTTCTCATTAAAAATACCTGCTTTCTGTTTTAATAGAATTGCATGGGAATCTAAAATGAAGGGAGCTTTAGCTGGAGAAAATCTCAAAGAAATGAAACTGCAGCAGAAAGAGGGTTCCTCCAGGAGGGACGTATGGACTGACTCTGCCCTGACGCAAAGAAAGGTGTTGTCAGAATCAGTTTCACTGAAGAAACATCCTCAGTGCTTTTTGGGAAGGTTTGAATTGATTCTCCTACCCCTCCAAGAGAAGTCAGTTTGCTCCAGATATATAATAAGACACAAAGATAAAGTTTCCTGGTCTTTTTTTTTTATTTGCCTCTATAGCAGTCCCCACAAATACTGCATACATTGACAGTCGTAATTCCTCTCTCCCACTCCTGAAGTCATCGGATGTGGCTGGGCGAGCACAAGGAGGGTGCACGTGATGCTTTGGTGCTTCTCCCAGCGATGGTTAATGGACCGGATGATTCTCCGAGATGGCATGTCAATGTTTTTTTTCTTGCCAAGGCTTTTTTGTCTCTGGGTTGATATTTTAAAACAATATACCCGAAGGCATAAAACCTCCGTGGAGAATTGCGAAAGGTTGTTTGGAAATGCACCTACCAAACACTTTCTGAGCTCCTCTGCATCCTCCTTTTGAGCAGTCCCCTCCACTTTTTCCTTTATATCTGCAAGAACACGAGTTGTTTCAACAGCGGCACGAGTTATTTTAATTTTGCCATTAATCTTGTAAACAAGATGCTCCAAGGAAGCAATTTCTCTTGTGCCAATGTACCAGGCTTTAAAATCCGGGGAAGATGTCCCCATCTTCTTTCCCCCTTTTGCCAGGACCAATGTCTTGGTGCATGATGGCAGTCAGGGATCTTCAAGTAAGGGGAAATCAGCAGCTGGAAATGTACTAGTTCGCATATCGGGCTCCAAAAATCCTCCTCAAACCTTCCATAGATAGAGATAGAAATAGAGGAAAAGCAGGACCATTTATTTTCCTTCCAGCTACTCCTAAATATTAGTGCCACATCCTCCCACATTCCCCATTCAGCCCCTGGAGAAAGTCACACATTAGGTTTATCACATCTCTGAGATGGACAGAAAGGGCCTGAGATGAGACATTTCCATGTGGATACTAAAAACCTTGAATACGTTCCCCACGGTGGGTGTTTTTCATGACAATAGAGGTTTTTTTCCTCACGTTCATTGACATCACATTATGCAGCAAGTCCCCAGGGAACTGTTCCCAGAATAATTGCACAAGACAAATAATCAGTATTTCCAATTTATTTTCTTCTGCTCTTCTGGATGAAGTAATGTGGCCCTTCTTTGTGATAACTGGAAACGCCTGATGCTGACCTTCGAAAATGAAGCAAGAATTCAAAATATTGATCTTAGAGCCAACTTAAAGGGAAAATTGGCATCTTGTGCTTGGAAACCTTAGCCTGGGACAGCCTGCATTGCTCTCTGCAAGCTCTCATGCAGACACCCAGCTTTTGGGCAGCAAATTGGGTGCTGGGGTGCAATCCATTTCTTGGCCATCAGACCGGCCAGCACCTTGCCGTAGAGCCCAGGGGTTACAAGTCTCCCTGCCAGTCCTGCTCAGTTAATCCCTGTGCTTTGCTTCTCCAGGAAAGTTTATTGTGATATGGTGTTATTGCTTCTCGGTACTCAGTGGAAGGTTGGTTTGGACACCAGTATCACCAGTGCTAGGATCAGGGGAGGCATCCCCTCTGGCCGGTGCAAACTAGCATCCCTCCTGAGAGCACCCCAGGCCTGAGGCGCACCCAGAAACAGCAAATAAAATTAGCAGATAGGGATGAAAAAGCACAAAAGTGTAGTGCTCCCCATCAGGAACTGTGAAAAATCACTTGAGCGCTGTTCACACTCCCCTGGCTTCCACAGACTGACCACAGGTTGACAGATTAGCGGAGTATTTTAGGGGGACAGTGTTACACACTGTCCTTATCCTCGTCTCTAGGTGTATGTTTTTATCAGAGACAGGATATTGGAGAAGACAGACCCTCAATCTGATTTAATACAGCTACTTGCATAGTCTTACATTACGCTCCTGACAATCTCCAGACTTCGCAAAGTGAGACATGCCTGAATCCAACAGGTTCCCATTAAGCCGCGGCAAGGCAAATGGATTTCAGCTCGATGACAACTCGGCAAAACCAAAAATGAACCGGCATTTCTCTGCACTGCAAAGGACGTGCACAGGGACCTTCTCCCCGTCTCTCCAAACAAGCCCCATGGCATTTGCCCAAGGCTGGCAGCAGAGTGCCCTGGACCTTGTGCTGCTCGGTCACCTCCTGTTGCAGAGCAGGGGGTGAGAGCAGCTCCTGGCACCACTTGTGGCCACAACAGTTCTGTATTTGACACAGACAGGAAAGACAGACACGGGCACGACCGGAGAGTTTGTGAATAACCCCGAATCAATCACACTGTTTTCAGCATTATAAAGATCGGTGTAATTTTCAATTGATATCATACATAATAACGAAATTTTTTTGGAAAACACCGTGAATCGGCTGCTTGTTGTCTGCTTCTCTCTCTGCCAGCACCCAGTGTCTTCACCCACCCCAGCCCAGTGAAAGCTTCCTGCTTTACTGGGTTTACTGGCCTAAGGAGCCGGAGGAGCGATGCCGCTCCAAGCAGCGCCCACCAGGCAGGGTGCCGAGCTTGGGCAGCCCAGGGAACGCCGGGGCGAGGAGTCAGAAACTGCTCTTCTGAGCAAAAGTTGTGCTTTCCCAAACTTCCCAGCGTGACCGGTGCTGGCAGCAGACAAGACTGCAGCGGCAGCCTGGCCAGGGAGTCTGTCCTGGTGCTCCGGCGAGGTTTGCATCCCTTCAACCCTCAGGATGAGGGTTGTGAGCAGCAGCTCACAAAGGAAGCAGGGATGCTGTGCTCTGCCTGAGACAGCTGAATCTCCCCACAAAGGTCCCTTTAGACTTGTCTGGTGGTAAAAAAGAGACTTTAAACGTAATGCCTAAAGCTACGTGACGCGGCCTCAGTGCAACCCAGGATGGTCTCACCTCCCGTAGGTTTCTCTGGGTGAGCACCAGATTCCCTTCTTGCTGGGGTAAACCTCATGCACCCACACGAGCCTGGTGGTGAAATTTAGACGAGCACATGGCCCGGAGCTACTATCATGAGTAACAGCTTCCTGCATCTTAAAAGGGACTGAATCAGCTACCAGAATAACTCTGGGCTTCTATATTCAGGCAGCAGCACATCCGCCCCAGATTCATCCACGCTTCCCAAGAGCTAGGTTTGTGTACACACGCTGTGCTTGCTTTTGTAATTATAATCTCTCAGTTGTCTTACAAACAGTAGTTGCCTTAAGGGTGATAGTCTGAGCAAATTCCCCTGTTTGTTAAGAAAACAATATGGGCCTGATTATGAGCTGAGCTCTACGTATTGCCAAGGCAGAGAAACGGGGCTGAGTTCAGGAGCGTTACACACAGGCTCAACCGGCGGGGAGAGCGCTCAGAAGAAAGGTCGGTCAATGAAGATTTAGCTCTAAGCCTAACCTTTCTAAAAGGAGAGGTGGCTTCTGGCGAACTACTCGTTGCTTCCCCTTGGACTGGGCTGGAGGGCCGGGCAAACCCACGCAGTGTTGGAAAAGCCTCGTCAAATGCAGATCTTCTGAGCAAAGCAGGGATTTCTCCCCCTGCAGCAGGTACAAGCTGGCACTGTTCTCCCAGAGAACCAAAGCCCTGAAAGACGCAGGGACACCTGAATGAACTGCGGGGCAGGTGTTTAAGTAATTCAAAATGAACCCTCTTTTCTCCAGTTGCAGGGTGCTGGGAGGATGGCCAGAGCGTTCCTTTAGAGGAGAGTTAAGGATCACACCGTGGCCTCGCCGAGTCAGTGGTGACGTTCCCTTTTGCCTTCCTGGTATCGGGGTTTCACCCTGTTCAAAGAATCATAGAGTCAAAGAATCACAGAATGGTTGAGGTTGGAAGGGACCTTGCAGATCATGGAGTTCCAACCCCCCTGCCATAGGCAGGGACACCTCCCACTAGACCAGGTTGCCCAAGGCCACCTCCAGCCTGGCCTTAAACACCTCCAGGGATGGGGCCTCAACAACCTCTCTGGGCAACCTGTTCCAGTGCCCCACCACCCTCAAAGTCAAACATTTCTTCCTAATGTTTAATCTAAACCTGCCCTCTTCCAGTTGAAAGCCATTCCCCCTCGTCCTGTCACTCCATGCCCCAGTAAAAAGTCCTTCCCCTGCTCTCCTGTAGCCCCTTTAGGTACTGGAAGGCGCAATAAGATCTCCGCAGAGCCTTCTCTTCTCCAGGCTGAACAGCCCCAACTCTTTGAGCCTCTCCTCATGGGAGAGGTGCTCCAGCCCTCGGACCATCCTCGTGGCTCTCCTCTGGACATGCTCCAGCAGGTCCGTGTCCTTCTTATGTTGGGGACTCCAGAGCTGGATGCAGTGCTCCAGGTGGGGTCTCACCAGAGTGGGGTAGAGGGGCAGAATCACCTCCCTTGACCTGCTGGCCATGCTTCTCTTGATGCAGCCCAGGACACAATTGGCTAAACCACAGCTCAACACAGTCTGAAGCACCCTGAGACGATTTGGCTTCACCACGTAATTTCGTGGCTTCAGCCTTTCCAAAATCAGGAGTTACATCCTCACATTGGGCTGCTTTGTAAGAAGGTCTGGTCTAAGGATGGAGAAGAGCAAGCAGGGCTGGATGGGAAATCACCTCCCATGCACCTATTTTAAAAAATACTTCTAGTTTGGGATAAGTGTGTGCCGCGTGCACCTGCAGATGGACACACGCACCGCTCCTTGGCTTTGTGGAGCCCGGGTTTGGAAGAACAGCCACACCTTCGTGTCATCACTCTTGTGTGTCTGTGTGCCATGATAACGAAGGCTGTAATTGTTGGTGCCTCTCGAATCTACAACTGCTCCTGCTCCTGCCCCGTATGACCTCGTCCTTGTCGCTGCAGGGGTTGCTGCAGCACCTGCACGGGAAGGGCTCTCCATCACTCCTCGCTTGATTGCACGTGGGAGCAGCTCTTAATTACACCCTGCCTTGCACTGCACAAGCACCCACACGTAGCGGTTGGGGTGAACCCGTTGCGTTGTTCTAGCCCATCCGCAGAGCCTGTTCAACAGCTCCGGGGAAGGAGGTGGGATGTGGGTCTGGCATTCCGGGTCAGTCCTTTCGGCAGGGCTCCCAGGAGCAGGGCATCTCCCCGAGCCACTTCTCACACCGACAGCCACGTGCCATCAGCGTAGTGGCTTTCAGGAGCTGGTTGCTGCTTAGCTCCAGGGGGTTGGAGGTGGGAATGAGTGAGTGCTGTGTTCAGTTTTGGGCACCACAGCACAGGAGAGACATTGAGGTGCTGGAGCGTGTCCAGAGAAGGGCAACGGAGCTGGTGAGGGGTCTGGAGAACAAGTCTCATGAGGAGCGGCTGAGGGAGTTGGGATTGTTCAGCCTGGAGAAGAGAAGGTTGAGGGGAGACCTTCTCACTCTCTACAACTCCCTGAAAGGAGGTTCTAGCCAGGTGGGGTCAATCTCTTCTCCCAAGGAACAAGCAACAGGACAAGAGGAAATGGCCTCAAGTTGTGCCAGGGGAGGTTTAGGTTGGAGATTAGGAAAAAATTCTTTACCCAAAGGGTTATCAGGCATTGGAACAGGCTGCCCAGGGAGGTGGTGGAATCGCCATCCCTGGAGGTATTTAAAAGCCGGGCAGACGTGGTGCTGAGGGACATGGGTTAGGGGTGGTTTTGGCATAGGTTTATGGTTGGACTCAATGATCTTGAAGGTCTCTTCCAACCCAAGTGATTCTCTGATTCTATGAAATGACATGGATTGAAATCAAAGATTTCCTTTACTTTTGGACTCGGCCACGTTCTCATTTGCCTGATGTTTTCTCTGTGTTTGGTTAGAGCCCCTCAGCCTTTGAAGAAAACGTGACTTGTGGTCATAAATAATCATTAACTCCACAAGTGCCTTCTAGTTTAAGCCTTTCAAATAAATAGATGTACATCTACTGAAGTGCAAACTTTTATATAACTGTATTACATTTGCATGCATGCTTCTTGCAATGAGAAACCCCTGCCGAGAAACAGGACTGGCCAGATCGGCATTTCCCACTCCACAATGGGAAGAGAGACTGCTCTGTCACCAGGAAATAAAACAGGGAGATCAAACACCAGAATATTTCGTCTTGCTTGAAAGCGAGCCGCTTCAGACCAGGCACTGATTGTTCAGCTAACAAAACCGGCTGCAGACTCACAGCATCGCCTAATGTTAGACAAGGTGGTGCTGTCAAAGAAATATGAACTGGTTTTGGCAGGAATTGAATGGGGAGGGGGGGTGCAGTGATCAGACCCCTCTGAAACGCTCGGCGGGATGCCCTGCCCTGCCTGGGAGCAGACAGCTCCCTGGAAAAGAAGGGATGATCCATAGAGGGTAAAACTAGTAGTTGATTTTAAAAGTCCAACTAGGAGCTGGTTATGATATTAGCAGCCAGCTCGACTGAGCTAGACTGAAACACCCCCAGCAATGCCCTGATTTTGGAGGCACGCCAGCTGGCAGAATTTTCTGCAGGATTTGACTTGCTGAGTCACTTCCACACACAGCGTTGTTTCTCTCCTCCGGTGACGAACGTTTTTCACCTGCTCCCTTACCATGAGCCAGCCTAGGCGCCATCACTGGCACCAACGTCTGCATTTATCGAGGTCAAGTTTTAGAGAGGGGGGCACTGAAGAAGAACCGGCGGTGAGGGACGGCTTTTGCTTTGGGCATGGCCCAAGCAGGACCAGCTTGAAGCTTTGCTGATGTTGGCAAAGTGGGAGCCCAGTTCAAATTGTAGCTGGGAAAGCTGAGTTTCCCGGGCTTGGTCCTGCTGTGACACTGGGGACTGTCCAGACCAGAGCAGGGACCAGTGATGCCTTTGGAAAAAAGGCAGGGAGGATGCTGCTAACCCACTTACATTGAGGGGAGAAGCTTGAGGACGCCGTGGCCAAATTGTCCACGCCACATGCGGCAAAGGGCTGCAGCTGCTTTCCCCCGCAGCGCGGCCGAGAGGGAGTTCAGCGTTACGTCAGAGCAGACACAATTAGCCAAGTGAAGCAGGCACAATTAGCAGGGCTCTGCTGGGTCATTCTGGTCGAGCTGTTTCACAACCACAGCGGAGCCCTCTGTCAAGACAGCAAGGTTAAGCCCGGTGAAAAAGGGAGACTCAGCTGGCGCTGAGGGAAAGTCACAACAAACCAGCGAACGCTGATGAAGACAACTGGGCAGTGGCGATGCAAGAGGCCACATCACACCAGCGATGATGGGCTGTGCAAAGCAGGCAGAGCCCAGGCTGCGTGCACTTGGATGCCACCCATGTCCCCAAACTTCCTTGCTATCAGCTTCCCCAGGCACCGGCGAAGAGCAGGAGCCGGGGGAATGCAGGCAGAGCATCAGCCCTCCGCACACATGTCCAAGGCCACCCCACATCTGGGGAGATGCAGCGAGTGGGGTCCAGCTGAGAGTGGTAGATCAGGGTCTCTTGGCACTTAGCAAAGTGCAGCTTGGGAACCTGAGCAAGGAAAATAGCAGTGGCAATTAAAACATGAAGCTGAGAGCTGCCCTGCAATGGTGTGCCCGTAGCTGGCCTCTTGTCCTGCATGGCAAAACCCAGTTTGGCTGGAAAGTGAATCAGTTGCCACTGAAACAAGCGAAAGGGAGGCTCAGAAGGGGGAGTTTCTCTGAGAACCCCCTGTTTTATCAGCATGACAAGGGCTTTTCGAGTAGCTCAGTCCTTTATTTCAGCCACCGTCACTCCAGGACTTGATGGACTCACCGAGCCAAGCAGTGGAGATGGCACCAGCAAAGTCCATAAAAATGTCGGTGGCCTAAAGAAAGACAGTGACAAAGCAATCTCTGCAGGAGACCGAGCTGAGTCTCTCAGCCACTTCGGTAAAAGCTTGTTTAATTTAGTGCACGGTGGTTGAATTAAATACTTCTTGGCCTTATTAAAATAAGGATTTACTCCCCATTCTATTATTCATGGGGCTGTACAATAAGTACCAGCCAGTCGGAGCGTAATTAGCAAGGAATTATTTACAGAGATAAGAAACTGTTCCTAAAGCCAAGCAAATAGTGTCTCTGTGCTCTGCCGGAGCAGCCTGGCAGCAGGACGGTGGCGTGACACGACCCACCGGGGCAGCACCAAGAGTGACGATGCCTTCAGAGGCAGGCACGGGAGTAACTCCTGGGAACAGCAAACACGCAAACTGCCAGCATGATTCACCGCGTAATTATGGAATAATACAGTGTAAACTATTAGGAGATAATAACAATAAGTCAGGATTGACTCGTTGCCTTTAAAACTTCAGGCCGTCTCCTGGTTATTTGTTATCTGGCTGCACGGGTGCGAGGAGAGCTGAAGGGTGGATGCTGCTGCGGCGCGGCCAGCGCAGGCACCGCCTTCTCTAGGCTTTGACAGCAGCAAATTTCAGAAGGCAGAGCCCATAAATCACCCGGCCTGATGCCTTCGCTAAAGGTAGATGCCTGCTGGAGGTGTCCGGGGACAACCGGTTGCAGAAGGGATGGCACTGGGGCGCAGCTGGTAGGACGGGGAGTGACAGGGGTTATCAGTTTTTGTGCTTCAGGACAGATGGAGCTGGGGCTCCGGGAGGAGTTTCAGCTGACCTTTTTTACAAATGCACCTGTAACCAACACACTGGGTGTTGGTATTTGCTAAGGTTCACCCCAGCTGAACTGATTTTAATAAAACTGAACCCAGAAACCAGCTAAGGAGGCAGCTGGACTCAGCTCCCATCAATCCCCACGCCGCATTTTGATAACATTTAAGCGTTTGTCTTCAATTTCGAAATTTGGCCTTTTTTTCCTTCCCAAACAGCCACTGGGTTCATTTAAATACTTTTTTTTTCTTAAAAAAAAAAAAAGCACTTCAGACTGCAAATTTCCACTCTGAAAGTGGCAAATTGGGTATCGAAATAACTGGAATCTCTGTTGCTGCCTCTACTCTCTCCGCACCAGCTGTCTTCAGAGCGGGAGAGTTGTCAGGTCTGGCCCTTCACTACAAGCCCCTTTAGGCACACAAAAGACATTTTTAGTGAAAAACTTAATCCAAATAGCCTCAGTTGGCAGGGCTTGGTATTGCGTTGCCGAATCTCACTTACGATGGAAAACCCTGCGCTCCGGAAAGGTTTGTGCAATGGCCAATGCCTAAATCCGTTGACTTTAAAGTCCGGATGCCAAGCGGGGCTTGCGGAGGGCAGTCGCTCTGCTCGTGAGTTGCAGTAGAGGATCAAGACACGAATGTGGGGGGCAAATTCGCCCACATGTGCAGACATACATGCATGTGCACACATGTGCCTCTGCAGGGGTTTACGGCCAGGCAGGATGGGTGCCCTCGGGGTGCAGCAGCTCGTTCTGCCCGCCCAGCACCAGCAGAAATGCTTGCATGCCACGTATGGTGACAGCTCTCTGGAATGGGCCAGCACACGTTCAATTCTGTCGCGAGGAAAGACCAAAATCTTACGTTCTTTGGTAAATCAGGCCAGAAAAAGCCCCTTGTTTGCGTCCGCCGAGCAAAAAAATAGCAGGCAGCTTAAGAAGATATCTTGACAGATGTCTCCAAAAGCCGTGCCAGCAGACCAAGGGTGGTGATTGAGCCCAGCATTTTGTTGGCTAAGAGTTGCAGACGATGCTTGGCGGGCGGCACAGAGACATTTTGGGTACCACACATCCCCTCCGGGAGAGGCTCGGCTGGCAAAAGACCTGGGCTGTCGCAAGAAGGTTCACCATTGCTGGCAGCACAGTGTTGCTGTGCCTGAGAGCCCCGTGTCAACACTCAATCCACCACGCGCATCCCTTCATTAGGGCAGGAGAGCAAGCAGCAGGCGCAACCGTGCTTCGCCATTGATCAGGAGGCAACACAGCAGGAACAGCTGTCCGTCAGCTTGAAACTCAATTATCCAAGCTACAGCTCTCCTCTGTATAGGTGTAATCAGCTCCTTATACAATATATCATGCATTCACATGCAGGTTATCACCCTGTCATGCACTTTCTAGACAGTACATTACTTAGACATACACTAAACAGACACCCTTGTCCTCGGTGGCATCTTCATGGCTCCTGATTCTATTCAGGAATCCAATAGCCATATAATGGGTCTCCGCCCCAGGCATTTCATGGAATCATAGAATCATAGAATTGGATTCTATGGAGCCATTCTATTCAATGGCTCCTCAGCACTGGTGAGGCCACAGCTCGAGCGCTCTGTTCAGTCTTGGGCACTGCAGCACAGGAGAGACATTGAGGGGCTGGAGCGTGTCCAGAGAAGGGCAACGGAGCTGGTGAGGGGTCTGGAGAACAAGTCTCATGAGGAGTGGCTGAGAGAGCTGGGATTGTTCAGCCTGGAGAAGAGAAGGTTGAGGGGAGACCTTCTCACTCTCTCCAACTCCCTGAAAGGAGGTTCTAGCCAGGTGGGGTCAATCTCTTCTCCCAAGGAACAAGCAACAGGACAAGAGGAAATGGCCTCAAGTTGTGCCAGGGGAGGTTTAGGTTGGAGATTAGGAAAAACTTCTTTATGGAAAGGGTTCTCAAGCATTGGAACAGGCTGCCCGGGGAGGTGGTGGAATGGCCGTCCCTGGAGGTATTTAAAAGACAGGTGGACGTGGTGTTAACGGACATGGTTTAGTGGTGATTTTGGTAGTGTAGGTTATGGTTGGACTCGATGATCTTGAAGGTCTCTTCCAACCCAAGTGATTCTATGATGGACACCAAGCCCTTTTCCCACACTGAAGGGCATCCTCCGCACAGGGAAGCAGCTGGTGGTGCTGCTTGCAAGGACCTGGAGGAGAAGGTGGTAGCACGGACCTAGGAGAAACCCTACGACCCTCGCAAGCTTTGGTTATAAAAGCCTACGGGGTCTGTGAGCGAGATCTGGAGGCTCCACTCTGCACTTACCAGCGGTTCTAAACCAGGGAGAAACTAGGCATGGCCAGTTCATTTTTTTAATTCTGTCATGATATTTCTAGGAATATGACTCTAGGCAAGTTTGCAGCTTGTATTCACAGTTGAATTCTTTGGTGGCAAGAGCAATGAGCAATGATTTTTGTTCTCTGGGCTTCAATACTCATAACATTTCCATTTTTATGGCATTTGATTATGTATTAGACATTTAAGATGCATTTATAATATTAACCTCTGAAAAGAGGCCACTCCTAAAACAGCTCTGTTTGCCTAGTTAAAATGCGGCTCTCGCTGTTGTCTGTACCTCAAGTGGTCTGAGCCGATGAATCAAAGATCTGAAATGCTAAACCAAAAAATATATATAAAAAAAAACCCACAGGGGGAAAAGCCTTCTTTCCTAACAAATGACCTGTGCTGTAACATCAGCCACTTACTCATTTGTCAAAGCGGCGTGGTTCTGCTCAGCTGCACCGAAAGTTGTAATTTGCAAATCTGAATCCAATTTGATGCTTTGTCATCTTGTGACACGGTGGGGAGGGGGAGAAGAAGGTGACTCAGTGCCACTGGTGCCGCAGGGCTGGTGGGAGCTGGGCTGCCCTTCCCTGGTGTCCCACCACCAGAGTGGGGCCGTGCAAGGGTGACGCACCCAGCACCCCAGTTTGTGGGTTTGAGATCTTTTTTGAGATCTGGCAAGGAGCGGAAAGCACCAAAGCAGATTTTTCTGCAGCTGAAAGGTGTCGAAAGGGGTGAAAGGGTTTTCTCAACATCCTAGTGTGAGTCCAACTAAATAGAGCCAACAGAGCCAGATGTTTGGTGACAAGTGGTGTCCCTCAGGAGTCCATACTGGGACAAGGACTGTCCCAGTATGGGACAGTCTTCATCAATGACATGGACAGTGGAATTAAAGGCACCCTCCACAAGTTCATGGACAACACCAGGCTGAGTGGCGCAACTGACATGCTGGAGGGGAGGGATGCCATCCAGAGGGAACTGGAAATGCTCATGAGGTTCAACAAGGCCAAGTGTAAGGTTCTGCACATGGGCTGGGGCAATCCCCAGTATCAACACAGGCTGAGTGGAGAATGTCTGGAGAGCAGCCCCCGGGAGAGGGACTTGGGGGTGGTGGTGGGGGAGAAGCTCCCCAGGAGCCGGCACCGTGCGCTGGCAGCCCAGAACCCCCCCGGCCCCTGGGCTGCATCCCCACAGCGGGGGCAGCAGGGCTGGGGGGGGATTCTGCCCCTCTGCTCCGCTCGGGGGAGACCCCCCCTGGAATCCTGCCTCCAGCTCCGGGGGTCCCAGCAGCAGGAGGACACGGAGCTGTTGGAGCGGGGCCGGAGGAGGCCCCGGAGATGCTGGGAGGGCTGGAGCCCCTCTGCTGGGAGGACAGGCTGGGAGAGCTGGGGGGGTTAGCCGGGAGAAGAGAAGGCTCCTGGGACACTATATTCCAGCCTTTCAGTACTGAAAGGGGCCTCATAAGAAAGATGGGGCAGACTGTTTAGCAGAGCCAGTTACAATAGGACAAGGGGTAATGGTTTTAAATTGGAAGAGGGGAGATTTAGATTAGATATTAGGAAGAAGTTCTTTACTGTGAGGGTGGCGAGGCACTGGAACAGGTTGCCCAGAGAAGTTGTGGAGGCCCCATCCCTGGAAGTGTTTAAGGCCAGGCTGGATGGGGCTTTGAGCAACCTGCTGTAGTGAGAGGTGTCCCTGCCCATGGCAGGGAATGTTGGACTAGATGGCCTTTAAAGGTCCCTTCCAACCCAAAGTGTTACATGATTTCTCCAGGGAGACCTGAGAGCAGCCTTTCAGTACCTAAAGGGAGCCTACAGGAGAGCTGGAGAGGGACTCTTTGTCAGGAAATCCAGTGATAGGACAAGGGGTAATGGTTTTAAATTGGAAGAGGGGAGATTTAGATTAGATATTAGGAAGAAGTTCTTTACTGTGAGGGTGGCGAGGCACTGGAACAGGTTGCCCAGAGAAGTTGTGGAGGCCCCATCCCTGGAAGTGTTTAAGGCCAGGCTGGATGGGGCTTTGAGCAACCTGCTGTAGTGAGAGGTGTCCCTGCCCATGGCAGGGGGGTTGGAACTTGATGATCTTTAAGGTCCCTTCCAACTCTAAACGTTCTATGATTCTATGATTCTACAATTTTCCTCATCCCCATCCAGTTGATGAGCCATTTGGCCACGCTGACCCTCCCCTGCACTCCTATCTGGTTTGGACTTTCATTAATTGCTGCTCAGTCTCCGTAAATTATTAAATTTTTTTGTGTTGTAGAAGCAGCTCAAGATCCTACCAGAGGACATGGACCTGTTGGTGCTGGGTGCTGCCCACACCGTCTAACCACAAGAGAGTCGTGACAGCGCAAGGATCTAAACAGAGATGGCAGAAGTCAGATGGCTGTGAAAAACATAGAGGAGAGTGAATATCCATCACAAAATACAACACAAAACTGCCCCAAGATCGAGAGTTAAGAATCTCAGCTTGCTGCGAACTGCTCCCTTTCTCCTCCTCTCATCCCCCGTTACCTGTTACAGGGATAAGGATGTCATCTCACCGCAAGGTATTTCCTTGTGTTTGTGAAATTGTTGACATAACCATGGTGTGAACTGTAGAAAAAACTCAGGAGTTAACAATAACTGTCTTTTTTTGCCCCCTGGATAAGCACATAAAGCCAGAGAACCAACACTGAGCATAAAGACAGAGCCAAGGTAGTAAATCCTCTGTCTTTAAATGAGCTCTGTCCATCCTTGCCTGGTAACAGGCAGGAGTCTTCCTAAAAGCAGTGTGAAATCACAAAAATGAAGACAGTATCATGACTCACATGAGAGGTGAAGAGTGGATATGACGAAAGAAGAGTGCAAAGCCTATCTTCCATTCCCCATATCCAAAGCATTTCATTTTGCAGCTTTAATGAAATTATTTTTTCTTTTTTTTTTCCCCCTGCCAGCTTTGTCCTACCCGCGTGTGCCTTACTCAGGTTAATATTTAACAGTACAAACAGTAACCAGGACGAGATGCACAAGCCACGCGACTCCAGCAGTGATGCTAGAGGAACCCCAAGGTTGTTCATACCCCACTGTTCCTGCTGCTACAGGCGGGCTGACGGCAGCGCCACTATCTCAACACACACGTGCTATTTTGCCAGGCAGTGCGGGATCTTAATGTATGTACACTATAATTACTTTTAGTTGCTCCCTTCTCTTTTATTGTAATTTGCTTGCTAATTATCTTTACAGAATCTTAACTCAGTTGTTCCCATTAATCTTAAATTAATTATAAGGTAGTCCGTACTAATTTAACACCAGGGTTTTAATCACATGGTTTTAGGCTTGTTGTTGACGTGCTAGAAACAGTCATATCGGAAAGGCGGCGCCATCCTGGGAAGTGATGTTGCAGAAAACACGACTGCAACCCGGGGGCGTCCTCTCCCGTTGGAAGGATTTGGGACTAAAAAGGCTTCATCTGACACAACAAAAGCGCTGCTTTCTCATTTGCTCCCTGGTCCATGCAGAGACCACACTCATTTCTTTAATTTTCAGGTGACCTAAGTGTTTTGCCACACGCCTTTCAGCCAGCTGGCCTCAGCAGGAAAAGACTAAACCCTTCGAGAGTTGGGGTCCCACCTCCCAGAGCTTCCCTTGCAATTCCCCATCTCACTTAAGGATCATCATAAAGGTGCAGGACCTTAAGAGGACTCATCAACCTGCTGGCCTTGAGGTGCTAATGGGAGAAAAAGACCATCCTCTAACAGACCTACACCCCGGGGGACAGAATATTTACCAAACCTCGAGCTAGAAGCTTTTCTATTGCTAGTTAGCTGTTAGGGCCAATATTTCTGGATGAAGGATTTATAGGAACGCCTGGTTTTGATAACGCTGAAGGTTTAAGCTCTGTTGTTGCACTGGTTATATCTCAGCTGGGTAACAAGCTTTGGCTGGAACCTTCTTTGGTAAAGATGGTGACTTGGTGACACGAGGTTTTTTACTGAATTCGTGTCGGTCAGGAGTTTTTCTCCAAAAAATATAATCCCCAAACCCTCCCCTGAGTTGAGACACCTTCGGTCAGAATAGGTGGCTCCATGTGACCCTGCTGCTCTGGTCCCCCAGCCAGACGTCAACGGGTCAGTGAGCTTCAGGGCAGGACCCCCGTCCTCCTTCCATGGTCAGTAAAGCTCAGCCCGAACTCCCGGGAGATTACGAAGACACAGAGACTTGCCCACTTGAAATTGCATACCCCAAATTACATGTCTAAATTGTTATGATGAAGTATTTGGGCCTTTTCAAAATGTCGTGCAAAAGACATTCTCAAAACTGGAGGGAACCCTTTTCTTTACATCCAAACAGGACGCTACCGCCATTGCAAAATCATTTCCCCGAACTTTTTTTCAGAATTGTCTAGGAGTTGGACAAAATACTGTATTTTTCCAGAGCTCCAGTCCTGCTTCATGTCACTCCGAGGTGTTTCAGTGCATTTGGAATAAAGCGCTGCCTGAAGTTTGCTGGGAATGCTGGTGAAATCAGTAAGGTCCTGCAAAACACTTCTATTTCAGAGCACACACGTTTGGCTTTGCAACATGATTGTGTCAGATAAATTTTGACAAATTCTGCCGTCCCTCACATAATGGCTAGTTTTTATGTACCTGGACTCTGCCACAGGCATTTGCTGAGTCCTACCAAAGTACGGAAGAAGAGACGGTGCTGGAGCTGAGAGCCCACGTGAACAACGAGGACGGAGGAGCTCCAGCGCTACATCACACACCGCTGCACAATCTGCTCCATAACCACATAGCAACGGGACAGTCCTGTGCCCAGCAGTGTACAGTGACAGAAAATAACAGCTACCTAAAGCCAGCTAAAGAGAGAAACCACTAAAATAGCGAAGCCCCTCTGATCTATAATATATATATAAAACCACGGGATACCTAAGACTTAAATAATATTGACTTATTTATAGACTAAGCAGGAATATGAAAGGATTGGGGGGGAGGAGGAGGCTTTGTCAGTGGAATTAAACTGTACATTTTCTAATGTCATTACAAATTTTGGGTTGTTTTGTTTTTTCTCTCAATTTCGAAGCACTGCTGCTCTCACACGACCCTGGTTAGGGCAAGCGCAGGACCAGGACGGTGGCGGGTGCCCCAGGAAACCTTCTTCTCCAAGAGCCTACGCTCACTCTGATGACAGCCATGTGTCGCAGTTTTGTGGCTCACAGAAGAAAACCACTTTGGTTTTTGGAGGGGAATTCCAAGGACGGCCTGCCCAGTGATGTCCCTGTTCCCAAAAGCCAGGCGCGTGGCGCAGCAGGCACCATTGTTGGCTCTGGGAAGCACATCAAGGCAGGCAAGCAGCAGGGTGGTATTTTGAGGAGCTTGCTTCGCTCACAGCTGAGGAACTGAGCCGTGGCAACTCGATTGCAGAATACTATGAAGTCTTAATGCTTCCCTCTTTAAATCTCTTCTGGCTCCAGTGAAGTGTTTTATTATGAAGACGCCCCAGTAACAAATTCAGAGGGCAATTGTATTTCCTCCGGCGTTTCTCCGAGAGATACAAATATATCAGAGGAAACACAAATGTATCATCTACAATATTTTTTTGCCTTTTCCCTGAAGTCCTCAGTGTGCCTCTGTACCTTTGGGGCCATGGGGGACTTGCTGTTGCCGACAGCTTCTGAGCATCCTCCTCTGAAAGTTGCAACGGGACGCGAGAGAGTCAGGCACAAAGCTCAGCCTCTAAAAATACTCATCTGGACTCTACTGGGAAACAGCCTTGCTTTGTGTAAATGTTGGGTTATAAGCACAGGGACCTCTTGCCCCTCTTGCCCCTCTTCCCCAGCACAGCCAGCCGGGATCCACCCAGCACTTCATTTCACAGAATCACAGAATCAGAGAGTCACTTGGGTTGGAAGAAACCTTCAAGATCATCAAGTCCAACCATAAACCTACACTGCCAAAACCACCCCTAACCCATGTCCCTCAGCACCACGTCTGCCCGGCTTTTAAATACCTCCAGGGACGGCGATTCCACCACCTCCCTGGGCAGCCTGTTGCCAAGGGAGGGCAGGGGAGTTGTGGCATTTCAAACAGGGGGTTGTGGCAATCCCGCTTGCGAGGTGCCTCGAGCCCCAGCGAAGGCAGACTGTGACGATGGTGGGGCTGGAGGGTTAATAAACACGCCAAACAGCCCATAAAATCCCCTTTGCTTTCCCCGGCTGCCAATGCACTGAATGCAAATCAACCCACCTGTTAATGTTGCGGCATAAATAGAGGCTGAAGGATATTCATGCTGCTTACTGCGAGCTAAAACGTCCCTCAGGAAGCTCTCAATTAGCCTCCTGTCTCCCAGGCTTCGCTTGATATGGTCCTTGTTAAAAGATACTGCCAGACTGTTGTGATTTTGGATGCTTAGAAAGAAATAAAGGGTAAATGAAAAAAAAAGGCCTGCTTGCTAAACTGAGTAGGCAGGGGAGAGGGCTGGGCTCCTCTTTGCCCTGTGCTCCTCGCTCCAGCATCCCCTCTACATTAGCACCTTTCCAGAAATTTTCCTCCAGGAGGAAAGTTCATTTCAGAGCTAATCACTAGAGCAGATGACATCTCACTGGGGAGCTGTGTCCAAGGGAAGCCCATCTCCTGCCTGCTGCAGAGCTGCTGGCTGAGGGTGGCACCACCATGCCTGCTGGCAAGGATGTCGCCTTGGCCAAGCCAGGGCTGGAGAAGCCCTCCATGAACGGCAGCATCCAGATGAGTCGATCCAGGTGAGGTGCTTCCCGTGCATGCACAAAAAAATGGACTCTTCTGTATTCTGCATCACTTTTCCAAGCACTTACTCTCCTCAGCTTTCCTCACTTGAGTCCACCTTGGGCACCAATGTAGGTCCCACGACTTGCATTAAAACCCGGGGTGAGCTTAGGTGGCAAATGAACACAAGCTTTCAGGGTCATGGTTTTGAGTTCAGGTTCTTGCCATCCCCCCAAAAAAGCATTTCAAAGCCTGTTTTAGTACTTTCTCTTCATTCTTGCTACTACCTGTGTTTATTTTTCAGCCACTAAAAGTGCTCTGCGTGTGTTTGTGCCCATCTCCGTGGTGCACTATGGTGTGCAGGGGTGTATTTGACTCAGGCGGTGTCTCTGGATACTACACTAAAGCAAAGCAGTAATAAATAAGTCTACACCATGCTGTGCTAATTACACAGCACGGCTGACAGCATATTGGACGTCCTCATTTCAAGATAGCCTGAGATGAGGGCCTTCCACAGCTCATGTCTACAATGGGAATTCACCAGGCCACGAGTCTGGGCTAAAAATAGCCACCATAATTAAAAACAGAATTCAAGGCACAAGCAGAGGTATCACAGGCAGATGTATCTCCTTGCAAATACAATATTTAAACACCTAATAAGCATTCAGCATATCACCAAGAAAGAAGAAGTTAGGAGAAGGTCAGTCCTCCTTCTATTAGTCATGCAGAGAAACCCAATGTATTTGAGTTGTTCAATATATGTCAGATCTTTAATGGGACTTTCATTTACCTGTAATATTTATCATAAACCGCTTTGCAAGAGCAAGGCTGGCTGGCGGCACCTGGCAATATATCTGCAGCAGAAATGTCTTTGTGCCCTCTTCACTCGGTTTCTCTTTGAGATGTTCCTGGGAGGAGCAGAGCTCCGTCAGGAGAAGAGCACTGAGGTTTGAGGTCAATCATGCCCCGACTGAGAGGGGACTAAAGCATCTCCACAAACAGGTGGTCACAAATATGAATGCTCGAGCCGGCAGGGACGGGTGGCACTAATTGCAGCTGTGTGCTATTGAGTGGAGAAGCACATCACCACCTCAGTCCTACCCAGGCTGCGCTAAATAAGAAGTTGCTTTTGCTGAACAATTCTCTGAGACTGAACTTCTAGCTGCTGCAAAAAGCCCTCCCTGTGGGGACAAGCCGCAAGGCTTTTGGCGAGAGAAATCACCTTCTTCTCCTCTTGATCTCTTGCCTTTGAGGACTCTGAGCTGCCTGGATCTACGTTGGTTTTATCTTACCCTCAGGTATACAGACATTACAGAATTTGCTCCCGGGTGCAGTTAGCAATCCCACACGGAGCTAAACCGCTTTGCTGCCATTATCTGGATGGTGCTGAGGACCACAGGCTGTCTCCAGCGCAGGGTGACAGATTTGGCACCATGCACTCAGAGATTGCTTTGCATTGTGATGGCTTTTCTAGCCAGTAAATTCATCAGGACAGGACCCTGCACTCTTTTAAGTGGCTTCTCTCCATCCCAGCGTTTAGAATCATAGAATCATAGAATCACTTGGGTTGGAAGAGACCTTCAAGATCATCGAGTCCAACCATAAACCTATGCCAAAACCACCCCTAACCCATGTCCCTCAGCACCACGTCTGCCCGGCTTTTAAATACCTCCAGGGACGGCGATTCCACCACCTCCCTGGGCAGCCTGTTCCAATGCTTGAGAACCCTTTGGGTAAAGAAGTTTTTCCTAATCTCCAACCTAAACCTCCCCTGGCACAACTTGAGGCCATTTCCTCTTGTCCTGTCACTTGTTCCTTGGGAGAAGAGATTGATTCATTTGTATGAACCTGGGCTGCCACCTCTACATCCATGACCCCAGGGGCAAGAGAAGCATTTAGAGGTACTCCGATGAGCTCATTTGGGGCAAGACTATCTACTCAGAAGCCAACATGTTGGGCTTTTTTTCTTACTGAACCTCTGCTGTGTCAAGGTCATCCTCTACTTCTTTAACTGGGGACTCCAAAAGCTACATCCTCCTCGCTGCCTGCCCAGAGCCCTGCAGATACGAAGACAGCTTCTTCGCAGGGCTACAGAGTGATTAGACCACAGCACAAAAGAGTCTGGAAATGATGAGTATCGACTTGGGAGAAGTCCAGGAGCAGAAAGACTTCTAGTAAATATTACCCTGAACTGCAGGACTTGGCTCCATTTTCACGTCTTGTCCTTGGTGTACAAGCCTGGGGCGATGTGCCTGGTGGATGCACTGGATCAACGGATCCCCTGCCTGGGGGAGCGGGCTGCTGGCAGAACTGGGGTGCAATGGCTGAAGGCCAGGAACAGGGATGCTTTGCTTTCCAGTTTACCCTTATTACTCCTCTGATGCTCCCAGTTTGGGCTCCCCAGCTCTGTTACTACTCAACAATTAGCTCTGGGTGGATTTAGGACTCATTTAAAGCCCACGAGAAAGGGGAGATTCACTGAAGTCGGTGGAGTTACACCGCGAAGAGCACAGCAGAGATGCCAGTCCTGGCCCACTGTGCCCATGGTTACACATCTTCATCAAAGTGACATTTCTCACCGCTTGCGGAGGGAACAGCCATTATCTCGCTGTCTGCTGCTAATGAACTTCACCGCAGCGAGCAAAGTCCTTTGGTGGGCATGACTGGCGCTGCTCATTCCAATTAAAAATGCACAATTAACATCTCGCGCCATCCTTTCCAGCAGAACCACTGTCGGAAAATGTCCCTGATTCTTTCTCTTGCGGGATGGCCCTTGCGCTGTCACTTATCCCCGTGCTTGGCATGCTGTTAAATCCCTGCGGGTTAGCATTAGGTGGCTCAGCCACCCCTCCACCCCAGGCTGGATGACACACTTGTCACACGCCGCAAAGCACAGGGGAATTAGGAGTGGGAGATGTTTCAGCTGAGAGCACAGAGACAGCTTCCAAACGCCATCATGAGAAATTATTGGGAGTCACTGCTGAGACGAACAGTGGCGGGTCAGAAGGACACCGTCAGGACTTGGTAGATCTTGCAATCAGCATTGCCCAGAGATGGCTTCATCCTCAGAGGAGTTTTCCTTTTCTCTGTTTTTTGTTCCCCTCTGGAAATAAGAATTGTTATTCCGTCATTTCGTCTGGATATTTTCACACCCTGACAAGGTTAGGGAAGGATCAGGAAGGAGGTAACAAGTGCTGCTTTTTCTCCAGCAGGGCTGAGCTCTGTCCTTGCTTGAGCAGGAGTGGAACTCTGCGTATGTCCCTCTGTGGGGCTGCAGATGGACACGGTGGGCTTAAGCTGCCCAAACGTGGTACCCTATGGCATCCCAGGCAAGGATGGGACCACCTGATCACACACCGGACCTACAGACGCTGGAGGCCAAGAGGGATCTGAAATGGACCCCAGATATCCACAATGGCATCAAACACCTAAGTGAGGGCTACGGAATCCCACCTGGTTGACTAAGGAGCACTGAAACACCTACGGATGATACAGGAGAAGGAAAGCTCCACCAGACTTGCTGGAAGAATTGCTACTTTCCCTTGAATCTCTCTCATTTGTAAAGAAATGCAACTGCCAAAGCACCCTCAAAAACCAAAGCCTGCGGAGAAGGTGGTGACACTGCCTTGGCAGAGAGAAGGAGGAAGGGAGCTGCTAACGGACGCTGTCGGCCCGTTACTGCTAACTCTGAGAATTAAAGAACTGGCAAAGAATCAGACCCAGAATGGCAGACGAATTAATAATGTATAGAGATAAAGAGGGAATGGTGTCTCTGATGCAGAGGGAACACACACATAACCCACGTACACAAGGAAGAGGGAACAAAGGTTCAGAGTCCTTGAGAAATGTGTTTTCTCTGCAAAACCAGGCATGGGAGACTGCTGCTGCTGCTGTTTTACTCTGTATACAACCCAAAATAAAATGTCATCTTAACTAAAATCAACCGTAGATGCGTGTGTGTTTCTGTGTGTCCTGAGAGGCAGAACAAGAACATTATCCTCTCCAGGGTGGGGAGAAGAAGGCAATTAATTTTCTGCAAATGTTCATTCATCTTTTGAAATTAATTTGCTTTGTCTGGGCAAGGGTCCATTTTGGATGTCCGCTCACTAGCTGTTCTAACAAAGGAATTTTAACAGCCCAAAAACTGTTGCCGCTGCTTTTACCCAGCAGGCAGGATTTGGAGTTGAGGATAGAGCTGGTCAGATGAGAAGCCAGTTTGTTGAGCCTGAAATACTTAATTTGACATATCTTAGCTAAGACTGCCTCTAATCATAGTCAAAGCAAAGTGCTACACTACCAGTAGCACTTGGCTGACCGGACCCATATCGAAGGACTGGGATTTTCAAAGATACATGGTCCCCCTACTTTTTTCTGCACGTCTCATACACTGCCATTTTAAAGCCCTACAAAAACATGGAAATCTTTGAAATGGGTGAAATTCCCAAACTCAAGAGCAACTGTATCATCAGGGCTTATGAAACACTACAGACAGGAGCTCGACACAGCCCTTGAAGCTGGTGGAGATTACGTTGGGAAGGATTTGGCTACTGGTAGTCATGATGCAGCCAGAGCAAGCCCTGACTCTGCATGCAGGCGAGGAGACCACCCTTAGATTTCCTGCTAGAAACCTCAAGGTGCAGCTGTAGATATAACTGTTCTCCTCCGACATCTGAAGACAGACTTTTTAAGCTTAAAGGCAGAAAAGGAGGTTGGAATTTCCTTGGGATTTACCGTCTATTATCATGTAGTATTCCCTGAGGGCTGAAACAGAAGGTACCACTTCATGAGCAGAGCCAAAGATTTTCCCTGTGTTCCCTTTATATCTTCACACTTGGCCCCAGGAGTAAAGCACAGTGAGTTTCCTTCTCCGTTGCTTCACCCCTGGCTTGCACAGGTACGCAGTCACACACACGCGTGCACACACCGCTCTTCCTTCCATCTCTCCTCCGTAGTCCATGATTTATTCATTCACAGATACTCATGTGGGACGTTTATGGGAAAGGTGTACTTCAGCGCTTTGGCAGCTTTAGCAGAAAGGTGAATTTATTTAGGCTGGGAAGCTGCAACTAAACATTCACCCTGTGGTCTAGGTCCCTCATCACAACTTAAAGTCTTTAGGAAAACAGTTCTGAGGAAGCCCATGAGAAGAGGTTCCTCCTCTTGAGTAAAGTTACTTGGCTCAGTACCAGGCAAGCGTTGCACCAGCACACCAGGTACATGGTGTCCACCCACTGGGGAGACAACTGAGCTCCTTATAACAATGCGACAGCCTCCAACTACCTCCAAGGGTGCAGGACTGGGGGCTTTCAGGGTGCAGTAGAGATGTAATGGCCAATGTCAATGCTACGTTGGTACACGGCTCTGTGTAAACCACTGGAGACCTTCAGACATCAACATTATGGACCTCTCTACACCCAAGGACAGCAATACCTTGAAATGTACTGCCGGATCTCATTGCTGCCACGCTGCCATCCCCGGGGCTGGAGGGAAATAGAGAATCACACTCATAGGATGTCTCTAAATCGCACCCTTCTCTTTGCCGAGGGGACGGGATTCCCCTGCCATTCTTTACTCCTACCAAGAGGTGGCAATAGGCAATTCTGTATTGGCCTCAGCAAGGAAGAAAGCCTGAATTTTAATTTCCACCAGTCAGTGACACATGTAGTATCTCACACATGGGTATAGCATGAGCAAAGTTCCTGGGCTGGAAGGGAGAATGGGAAGGGTGGTGCAATGAAAGCGAAAAAGGGCACTTGCAAAGCAAAAATGGCATTGATTTTAAAGAGCAAGAGCAAAACTGCCATTTCCAAAGGGCAAAGCATCTCCAGGGAAAACTGGAGAACATTATCGATAGATGGATAGTTTGGAAGGAGCACAAATTGAGAAGATTGTTTAATAATGAGGCAAGGAATGCTCAATTAGTGCACACTAAAAAAACCTTCCACAAGCAACTGCAGCTGATCCAGAGATGGTAAAGCCAATCACAAGAGTTGGAAGATTGTAAGTCAGCTCCCTTTCTCCCCTGGGTGGTGTTACTGGCCAAACATTACAATGCTGCCATCAGATGTGCATATAGATGTGCACACATTCATTTCTTTTTCATTTGGCTTCTGAACCTTGGAGGAGGCGTGCAGGTCATATCTGCATGACACAGAAGAAAAATAAAAAGTGAGAGGTCCTCTCCCACCACATGGCTCCAGCAGGCAGGGATGGATAAAGCAAACAGACCCTGTGAGGGACGCATTGACATGGAGGGGTGTGAGCAGGGAGCACTGGAGGTCTTGGGAGATGCCTCCATCACTTGCCTACTCAGTCACTGCCCTTTCCAGCCAGCTGGGGCTGTTTCTGCTTTGTGTCACGGATATTATCAAAGCTGACATCTGTATTGCTGCGGTTCCTGGAGCAGCAGCACATCATAGCCTCCCTGTGGAAAGCAGAGCGGTCTACGAGGGCAGTGCGTGACCCCTACTTGGGCACGTGGGTGCTGAGTGCCCCGGTGAAGGTGCTGTAACCCTGCCTCTGCCTCTGTCTTTGTGCCCACCATCAGCCTAGGAGGTATCTCGGAGGAGAGGAGTCTTGCCCTTTCCACTTACTGACCCTTCAATCTGCAGCTTTGGGTTATGAAAAAGACCCTCGTTCTCCAGGAGACAGTGCCGACGTACCAGGCAGCTTTATGAGACTGGTAATCAATTCCCCATCCCTCTGCAGAAACAGCTTTCGCATTGTGGACTCTACTTGCAATTACACTGCTGTGCTGACCTTTAAATCACATCTGCTTTCCCTGGAGAGCACTGAGCTGAGAGGTCACAGCCACACCATGTGTACGCACTGAGGTGCCTGACATTTGGGGAGGAAACATAAAGGCAATTTCAATCTTCTTGTAGCTCCAAGGTGCTACTGAAATAATGCGACATGAAATAACATCTCTTCAAGGCCCAGCTGCAGCTGCTTGGTAATGGAAGTGTGGGAGAGAGATTGTTCCAAGGGGTGGCCCAAGACCTTCGGTGAAAGGCTTGTTAAGTCCAATCTTAACAAGTTTGTCCCCTTGGGCAGAGCCCTTTCTTGCCTCCAGACAGTGGAGACGTGGGGTGGATGCAGGATGCTGCAGCTGGTGGCATGGGCTGTCTGCTCACCAACCAGTGCCAACGTGTGAGCCCAGCGTTGAAGACAACCCAGGACAGCCCTGGCCTCTGGCAAGGTCAGGACAGGGCAGATCTGTCCAGAGAAAGCTCCACTCAAAGTGACATATAGGCAAAGGGCTGAATCTATTTTGGGTGGGATTTTGGTATATCCAGAGCCCATGGTTGGAGTTTAACTGCTGGAGGGGGCGCAGCGAAGGGCCACGAAGATGATTAGGGGGCTGGAGCATCTTTCTTATGAGGAAAGGCTGAGGGAGTTGGGTCTCTTTAGTCTGGAGAAGAGCAGACTGAGGGGGGATCTCATCATTGCTTACAAATACTTAAAGGGAGGGGGCCGGGAGGAGGGGGCTAGGCTTTTTTCAGTGGCGCCCAGTGACAGGACAAGAGGTTACAGGCACAAACTTGACCATAGGAAGTTCCACGTGAACATAAGGAGGAACTTCTTTCCTTTGAGGGTGGCAGAGCACTGGCACAGGCTGTCCAGAGAGGTGGTGGAGTCTCTGACTCTGGAGACATTCCCAACCCGCCTGGACACCATCTTGTGCCACCTGCTGTAGGTGGACCTGCCCTGGCAGGGGGTTGGACCAGATGATCTCCAGAGGTCCTTAACATTCTGTGATTCTGTGGTTCAGTCACCAGCGCTTGGCTGCGGGGCTCAGCAAGGCTAGCACACTCTTCTGCACAGACCAGCACCTCCAAGGAGTCACTCAACCCACCCAAAAGTGGCCACGTGGGAAGGGGGAACTGAACTCTCTGAACCAAATCCCATGAAACCTGCTGGTTGTGGACTCCCTTTGCAATCAGTGGAGATCTGCTCTGGACCAGCAATGGACTTGAGGTGCGGTTCCCCTGAGGGAGCTGATGACCCTTGCTCAGATGAATCCCAGCTCCACAGCTGGGGGAGATACCTCCACCCAAGGGGTGTGTGTCACTGCCTTGAGTATCTGTGTAGACATTTAAGAGAGAATAAAGGCATATACATTTGTGTTCTGAACTGAAAAGCTAGAAATAGTGCCCCAGGTTGCTTTTTACTACCCTCAGTCATGGGAAACCTCAAGTGCCACTGAACGAGATGTGTGCATTTTCCTGATGTGTTTCAGTGAAGAATCAAGCAGATTAATTAAATCTCTGCTGAAGGTGATCAAAACGGCCCTACCTTATTTTGCACTGACCTCTGTAACCTCTGTAACCTTTGGCTCAGAAAGTCTTTGAGCTGCATGTGCCAAGGGAGGGAGATATTAGCATTTTTATTCACCTGACCTGTACGTGTAAACTTCCCTTAAGCATCTTCCACAAGCCATTATCAGAGATGGGGATCCAGGTTTTTGCTACATGAAGCTTATTACAGTTCTGACTGAATCTGATTTATTATACTGATTTGTATGGGAAACTGAGGGCAGTTACAAGAGCACAATTAGGGTGGTGGTGACTTCCAGATGAGGTCTCATCCTGAGCAACGGCAGCTTCTAGCTTCTTCAGCCCCACCAGCAAGGTGGAGTCATCATGCACCCTCTGCAGCAGGGTTTTGCATTCCCTGGCAGTAGCCAGGCAAGCAGATTGTTTATCGCGCACTTTAGGTAGGTACATCCTCGATAGAACAGTATAAATAATTGATTTTTTTTTTTTTTTGCCTCACTGGCAATTTCAAACAGAGAAACAAGCAAACAAAAAATTGTTTCAGGTCAACTTGAAATTCAAATCCTTGACATTTTTTTGGTCAATCAGAAAGTTGGAAAAAACCAAGTTTGCATTAAGTGGAACACTTTGTTTGCCCCAATATAATATGTTCCATTTCGAAGCCAAGTATTTTCTTTAATGACGGTGTATTTATAACTTAAGGAGGTTTCTAACCAAAGATTGTTTATTTGTTATATTTTTACTTTTTCTGATGCTCTGTTTGTGTGTGTCACGGGCAATTCTGCAAAGGCTGAAATTCATCCAGGGAACAGCTTGCTGCTGCTGAATCTCTATTCTTCCTGAAACAAAAAGGTTTGACAAAATACCTCACCCAGGTGAAGCTGCAGCTCTTTAAGAACCTTTTCTCTTATGTTCTCAAATCACCTTTTATCCAGTAGACTTGGGACGTATTAAAATGTCTGGTTTACCTGTGAACAAGGTAGGTGAAACCTACCTTGGGCAGAAAGCCAGTACAGGAGCTATTTGTGGAGAAGCTGGGACAGAATTAATGGGAAACCTCATTTTCCTCTTGCAGGAAAGGCCTTGGAGTGCAATACAGAGATTTTGTGCAGTTTCAGCTTCACAAAAAGGACTCCTGAAGGACCTGAACTGAATGATGTACTTCAACAATGCCGTAAAACCAAAGATAATACCCAGATCCTTATGATCTATGTGGTCTCTGTAATCTCTGTAACTCAGGTTTTGGGGTAGAAAGCATGCCTGATGCAGTGATGGTCCTGATCTTTCCACTCCTTCCCCAACCTCATGATGCCAAGATAACGGACTTGGGCTGGTCTTGGTGAAGGTCATGCAAAGAGCCACAGTGGAGTTGATGACTGAACCCAAGAGACCTGACTGGTTGCGTGTTTCTTAGAAATAATATTTACTGTGATATCTGAGTGTCATTACATCAGCCCTTGTTTCTAAGCACTAGATATAAATCTTCCCCACAGGGACAAATAGCAGGCGTTAGAAGAAACAGAAAATTCAGATATAAGAAAGCAGCTGCCAGTTCAAAATTAACTGAGTCCTCACTCTTTTCATGTTCATATCATTCCAAACTGAGTCTATGTAAGCCTGAAATGAGAAGATCCTATCAAAGCGTTTGGAGACAGCTCATCCGATGCTCTGTGAACAGCAAAGTCACCACCCAACAAAATCACTTTTGAACTCTGTGCGGCAGCAGCCCGACTAATTGCATTTCAGATTAATGAGTCTTTCACTAAAGTCCTAATTGCATAATGAGAACCTTATAGTTCACTTTTAACTACTGAACTGTTTCCAAATTAACCAGGCAATGCACACGCACCCAGTGCAACCTGCGGTTGGGCCGATTTGCATACGATAATTACAAGTGTTTGGCTTTGTAAGTGGCTCTCTGCTTTCTCTTACAGCCCGTTTGTTTCTGCTCCAGCAAATCGTGTTCTTGGACATGCGTATTATGGTGGGATCGTGAGTGGTGAAAAGCCTGTTAGCGTTGTTTTGAACCACCTTCCAGCGAGAGCACGCAGCTATAATCACGCTGTAATTGTTCCCTGCCAGCTGTCTGTGTGGGATGAGACCATGCTTTCTTCTCGCTTATTTAAAGGCAGAGAATCCCATTCTCCAAGCTGGAAAAGCTTCTTCCTTGTCCCCACGTCCCCTTAGGTTCCGCAAAGGTTGAGTGATTATGCCCCGTCCTTCTAGTTCTGGTCTTATGATGACTCCTGGATTGACCTGAGGAGGATCAAGCCTGACTCCCAGGATGAGCATGAACTGGGGGTGGTGAAACACTGCTTGGAAGGGGTGTGGGACGGGGCTGCGGGGTTGGATGGGGAAACAACTGGGGGATGATACATCCCAGAGACCCTTTTTTCACGTGTGATAGCATGGGAAAGAGAAACCACGAGAAAGACGAAGAGGATGTGGCACCTCTCTCCTCACCCCCCCTTTCCCACCTCTCTTCCCCGTGCAGTGAGAAAAGCAGAGGGCATAAGATGTTAATTTTCTGAGCAAAATGAGCATTTCATTTTGAAACTTATTTTTTTTTTTTTTTTTCTCCTTCCCGCAAAATCAGTTTGATTTTTTTGCTTTCAACAGTAAATAATGCATTGGTAAAATTTGGGTTGTGACAACAGCATCTTCCCTAGAAGAAAACCTGTCCTTTCAAGGATGGAAAAGCCCTTTATTCTCGAGAGTTGTATTTCAAGGTTTCTGCATTTTGCTATAATATTGGTCATGTCTGGAGAACATTGCTCAGCTTCTTCACCCTCCCTAAAGCAGACAGCACGTTACAAACCCCGCATGCTCTCCACCAGCCCTTCTGCAAAGAAGTCCATGCACTGAGGTCCACCACGAGACCCTAAACTTCTCTACCATGGCTGGTGTGGTGACTCATTTCTCTATACCACTGCACTTGCTCTTTCTTCACTGGTAAGTCCTGAAGGGAAAGAAACATGTCACCTTTTTCCGAGGGCTATCAAGGTATCTGTCATTGCTTCTGCATTTCCTCCCCGGGTGTTACTGGGGTGTCAAGCGAAGCCAAACCATCACAGTCCCTGTGCTTCCCCTAGATCTCAGGCCAGCTGGCGGCACAGCAAATTTCTCTCTTGTCCTTCAACATCACAGGCCTTTCCTCATTCCAGAATAATTATTTTGGCTTGTCTCCACCACTCCTCTCCATTGCCTGGTGCTGTGGCTGATTGATTGCTGTTTTCCTCCTGGTCTGTCTTGTCAAATACTGGGAAGTCATTTTCTGTCATATACAAAGAGCTCAGGTTTGTTCCCTGCACTGCTGTCTAGGCTAGAACGTGAAGGACTCCCTGTTTTAAAAAAGAAACAAATTACAAATCTTTTTAGTGACATTGCAACTGCAGACAGCCTTGCAGGTGACCGCCCCAGCTCCTTGTTGTGCAGCCTCAGCTCCTCCTTCTGTGCCGGGGTCTCATCCTGCTCCGGCGACAGTTTCTCATGTTTAACTCCACATTTTTCAGCCTTCCTCCACGTGCACTAAAGCTCCACCTGAAAGGGCTCTCGTGAACCATGCTCACTCCTGTCCTGGTTTGAGCGACACAGGACTAATTTATTCTCTAATGCTCAGGAAAACTATACTTTTAGAAGATTCTAGTGTCTGAATTTACAAAAACATTTTCTTCGTAGCCAGCCATGGTGTGTGGGTTTCAAGGTCTCAGTGGTTTCGAGCTGGCCAGGTACAGGGATGAGGAGGAGCGAGACTCAGACACTTGACCCCAGCTGGCCAACAGGGTTATTTCATACCATGAACGGCACATTCAATATATAAATTAGAAAGTTTGCTGCGAAACTCTCTCTCCCTTGATGGCGGTGATCCTGTGAACTCCTTGCCCTGGTGCCAGAGCCCTGAGCCTTTCCCTTCCTCCTGAAGCCGCAGCACTCCCAGTGTCCCACATTGGTTGTCCCCTGCTGGGAGCACACGGCTCCCTACAGATAGAATGGGCTGAGTATAACCCTTGTGTATTTTATATTGGTATCGGTATCAATACTGGTTCTTTAGTGTTATTACTGTTAAGTATCTCATCTTATTCTATTAAATCTGTTTATATTTCAACGCCCAGGTTTCCTTGCTTTCTCCCCGATTCCCCTTCACAGGTGGGGAGGGGTCATTGAGTGAGAGAATAATTGTCTAAACACAATAAATTGTTGTGGGTTTCTCAAACCATAAGAATTCCTTATCCTACTTTCTGCCCCATTCAGTCTCCTTTTGGAAAAGATGAGGTTTTGAGGATACAACATCTTCTTGAGATACAGAGGGACACCCACCAGCACAATAATAAATGAACTTTTCCTAACATATGCTTAACAACATAACAATAATAAAAATAGCAAGAATGCTACTAGGAACAATGGTAGAGAAAGGTGGATTTTATTCTTGGTAACTTTACAGATGAAGAGTGACGTTCCTGGATAATAGCACCTTATAGCACAATTCTTCCTGGCCGGGAAGCAGATTGCCTCACACATCCATGTGTTTAGAGGGGACAAAGGCTCTGGTTGCTATTCAGTACAAAGAAAATAGAATGTTTCCTGCGGCCAGACAGACATCTAATTGAGCTCGCATGCTGTTGCTTGGGATTGCAGGAATTCTTTGTTTCTCATTAGTGTTAAATGTTGCCCGCGCAGCATATGACACAAGCGCACACACACCATCAGCGGCACACACAGCAGACTGGGTTGCCTCAGAGGTTAAAAAAAAAAATAAATAAATCTCACAAACGCTACAAATAAGAATCCCATTTCCAACGTTCAGGCTTTGCTTTGTATTCAGTAATAATGGGCTTTGCATTGTGTGGGGGTCCTTTGCCCTCTTCTTTCCTTGACAGAACAATGACAGTAAATAATCTTACACCCGGTATGTGAAGCACATTTTTGCAAGGGGACAAAAGAACGATGCAATTCGACACAGGCAGTGTTCTCCTTCCTCTCACAGCACCAGAGCCACAGTCCTCCACCATCAGGAATGAAGGTAGATTGTGTGGCAGCAAAGGTGAAGAAACTTAAATCACTTTACCCTCTTTCCAAGCTGGGGTTCGTCTTGCTCTAGATATATATATATGCACATATATACCTATGCTTTCATATGTATTAAATAAATAGGTCTATATACATATTTGGATGCGTGCATTTGTGCAGAGTGCATGCTCCCCGTTGTGCATGCTCACAGGGCTCTTGTTAGATCGCACAGCTCAGCCTAACAAAGATGAATCTCCCCTCACTGAGCAGGAGCCGGCGAAGAGGAAAAAGGGAAAAGAAACTCGGAAAAAGGGAAAAGAAACTCAGAGCTTCGAGGTGAGCAAACACCTCTGGGGACTTAGTGCTGCCCAAACAATGCGAAATATTCCTTCCTTTACCCGCCCTGGGGCTGCCCCTTCCTTTGGAGAGGTGGTGGCTGCGGATGATGCTCTTTTCCTCCTGCTTGCTTTAACGCGGCTGCAGAGGGTTTAAAGGAAGGGTCGGTTTTGCCATGGGAATCAAACTGTTCAGCCTTTGCAGGGAGAGTTTGGTGGGCAGGAATCCAAACCCAGCCCTGCAAGTGGCTTTTGTCACTCCTCCAGCTGTCTGCCTCTCCCTCTGTCCTGAAGGGGGATTTCCCCTCCTCCTAAGCAAAGCTACAGCAAGATTACGACCAATAAAACCTTTCATTTCTTCTTTTCAGACACAGCTTGGCACTCGTGTCCCACGGGGGGCGTATTTGGCTTTGTATACCTCGAGACAGAACTCAAACACCTTTGGATTTCAGTCAGCTGACAATGTGTATTTTGTTGGCTTTGTGAGAATAACTATCGGGATAAAATTCATCTCCGTTGAAGAAGGACTTTATTGCACTAAAGTCTTGCTAGCGAAGAACACCTTTACTCTGTAGAGAGCATTTAAGCCTACGAACCCCAGACTCATCAAACACTCACAAGTTCGTTTTTGCAGTTCAATCTGACAGCAGCGCTTCCCGGCAGGTGCGGGAAACTGAGTCGCAGCCCCGCAGAGGGATGTAGCCAGGCAGAAAGGACTGATGTGCCAGCGGAGAAGCTCGGCGGGACAGCCCGACTGAGGGACAGCCTGACCCGGGGACAGCCCGACTGAGGGACAGCCTGACCCGGGGACAGCCCGACTGGGGGACAGCCCGACNGTCGCAGCCCCGCAGAGGGATGTAGCCAGGCAGAAAGGACTGATGTGCCAGCGGAGAAGCTCGGCGGGACAGCCCGACTGAGGGACAGCCTGACCCGGGGACAGCCCGGCTGGGGGACAGCCCGACTGAGGGACAGCCTGACCGAGGGACAGACAATCAAGGGACAGACTGACTGAGGGACAGCCCGACCGAGGGACAGCCCAACTGAGGGACAGCGTGACTGAGGGACAACCCAACCGAGGGAAAGCCCGACCGAGGAACAGACAATCAAGGGACAGACTGACAGAGGGACAGACTGACCAAGGGACAGCCTGACCCAGAGACAGCCCGACTGAGGGTCAGCCTGACCGAGGGACAGACAATCGAGGGACAGACAGACTGAGGGACAGCCCGACCGAGGGACAGACAATTGAGGGACAGACAGACTGAGGGACAGCCCGACCGAGGGACAGACAATCAAGGGACAGACTGACTGAGGGACAGCCCGACCAAGGGACAGCCCGACCGAGGGACAGCAGCAGGAGCACATGCTGTTCAGACCCCAGCCCTCACAAGGCAGCATGGCACCTTTTTGAAGGAATTATTTTACCCATCTGCAACATTTCAGGTTTGGCTATTTTGCCCCCAGATCCTTCAAATGATGTATTTGCAAGAATTTTCAAGAAAAAGTCCTGGGTTTTCCTGGTTTTAATGTTATGTTTTATCTTTAAAGCCTGAGAAAAAGAAAACGCCGTGCAGAGCTAGCAAGGAAACCAGAAGCGTGGAGTCACATCAAATCGGCCACAGTGTGGCCTGAGAAACTCTTTGTTTCAAGTCAGTCCCCAGCTGAAGCTGAATTTCGGGTACCCCAACATGGTCCTGGGGGGGTTCTCTAGCTACTGATACAGCCCAGTAATGCTGGCACCAGCCTGTCCCCTGGCTGGCTGTGTTTGTCACCTCCTGTGCCCAGTTCTGCCACAGGGCTTGTGCTGTGTGCACTCAACAGCCAGCTCCAAATGGACCCGACAAGCTTGCAAAGCCCCAGCCCGGCACATCGGCCTCTCTCAGACCCCATGGCAACGCCACACGGCACAGCAGCTTCCCGAGGGAAAAGCAGCAGCTCCCTGGGAGCATCTTCCCACGTCCCTCATTACCGCTGTCTTCATTTCTCTTGCTTGGGCCAGGCTGAGCTGGTCCAAAAGTGCCTTGACAAACACATCAGGCACTCCCGAAATTCACGCCCATGTGGCAGCAAGTCCCTTTTATGCCAGCAAAAGGCTATGGATGGGAATAGCTGTCTCTGGATGAGATTCCTGACTCCATCTCCCATGCTCGGCTGCAGCCCCTGAGGCTGCGCTCCTACACATGTATTTTTATTCTCTTCCTCAGCGCTACAACCTTTCCTTCCTTGCAGCTTCTTCCCAGCTTGTGCAGCGCCGGTAAAAGGGGATCCACTTCTCAGAAAAAATGTCTTTGTCACATTTTCAAAGGCTCCTCGGGCATTTCGGAAACATTGCTGCATCACGTCATCCTCTGTGTCTCAGGCCAGCCCATTCGCTAGCGCAGTGGATTTTCCAAAAACTGAATTCGATTGCTTTTTGTCCACAGCTTACAATTAGAAGCCTTGAAAATAAAAGAGTGTGTAGTGCTTTGCTTCCTGTACTTGCTACCAGTACCCTCTGCATTTAAAGATATCTAAGCAGATAATTGACAAATTACTTTCTAACAAGAGTTGGAACTAGATGAGCATTTGGGGATTCTCAGGACAACCTTTAAACCCGCTCACGGGTGAATTTTCCTGTGGAAGTTGGAACACCCCTAGTTTGCTGCGCGTGCCTGTAAGTTCTCTCTGATAAGTGATTTTTGCTTTACATGTGCACACAGCCCACGTTGTAAGCTTTCATGAGCCAAGGCAAGGGATTTAGAACAAAGATTTGCGGGAAAAAGTCTGGCTGTGTGTAGGCAATAGTAACAAACTTCTAATAAGTGCAGCAATGAGGAAAACAAACTCTTTCATTAATAATAATAATAATTTTGCAATCAGCGTGTCAGCATGTATCTAACGGTCTGTTCTCCTTAAACTGAGATGAATTGGCGCTATGTGATTTAAATACGGTTTAAGCTTTGCTTTGTAGATGCCCAATGGCCTCAGAGCATCTCGGAGGAGCACGGGATCAGCACATGGGATCGCTGAGTGCTGCTTCCCATGCCTGAAGTTGCACAAAAAGTTGCTGTTGACTGAGTGGAATTGAAAAAAACTAACATTTCTGTGGCTGTTTCCAGCCTGCTTGGCAGAAAACATGATGCAAATTTGCCTTGCAGGAGGAGGATGCTCTATCAGCAGCTGTTGAAGTCCGAAGTGCTGCTTACACCATAATCAGTCTCATTTTTAATAGCCATAGGTGATGGCATTTTTATAGCATGCTGGAGCCCAGTCATGGACTAAGATCTAAGATCTTACTGTAAAAGTTACTATGCGAGCGCCAAGCAAAAGACAACCTCAGCTACAAGAAAGATGAAGTCCTGTAATTAATCCGTGCTCAAGTCGAGTCATTATTCAGTGCTAACTGATCAAGCGCTCCTTTTAACAACTCCTGGGAGCTTGGGATTCTTTTTCTTTTCATTGAATTTCAGAAGTCCTCAGATCAGAGGAGACAGGCCAGGGTAATCTCTTTAATCCTCTTATCGATTAGTCATTCAGCGGAAATCGGAAGCAAAATGCAGTTCAAAGATGCCTTGTCCCTGTGGCAGCTCAATGTTGTGATCCATCTGGGATGGAGCCCACCGCTGCCCAGGGTCGGCTGCCACTTGTGTCCTTGCTCTGCTTCAGCTTCCTCCCAAGCTGGTCTCTACATGAGTCGCTCTGGATGTTGGAAAACCAGTGTAAATCTAAGCTGGCTGCAAATTTCCCGGGTAGATCAATGCTGGAATCAGTATCTCTGAGTAAAACATAGCGGCTGCCTGAGCTGAAAACCCTGAGCTACCTAATGCACATGTCCCTGGGGCAGCAGGTAGCTTGGTGACCCGCCATTGAGCACAGCCTTGCATCAGCAAAGGACATTTATCCTGAGCATCATGGCTCAGAGCAGTTAAAACCCTCAACCGGCTCCAGCCCGGGGCACGGCTGCTCTGTTGGTATGAAAAGTGGACGTTTGCATTTCCCTTTCAGAAAGCAGTTACCTGAGAGTGAAGTGTCTGAGTTGAGAAGCCATCCCTTCCTCCACAAATGTGAAACGGGAGGCTTTGGCTATCTGGAGACTTCTTCTCAAGAAGCTTTATTTCCAGAGATCCAAAAGCTCAACGCACTTAGTTTCTACAAAACAGTAATTCCTGGCCAGGAAACATTTAGCTGGAGATTGCCCAGCTCTCTAGTAAATAAGAGACACACTAAATCTGTAGCAGGTCACTAACAATTTGCTGAATTTTATTGCCTGACATGTACCCACATTCACATGACTCCGGGAAGCGGGGATTTAAAGTGGAAGAAAATATACTGTGATACAATCCAGTGCTGAGAAATAGTGAAATCACGGGTAATGTGGTGCGTATTTTATAGCTTCTGGACAGCTAAAAAGAACTGAAAACAATGTCACTCTTTTTCCCTGCTCACCCACTTCTCCCATATGGTGCTTTCCCTCCTCCATGCTTCCTGCTCTCAGCTCGGCACCATCTGTCCCGCCCGTGCCTTCCCTGCGAGCGCCGTCCCATTCTCCTTCGCCTGGCACCCTTCCTGGCAACGCCTCCAACCAGGTCTCTTCCGGCAGCAGATCCTTCCCGAGGCTCTGGTACGGTTTCGCTCTTTCTCTGCTGGCATTTGTGTCACCAGAGCTGGGACTGAAGGGGGACATCATAGAATCATAGAATCATGGAATCACTTGGGTTGGAAGTGACCTTCAAGATCATCGAGTCCAACCATAAACCTATGCCAAAACCACCCCTAACCCATGTCCCTCAGCACGACGTCTGCCCAGCTTTTAAATACCTCCAGGGACGGCCATTCCACCACCTCCCTGAGCAGCCTGTTCCAACGCTTGAGAACCCTTTGGGTAAAGAATTTTTTCCTAATCTCCAACCTAAACCTCCCCTGGCACAACTTGAGGCCATTTCCTCTTGTCCTGTTGCTTGTTCCTTGGGAGAAGAGATTGACCCCCCCTGGCTATAACCTCCTTCCAGGGAGTTGTAGAGAGTGAGAAGGTCTCCCCTCAACCTTCTCTTCTCCAGGCTAAACAATCCCAACTCCCTCAGCCGTTCCTCATCAGACTTGTTCTCCAGACCCCTCACCAGCTCCGTTGCCCTTCTCTGGACACACTCCAGCCCCTCAATGTCTCTCCTGTGCTGTGGTGCCCAAGACTGAACACAGCACTCGAGCTGCAGCCTCACCAGTGCTGAGTACAGGGGCACCATCACTGCCCTGCTCCTGCTGGCCACACCATTCTTGATCCAGGCCAAGATGCCATTGGCCTTCTTGGCCACCTGGGCACACGCTGGCTCATGTTCAGCCGACTGGCCACCAGGACCCCCAGATCCTTTTCCGCCAGGCAGTTTCCAGCCGCTCCTCCCCAAGCCTGTAGCGCTGCCTGGGGTTGTTGTGACCCAAGTGCAGGACCCGGCACTTGGCACATCGCCTCTTTGCATTTCTGGTCACCTCCTTGCTGCTTTGCAAGACATCAAGAAGCAAACGGGAGGCAAGAATATCCGGATATATTTATATTTTTATGGGGGGTTTGATGCAGGGCTCAATCCCTCGCCAGCCTCAGCACGCGCGCTGTGCACCAGGTGTGACTGTCTCTCCCTCCCTGACCCCTCTTCTCAGGAGTGCTCAAAGCACCTTAATGCCCAAAGCAGTGTTTCCGCTGCACGAGGCAGCAGGGGAACAGGAAAAGGAATCAAATCTCCGCCGTGGAAAAATGCTTTCTTTATATTCACGCACTTTTTACCTTGACAGGAGCTTCAGCTTACAAAATCAGAAGAAGGTATGGAAATAGATGTCTCCTTTAATACTTTTTTTTTTTTAATTTAGCCCATCTTTTCTCCCTCTAAGAGAAAGGCCTGGAAATAAAATCCCTGGGGAGGCAAGACGAACCCAGGGAGAGAGCTCAGGGGTTCTTGCTGGCCACACTGCTGCCTTCCCTCTTCATCACACACTTTCTTTTCTGGATTTTTTTTGGTTTTTTTTTCCTCTTTGCTAATAAAACTCATGTCTCTCCCCCCTCTAACATAGGCATGGAGGGCACTTGAGAAAGCCAACTGTTGGTGGGTAGCTGGAGTCCGTGGCTGTGATTCCTCTGCCTGTAATTACTGCCCCGAGGCCCGGTGGGCTGTTCCGCTGCCGGTGGCTGGTGCCACCACATCTGGCCCTTTCCACATCCTCAAACCGGTGTGTGATCCCAACCCTTGTCTACAGGGTGGATGCTGAAAGTCCCTGAAAGCCAACAGTCTCTTTGGGAACAGTCCTTTGGACAGTCAAAGTACAACAAGTGAAGAAAAGTTTTGGAAATACAGATGTTTCCCAACATACTAAACGTTTCATTGGAAAATTTGACAATTCTGTGCCGGAAGGTATTTTCTTTTCCTTTTCATGCTGTTTGTGTATCGTATTGTGATGCGTATAACCATGACACAGCCTAACAAAATGCCCACAGCCAAGGTCATCACACAGCAGGCGGCTGCAGCTGAAACGTTCCAACATCTCATTCCTGCCTCAGAGCCAGCACTTCTCGGCATCCTCCCCGTGGCTTTTGCTCCTGCAAGCTGCTGCCTGTAATTCTGCAGACACCGTGTCTATGTCTCACCGGCCCTTTGCAGCAAAGGCTGCGAGGTGTCAAACTATCAAGAATGGTGTGACCAGCAGGAGCAGGGAGGTGATTATGCCCCTGTACTCAGCACTGGTGAGGCCGCAGCTCGAGTGCTGTGTTCAGTTTTGGGCACCACAGCACAGGAGAGACATTGAGGGGCTGGAGTGTGTCCAGAGAAGGGCAACGGAGCTGGTGAGGGGTCTGGAGAACAAGTCTCATGAGGAACGGCTGAGGGAGTTGGGATTGTTCAGCCTGCAGAAGAGAAGGTTGAGGGGAGACCTTCTCACTCTCTACAACTCCCTGGAAGGAGGTTGTAGCCAGGTGGGGTCAATCTCTTCTCCCAAGGAACAAGCGACAGGACAAGAGGAAATGGCCTCAAGTTGTGCCAGGGCAGGTTTAGGTTGGAGATTAGGAAAAACTTCTTGACCGAAAGGGTTCTCAAGCATTGGAACAGGCTGCCCAGGGAGGGGGTGGAATCGCCATCCCTGGAGGTATTTAAAAGCCGTGCAGACGTGGTGCTGAGGGACATGGGTTAGGGGTGGTTTTGGCATAGGTTTATGGTTGGACTTGATGATCTTGAAGGTCTCTTCCAACCCAAGTGATTCCATGACTCTATTCTTTGATTCCATGAAATGCAGGTGGATTGCAGATATGCTGTGATGGGGCTCGCGGCGACGGGGCTGAGCCTGTGCCATAGCTTTGCAGGATCCTGAGCCTGGTCTCCATCAGCAGCCAAAGAATGCTCAGCACACGGGAACACTTATCTCAGGGATCCTAATGGGAGGAGGCTCTGATTGCATTAATCATCATTTTCTAAGAGGACACAATTCCCCAGTACAGCACACACTTTGCTATATTAAGAATATTGTTTATTCAGATGATGAACTTCCACCAGCATCAGCAGCATTAGCGGGCTGAAACAGCCGAGAGCTGAGTGAGCTTCCTCAAAAGAAATGGACAAGGGCAAACTTACACACCACCCGTAACACCTAGACATCATGGGCTTTGGCTCAAGGGGGAAAAAGAACATTTTAAGATTGGTGGTGTCATCTGCAAAGCCTGAATTCCAACCGTTACTCCAAATGCAGCCGCACGGTGGGTTGAACTGCAGTATTCCCAGCGCAAGCCTTAACCACTGAGAAGCTTTCTGGTAGGAGATCTCTTCAAACCACAAGCAGGACTTGAGGATGTTTTGTAGCAAAACCACATATTCCCAATTGGAAAGAAAAAGGTAGTCAAAGTTCCACATTTGGTGAATCAGCATTTCCTAATGAAGAAAATATCATCCAACTCCCCTGGGGGGCAGCACCTGCTGGGACCCTCGTCCCCATGACCGCGGAGCCGCGTTCAACCCAGCGCAGCTCGTTTGGTATCGGCTCATTCTCAGCACCTCAAGTAATGGAGTTTTCTGCGGTTTCCTGTGAGAAATTAATTTACGGAAATACAGTTCACTGTCAAGCAATTCTCCCTGGTGTTCGGCGAAGATGCCCCCTTTCTTAGCATTATTGCATTATCCCTAGTTAGAGCTCCTTGAATTAGCTTCCATTTCCCTCCCTGCAGCATACATACTTTGCATACTTATTGAAAAATTAGTATTGTAATTTAGCCATAACTGAACGTGTCCCTTAAGTATCAGACTCCATTTCTCTGTTGGTCTTTTTTTTTTTCTTTCCCCAATTAATCAACACTTATTGTGGTTTCTAGGATTGCAAACACCAGGTTAGGTGGAGCCTCACTAATACTGCAAACACTATTACCCTGGGAATCTTCTGGAGGTTAATTCTAATAATTTCTGTTGCCCTGGCTGGATGTCACGGAAACTTGAAATTCAAACAAGGGATTACCCAACCAGTTTGGTTTTATGCAGAGATGAGGTGATTTTCCACCCGCCACAGCCCCAGCACCGTTGGCGCCAGCATCGCTTCTCCTATAACCTCCTTTAAAATCGTCTCCCTTCCAAAAATAAACAGCTGAAACTGTCATTTTGCTACCGTCATTTAAAAATAATATAAAATATAATCCGATGCCAATAGAGCCCTACTTAAAGAAAAGAGTTAGTAATTACTACGACTTGGAGCTTTTTAGGGCTGAAAATATGTCACATTTCAGAGCTGTTACCCATTCGAACCCTCAGAAACGTTGGAAACGCCCTGAGGGGAACCCAGTCTGTTATGCACATACTATTCAAATATATTTTTATAAGAGCAGATTGTGGTTTTGTTTATTTAGAGCTTTTTCTCCCTTGCATATGCTTTCCTATTTTGGGTTAGTTGATGAAATATTACTGCCTCTAGACTTTGGCTACTGTGTCTTTGTTACCTACACTAAAAGCAGACATTTCAGGAGCACTATGAAACAGGAGCTAGTCTAATTTAGTGGGAAAAGGGGCAGTAATCCCATTTTTCAGGGTTAGATGCACAGAGGAACAGTGTACTGGGAGAGACCAGCAGCATCCTGGGGTCTGATTTCTTCTATTATTTCAGGCAGGGGTGCGAGAGAGGAGTCCTCCAGCCACAAACACTTCTCAGAGCTTTATAACAAACCTATGCTTATTGCATTTGAAGCAAGTGGATTACTAGTGAAAGGAGAGCTAATTAGAAGGGGTTTTCCCAACTGGCTCAGGACATTAATGGAATGGGATGGCTCATATGCGAGTGGGTGACTGTCCATCAAGGAGGGTCACAGCAAGGCCAGTTTTCTGAGGCTGGAGAATGGCCGTGGTGGACACCATAGCACACAGGGCACTACTTCAGGAGAGCTTTGTTAAAACAGGAAAGAAATTTTAGCTGAAGAAAAAAATGGTCTGGGAGCTGGTTTCTGGGCCAAGGTTTGGAAAACTCATCTGCCAGGATCCTGGAGGAAGAGTAGTGGGGCAGGTCAGGATGAGGAGGTTTGGAAAACCTGGTCTTGTTAGGCATGGAAGCATGTGGGTGTTTCTGACCTTGGCTCAGGACACGTGTCCTTCTAAAAGCAACTGCTCTGCTACCTTGGCAGCCTGCTCCTCCCCTCAACGGTCACTCGGGGCTTTTCAGCAATCCTCCGGTGGGCAGCTCTTCATCGCAGAGGAGCCTAATTCTCATCTGGCTTTCCTGGATCAAAGATAACTCCCCAGAAGGAAATGAAACTCAGGTACTACACTGGTAATAAAAAGGTGGTCTCCAAGGAGTCTCTAGAACAGACATTCCCCATAAAACAATGAATTTTTTTATAGAAGGATGGAAGACAATTAATTAAAGGAAGAAAACAAGTTTAAAAAGAAATACAGGATGTTACTTGGCTCCAGAACTTTGCCAAAGTAAATCCTAATTAAGTCCTAGTTAAATCAATTTTGTGGCTGTGCCTGTATCTGTATCTAAACCAAAACTCTTTTTGTTCTGCATCTATCTATATAATGAATAATGTTATACAAGCCTTCACTCACACAACACTTGAAAAGACTCCTTTGGAAATGGAGAACTGATTTGAAACAAACAACAAAACCTGCCAAGCGAGTCCGTCCCCAGCACATGACAACCATCATTCCCACCCTGTAACAAAGCACTTGCCTCTGAACCATCGACACGAGCTGCTGCTGGTAACTTGTCTAATTACCACTTTCAAAACTGATATATTATTTTTAATGAGAATGCATTTCTCCCTTCTCTCCCGCTTGTTTGCAGAAGGTCAGAAAGACACTTTTCATGTTCAGGCTGCTTCAAGCCAGAAAAGCTGGTGCTGCCTCAAAAAAAATGCCAAAATAGCCTCCTTAGAAATGGCTTCAGAGAGATTCACAGGACTTAGAAACAGCGTTCTCAGACTTATTCCTGAAGGTTACTTAGATGTAGCCGTCATTGAGTTCCATGGAGAGGAATTATTAAAATCAACTTTTTTTTTTTTTTTTAAATAGCAAGTTTGGATTTGGAGACTGATCCTCCTCCCTCAGCCCTGCAATGCAATGGGTGCAGCAGCCTTGGCTGCCTTTCTCGTGCTGTGGGTGAGCAAGTCAACCCCTCTCCCGAGAGCTCTTCGACTCATTAACAGCATGGGGAGTTTTAGCTGCAGATGTTTGCCTTGCTTCATGCTTTTAATCTTCCATTCAGGGTGGGTTTTAAAGAGTCTGTTCACTCATTTCTTTGTATGAAGAATTTTTTTCCCAGGGAAATATTATTTCAAAAAGGAAACACCCACAAATAGGTTCCTGCTTTTCTCCATTTCTGTTCATTTTTATGACTTATTTCCCCACCATAGATGGAGATTGATAGCCAAGAAGCATCTTCGCACTTGTCTTTCCTAAAGCCAGGTGACAAGAGATGTGAAAGGCCACCTCAAGAGCTTGCGGTGATGTCCCTGATGGCAGCGATCCCATTCCTGGTTTTATCTAACAACAAAATATACTCAAATAAGGAACCCGTGCTCTGCCACGCAGCCCTGAGTGCACAGAGGATGGTCGCTGCCCACATGGAAAGTGTGTCTTTGGATGGGCTCTAGGGCACAGGAGGAGCTGGGTACCCACAACTGAGGCAAAACACGGGCACGTGGCATCAGCAAACCCAGCTCCTTGCATTAAAGCTCAGAAGAGAAGAGATTTGCTGCGAAGTGAGGATTAATTTTATGAGTCATCAAAATCTCAATTGAGATGCAGGGAAAAGGATTGAAGAGGGAACGTTGCAGTGAATGAGATTATAAAACGAGGAAATCTATCACAAACTCCCTCAAAGGTAGGGAGCACATTCTTAATTCTTAATTAATGGCACCATTCCTTGTGTCAATAGCTCAGTTGAAGATTAACTAGAGGCCTTGTCCATCTGCAAACTGAAAAAGGAGCTGGAAATGCTCTTCAGGGTAACTCACAGAGAGAAATAAACAATTGCTTGCTTAATTTCACCTGCAACAATTTTAGAAAATGAAACCGTGTCCTACTTTTTGGAAAACTCTGCAGGTAACTAATCACTTCATCTGCAAAATAATCCATCCCAACTTCTGGGAGCAGGGAAAATCTTCTAAGGTAGAAGTTTTGCTTTCTCCAAAGCATGAAAAGTCTCAGACACTCAAGAAAAAAAACAACCACTGGGTCACACCAGGCTTGAATCACAATAAGTGCTCCCATTTTTCAAGTCAAATGCCCTTGGAAGTGTTAAATTTCCTGACAAATGAAGCTCGGGGTCTCTCAGCATGAACTTCAGAACTGCTTGATTTAAGCTGTGCCGGAGCAGACTACTTGTGAAAGACACTTCATCACTATGTCCTGAAGCTGGTTTTCCAATATGCCTACACTGAAGTCTTCACTTGTGTTTCTACGTATGTTTTGCCATTTCCCTTCTCCCTCTGCCAATTCCACTTATTCAAAGCCCTCCAGTACCAGGCTGCTCCGCTTTGAACCTGCGCCTCTCTCTTAGCTTAGGGACATGGAAAGAAACCTAAGTAAAAAACCCACCTATTCTGGAAAGAGGTCACCTCAAGGTCCTTCCCATGATACCTTCTGAAGCCTTGATGCCATCTCCCAGTTGATACCATCAGGAAAGGACGCCGGAGCATCCCATCACATGGAAGCAGAAGAGATTTATAGACACATCTGGCAGCAAAGAGCTTCAGCTCAGGCCTCCGACTCCCACACAACTGTCCCATGTGGACAAACTTGGGTGGAAAGTTTTGCCAGATCATAAAAAACTAAATGTTAGAGGTGAGAAAGACGTGAAAGACCAGTCTACACTCCCCCATATGTTAACAAGTTCTATTTTCCCATCTGATTGTAATCCCCAGGCTCCTGCCCACTCCTCCTGGGAGATGCCTCCACAGTCTGGGAGCTTCTTGTGCTGGGTGGAGGGCTCCCAGCTTGCTGCAACACTCTGAGATCCCACCCGGGATTTTACAGCTGGATTATTCCAAGTTGAAAGCAGGCAAATTCTGTCCCTGAAGTCCCTAGATGTTCAAAAGCTCTGAAAACAATTACTTGTTGAGTGATCTGCTCTAGAAACACTTTCACATCCCTTGGACACCCACATCCTTCCAGGCAACAGAGCCACCAGAGCCACCTCTGCGTGCCCAGGCTGGACGCAGTGATGGTCAGGAGTGTGGGGTTGTGCAGCCAATACCCCTCCACGCGACAAAACTACTCTGCGTCTGATGATATCAGGGTGGAGATGTCACCTCCTTCGTGTTTGTGACAAATCCATCCCCAGAACCAGCTAAATCCTGGAACTAGGTAAGAAACTTGCTGGCTGAGTGTTTATATGTTGAAAACTGTATTTTACTGAAATGCTTTGGGGAAAGGTATCATTATATACTCAGTGTTGGGATTTTTTTTAAGAGGGAAGGCAAAGCATTTTGATGATGTCGAAACATTATGACAATATCATAATGGAACACTTCAGTTTCTCATTTTGGAATACCTGTTTTGCTATGCCATCTTACAAATACACACCAGTAAAAGAATATGATTAACAGCAAATACCAGCATCTGCAGGAAATGTTTAGATTTTATAAGAATGAATTGTTCAGTTCAATCCTACTACGAAACTCTCTTCAAAATAGCTATTTTATTAAAATTTTCTTTGTTTTGCAATATCTCTAAATCTGGATATTATTCATGGTGGGGTTTTGCACATGTTTTTTCATGAAATGAAGCTGTTGGCCTCATCCTATTCTGCATGTTTTCACACACCCGATCGTTGCCTCTCTCAACCGTTAAGTTTCAACCCCCTGACTCCTGCGGGTTCCCTGCGAGCTGTTGGGCTGTTTGCACTATTTGGATGCAGCAGCCAAGGGCGTTACTCCACACATCCCTCTCCAGATGTGCTCCGTGTCGCCTCTTCGTCTTCAGACAGCCAAGCCTGAGTCTCACCCAGACTCATCATCTCGACATTCGTCATCAACTGCCTGTCCAAGCCCCGGCAATATAAAGTCTCTGTGGAATTCATAACTGTTAGCCAGCAGCTGGAAATTAGAAGTAATTTTCTTAATATTGGCTATGTAGAAGACAATGAGAATGAACACTTTCGCTGATTGCTGTGAACGCACAGCTAAATTTGCCCATCTTTCTGGCCCTCCCATTCCCCAGACCGTCGCCACCCACAGAGCCACGGCTGAGGTCACCATCAGTGAAGCCAGCAGCAACCTTTTAGCACAGTGACCTGCAGAAGAGCGCGAGGAGCCAGCAGCATTTTGGAGCAGTGCTTATCACCTACGTGTGAATGACTAGCGGGGCCATTAGAATCCTTTCAGCCACATGACTGTGCTACACTCATTTTGAAAGCCAAGATCCAGCTAGGAATGTAATTTTGGACACAAGGATGCCTGGACGCACCAAACTCAGCAGTGTGAAGCCAGGGGGAAACCGCAGCTTTGGGATATATTCAGCTGTGGGAATGGGGCCAGGTCAAAGAGCTGCTGCCCATTCCCATTCCCACTCCTATACCCATTCCCATTTCTGGGCAAGCCACTCATTCATCTACACGCTCCAGGACACCAACATCTTCAACACGTTGGGATACCTGTTTGTGTAGCCATGGTGTAAACCACATCGAGCTGCTCCATGCCAACTCAAGCCTCCCGTCAATGCATCGTGGCAATGGCTGTGCCTAGCGCCCACGTCTCCTAACACAGGGAGGGTGTGCAGGTCTTAAGATGCAGGAGATGCACCTCCAGGATCCAGAAATTAGGGACTGCCTGCATGAAGTCAACAGGGCAACTTCCTCGTTGCTTCCTTGTGCATGTCCATTATTGTGCAACTGGATATTAATGGTTTCGCAAAAGCTGTGTCTCAGTCAGCGCCCAGGATGGAGCTCCTTTAGGGAAGCAATTGTGGCTGCAGAGAGAACAGGTTTTTGAAGGCCTGGAGGAAATGAGAAGGTCTTGTTCTGCTGGGACACCCAGGTACATACACAAGTGCAGCCATTTATTTCTTTGCCATTAGATGGAGAATCTGTATAAAGTGAGTTTCCCCTCATTCATTCCTCCTGGACCTTTCCCACATTCACAGCAGTCCAGACTTTCTGCAAGAAGCCACTTACACGGCTGGTTTGGGCTGTGCCTTGTTGTCACACTCTGTCATAGGGTCCTGATCCCATCTCAAGCTCTGATTAAAGGGTATCTAAAATGCAAATAACATTTTGATGAGCGGAGATCACTAGACTGCATGCAGACATTGAGGGCACTTCTCACTGCAGCAGAACCACTGAAGTGAACATTTTAGATACTCGTACTTCTCACATGCTGCTCTTCTCAGAGATTTAATCTTGTGCTTGTCACAAGAATTGCTAATTTGTCCCTCTGCAGCGGTGTCAGAGTCACTCAGACCATCCTCCGTTCTCCAATTGATAGATGGTAAATATAAAACCAAAAACTTTCTTAATACAAGAGTTAAGTGCTTGTGGATTTCCACCCAGGGATGAATTTAGACATTCCAGTATTGGGCTTTGTCCCAGATGGTGGGAAGGGGAATTGGAATTGTAACATCCTATTTTCCTTTGTGGAGCAGAGTATCGAAATGCTTTCAATTTGGAAATGCCAAACGTCACTTATTGGATTAAATATTTTCTCCCTTCTGAAGCCGATGAGAGGGCATCTTCTGTTTCCAGCCACAATGGCTTGTACAGTTTAACAGACGATGCCTTCCTCAGCAGAGTGGCTAGCTCCTGGAGCAGGGCCCAGCATGTAGGATGCTGTGCACAAATGCAGGTGAGGGCGGTCAGGCCCCCAAAATCCTGCATTTCTTCCATAGAGTAATGCCGGTGCTGCCCAGCGCAGCGGGAAGGGCAGAACGCCTCATGGCTCAGCCCTCTCAGGCAGGGACAGGCATCAGGCAGCCGTGGGCAGAATTGGCCCTGGAGATGCTTTAGCTCGGGCCAAGTGGAAGAGCCGTAGGTATCCGAGTGGGATTTCCAGCACGTCGTGCCTCCCAGAGAAGACCTCCAGGTGCTTCTGAGGCACTGACTACTCCTAAAGCAGCTTTCTTCTCCCTGTTTTCTGTTCATCGCGGTACCTGAGATAGAAAACTACAGAGAAAGATGCAACATCTTTTCCAGTTGCAGGTGCAACTCCGAAGTCTGCCATCGTCCTGCTCAGGGAAGACCTTCCTCCCCTTCCTCCTCCTCCAACTACACGTTCCCAGGAGATGGCATGTCTGTAGCGAGTTGTTCTGGTTTTGGGACCTTTGTGTAGCTTGTGAAATGCCCAGTGTAAAACCACCACAGCAATGTATCTTCCCTGGCAATGTCCTGTCCTTGGGAATACACTCTCCACTTATGAGCCAGACACTTCACACTAATAGGCAAATAAGATAATTCCACGCGACCGGGAGCCTGGATTTGCAGACTTCTCTGGTAATCTGATAAAATACTGCAGGCAGAGAGCAGGCTTCTAGGCAACAGGACGGCATGGGGGGCTGTTAACACTTTGTTTTATGTTCAGGAGCATCCGAATCTCATTTGTGTTATGTAGAAGGGAATTATAATGACAATGATTGTGTTTAACTGAGACCAGAGAAACACAAAATGATCTTAAAGCACTATTAGTAGTGGGACACTTAGGAAAAAATGTCAATAATTTTACTTCCCCTTTCTAATGTGTTTTTCCCCAAACGCTCTCACAGCTCTCATTAGCCTAGCAAATCTCACAATCCTCCCACAAGAAAGGCATTAAACTATTTTACTTTTTAGTAGTGTGAAAGAGGAGTCAATAAGAACAGGGATTGGCAAGCCTGAGCTTAAAGACAAGGTTGCTGTGAAACGACCATGGAATATGTGCAGGGAAATGTCGTCCTGCTGTTCTCCTCCATAAACACATCCAGTAATTTTTCACTGTATCTTAGACATATCCTTTCTCTAGTGACTGTTTGACTGGAGTCCAGCCTTTCTTATGCCAAAATTACCCCCGTGGGGGGACTTATTACTTGTCAGAGCCCTTATGGTGGCCATCTCAGCTGTGATGCTTACAGGTAATTTGCAGGCTCAACGTTTTCACCTGCCAGAAGTGTGTCGTGGCCCGTCCCTGTCCTGCCCCCCCAAAAAGGGACATTCAGAGTGTGACAATGGCAGTAGCCAGAACATCATAGCCACCTCCTGCATGCCGGAATCATGCTGAGATGTTATCCAGATGCTCATGACTTAGGGCGGCTGCGGCAGACAGCAGAGCCCCGGAGCATCTGGCTGCATATGTCTGATCTCAGCTCATCCGCTGGGCAAGTGCCAGCCTGTTCCTGGTTGCCGAACGGTTCCCAGAGAGAAGGAACAGAAAAAGAGAGGTCAGATGAGTGCAAAAAGGGAAGATAAGGAATCAGGCAGGAAGAGATGTACTACGTGAAGAACAGTCTCGCTGTATCTTGCAATTTAATTCACAGCAGCATGAGTCTCTGGTTTTCCACAGGTTAGTCCTTCCTGAGGCTGTTCCCAACACGTTCTGATGGCGACTGTTCCAACAAAGCTAAAATTTCCCTTTGCAAACAATCCTCTTCTCATCTCAGGTGCTGAGGTTCTCCACGTGCCTATGCACATGCCCACTCCCACTTGATGACTGCCACTCTGACCCCAACCTGAGTGTATTTGCACAAAAAATGTGTAAAGGCAGATCCAAATTCTACAGAAAAATCCAACTTTGCAATTTTCTTCCCACCCTTACAAAGCTTAATGATTTATGCCTGGTAATTGCCACAAATGGGCAAGAATCCCTGAATCTTAATAATTCTAAGTATGCCAGAAGTAAATTTTAAAATCCTAAGCAAAAAATTAAATGACCATAAAATGCGTGTTCGCCTCCCAAGAGACAGTTCTGTTACAACATGACAGCTTAATTAAAAGCTCAGTAAATTGGTCACAACATTTTTAATAAACAAGTCTTTTTCGACAGCATGCAGGAGAGCGATGGTACTTGCAATGCAGCAGAAGTAATTGAAGCCATCAAAGGTCCCCATTCCTTTGATGACCTCTGCAGGAGCTAAACTCAGCTTGAAGCACCGCTAGGGGGAAGCTGAGGCAGCTGAAGAGCTGGAAACCACATATATATTCCACAATATCCACTCCATGCAAATTAACACTGGCCAGATTTAACTCCACGGGAACGCATTTAAACATGTTGAGGTGTGGTTGTGTCTTTGAAGCTCCAGTGCTGGGGGGGTGACCTGTCCCAGATGTTCGTGTGAGGCTCTGATTTGTCATGCTGGGAAGTATTTGCGCTATGTCCCATTGGTTCCAGCATCTGGAGACTTGGAGATCAGCATTCCTTGCGCCTAGGTCAGCTCCCTCATCCTTCATGGGTGTGTAACAACAAGGCTGTCAGTGAGCTTGGATAGTTGGGACTGGGGGTCAGGAATGCCCTTGGTAAGGGATTGCCACACATCCAGGAGCCTCCTGGTTGATCTCACTAACCTCAAGTCCCTTTTCAACTTCATGATGCGAAAAAAAAAATAATTTGGTTTCAAAATCACCAGTTTTGTTTATTTTTAAACACAAAACACCCCTCGGCCACTCAAATGTTTCATTTCAGGAGAAATGCAACACTTCATTCAACCCGAAATGACTTTTTCTTTCCCATCCAGAATAGTCAGCGAACCAAAAAATTGGTGATTCCCTCACCTCTACTTGTTCCCCACCTCCTGAGCCAGATGGTCCTTTTATAGTTTCATCTGAAAAAACCCATCCCAGATTCCTTTCTCACACATTTAGTCTCCACAGTGGCCTGCACAGTCAACCCATGCTCTGACCGCATCACACCAGCCACTTCGCATTCAATCTCTGCCACAGCATTGAACCTTCTTTCAATTATTTATTTATCTGATGTTTCCCACCCGTAGTTTAGTGTGGTGGGAGGAGGTCAGGCAGTTCAGACCTGCGAAAAGAAAGAGCAAGAGCTGTCCCTGGGCTGCTCCTTCCCCATGGCGCTACGGGACTCACTGCGACCCCGGTGGCTGAGTCTTTTTTTTGCCAAGAGACTTGGCTGAGACTTTTTTTGCCAAGTCCTCAAAAGTGTGTGAGCCAAGGAAGGGCCATCCCCTCGTTCTCACACCCAAGAGATGTGACGGGAAACCCCGCGAAGATATTTGCTGTGAGCTGACTTCCACCTGTTGTAGAACCACTGGCCTTTGATTTGTCTCCTTGAGTTCTGTTTTTTTTTCCCTGAGAGCAACACTCAGATCACAAGTCTGCAAGAAATGAAAGACCAAACCTTTTTCAAATCTCTTTTGTAAATGGCGTCACTCTTCCTAACATGCTGGCAAGAAACCAAACTAAGTTGCTGGTGGCTTCCAAACCTCCTGACCTTTTGTGGGTTTTTTTGGCAAAAGTTATGGAAATTAACTTTTCTATCCAGGCCAATTTCAGTTGGACTGAAATTTGTGAGCTTTTGCTTTTCCCGACTACTTTCGCCTTAGTCTTACAAAAACCTGTGTTAGTGGTCACACCAGATCTAAACCAACCCACCACACTGTCCTGCATCTGATGTCTTCACGCCTGAGAGAATCCATCTTTAGGACTAATTCATAAAGACATCAAACAGTCACTGATGAGAAAAATTCAAATGGAACATCCCCAAAGACACTTTAGGGTGGATTTTTGGAGAACATTACACAATGAGTTATGAAATCTTCGTGAATACCCTCCAAAATGCTCCAGAGTAGTTAGGATTTATGCCTGAAGATAGGCATTTTGCTACACTTTGCACCTCCACCTTTTCTTTTGATTCACATTCAACCTGTGATCATAGAATCATAGAATCATTTAGGTTGGAAGAGACCTTCAAGATCATCGAGTCCAACCATAACCTACGCTACCAAAACCACCACTAAACCATGTCCCTCAACACCACGTCTACCCTTCTTTTAAATACCTCCAGGGATGGCGATTCCACCACCTCCCTGGGCAGCCTGTTCCAATGCTTGAGAACCCTTTCGGTAAAGAAGTTTTTCCTAATACTCAACCTAAACCTCCCCTGGCACAACTTGAGGCCATTTCCTCTTGTCCTGTCGCTTGTTCCTTGGGAGAAGAGATTGACCCCACCTGGCTATAACCTCCTTTCAGGGAGTCGTAGAGAGTGAGAAGGTCTCCCCTCAACCTTCTCTTCTCCAGGCTAAACAATGCCAACTCGTGATGTACAAGTGAAAAGAATTTACTCCTAACACTGCATTTAACTAAAAGGCAGAGAATATTTCTTAATATCCTATTGAGGACCGATGCTGTAGATCAGCCTTGTGTCTGTGGATTCACATACTGAAAGGCTAACACGGGCACCTCGGCATCTTCAGTATAGTGTAATTCCAGTTAGAGGTTTTTTTCCTCTGTTGAGTCTACCAATCTTTAAATATGAAGATGAAGTTTCTTGCAAAATCTGACTATCTGGCAAGAAGCTATTCATCTAAGATTTATGAATCATATACAATGCTGTCAGGATTGGCTTGCAAATGATTTACTAAACAAAAATGGGTCTGAGTTCATAATGGATGTTACTCAAAAAAGAAATTTGACTGGCGCTGTATATTTCATCTATTGGACATAAAATGCATTTGCTGTAATAAAGCGAAGATATAGGTGTTAAATATATTCTTTTTTTCTTTTTCCCCCACATGTGGATAAGTGCTTAAAAATTCTTCTTGGCTGCTGGAACTGTCATTGATAACAGCCTTGCTGACAGCTTCACTAACACCAGTTCAGTGCTGGGCAAATTTACTTTGGAGTATACTTGCTTGAACAAATATACTTCGGAGTCCATTAAAACTGTTTGTGAATTTGGGTTTGAAGCCTTCAGCAATCTCAGCAGCTCCAGAGCTTTTGGGAAGACGGATTGTAGTATCTGCTGGTTCATAGCTCCTACACCACTGATTGCTTGGAGCTGGGAGGGGGTAACTGGGAAAAGGATTTTATCCTGCTCTTGACCGCTGCTGGAGATGGGGTGCTGAGTTTGAACAGCTGGTGCTACAGACTGAAAAGACCAGACTTTGCCTGTGTAGAATTCAAAGATGTTCTATCAAAATGATGATAGCAACTTGTCTTCCTCCCTTCCCCAGCACGAACACCCCAGGGGCACAGCACAAATGCAACACCACCCTGAGATCCAGTCCTGACAAAAGCTAGTGAGATTTGCCACCATATTGCTGCCGAAAGTCTTCATTGAGGCTCTTCTGCCCACAGCTGCAGATGTTGTGCCCTTTCAGGACACAGTTTCACAGCCATGCTATGTCTACAGAGACAAAACAGAGGTCCCAGACCTTCTCGGTGGCTGGCACATGTTCCTCATCCATCTGTGCCTCGCTCGTACATCCTCCTGGTTGTATCAGAAACCATCCCGCTGTGGGGATGTATCCCCATGTTGGAAACACACATCCTGTATTTCCAACAGGACGTAAATTACAAATTCTGTCCAGCTTGTTGGAGAAAATAACTCATACAGCCCCCAAAGCCTGGAGCCACCTGGTGTGGCTCCCACAGGAGGTGCAGGACCACCTTGTGCCCAAGGGGTTGTACGGACACCGTCTCAGAAATCCCTAATCCCGCTGTCTTAAGTCCTGGCGCTGTTTCTCTAAAGGAAGCAATGTTTTCAAAGGCCATGCACAATATCACATCTCCAGGTTTGGCCCCAGACCTCTGGAATCAAAAAAGGAGGCTGTGCTGCATGAGAATGAGATACTAATTAGCTAATAATCTCTAACGGTCAAAGGAAAATGAATACGACTAGCTGTCATTAAGATGGTTTTGAAAGCCTTTCTTTAGCATGTAAAGCACATTAAAAATGATGTCATGATCCATCACGCCGTATGGTTTCTATGGCATAAAAGAGGAATTATTGGCAATCAGAAAACACACAATGACCATCATTTAGCCTTGTCGTTAACTGCAGCAGCGAGTGAATCAAAGTGGGGCTGCAAATAAAGAACAACTTGCTTGTATTTTCAGTCCCTAGCGGTTTGCTTTGTCCAGCCTGAGGGACCACATTTCACAGCAACCTCCTTTCATGGACAGCAGCTAAACGGGACTCCTTCCATGCTCCACGGGCTGCCCTTCCCAGCCCTTGCAGGGATGGCGGCAGCGCGGCCGGGGGCAGCCGGACCAGGGCAGGACCCTGCTGCCCATCCTAAAGAGAGGAGGGCACCGCTAGATCAAACTGAAATCTTCACAAATTCCTTCCACCGAGCCACAGCCAGCTGCTTCTTTGCCCATGAAGGAATGGGTGTCCTTCGGATTAGCCTCATTCTGTCTCCAGCCCCTCTCAGTGCCGTTCCTGCCAGACGGCGACAATGCAGGTCACACGATTCCAGCTTGCATCCAAGTTCATGAAGGAATTGACAGCGTGCCAGGCTTCCGAGCCTACTGTCTTTGATAACTCGGGGCCAAGAACCGTCAATGGAAGTGCTTCATTTTAGACCGAGTACCAAGAATGTCTCAGTGGGCAAGAAACAAAGGAAAAACAAGAAAGAAAAAAGTAAAAAAGAAAGATCAATGTTTCCTGCAAAAAACCTTCAGGTGACACTGGTCCCCTCTGCTCGCTGGCACCATCTGTAAACTGACATTCAGGAGGCTCCAAACGGCATGAGATGATCCCTCTGGAAAGAGCAGTCAGTCCAAAGAAATCCCACCTTTCTCTGAACCAGGGCAGCTGCAGGTGTCATAAACAGCCACAAAGAGCAACCCTGCTCTCTGTTGACTGCAAAATATCCACACACAAATGATTTGTTGGGCTCTGACAGCTGCTTTTGCAGCTGAAACAAGTTAGAAATACATCCTATTAATTCAAGGGTTTGGTCTAAAGAGACTTGTTATTCTTCCTGCAGCCTAGGCAAAGGGATAACACCACTCGTTGGCATGACTCGTCGGCTCTTTCAGACGGATGAACAATAAATATTGCTCAGGTGTGGCGGCGGCGCAGCCACAGTGACCCCAGGAAGTAACTCCAGCAGGATTTTAGCGGCACGGCTCCCAGGAGCTGTGTGGCCCCACGTTGTGCTCACCTCGTGCAACAGCGGCTCTAAATCACCTCTACAGCCCCATCCCGGGGCCGGGCATGGCAGCTCTCCCACCTGCTGTCCTGGGGAAGACTGGTTCCCACAACAACGCCGGCTCCAGACACAAAGCTATCGTTATCCAGGGGTTTCCCTGGATCAGAGACTCCCTCGAAAGGCAGCTGGGACAGATAACAGATGCACAGCGTAAGTCCTTGCTCAAACCGTCCCCTTCCAGAGTCTGATTTAGTGCTAAATCTTCAAGTGAGAGATAAATCCTCATGAGCATGGAAAAGCCCGTGGACCAGCCCAGCCAACCCTCCCCTGAACTTACACAGCTGACAGACCGAGTACTGTAAATATCTCAAGGTCAGAAATGCTTTTCTGCAGCTTTATTTTCTCTTATTAGCTCTCTCAGCTCTATTAAAATGTACCACAGAGGCTTTTATGCAGGAACGAGCAAAATTTTAAGTCCAGCCTTTTTCTATTATTGCAACTCTAATGACTTCGTTGGAGTTATCGCGAAGCGGAAAGCGGGTTAGTCTACTGCTCCCTCAAAAACAAAATAAACCCCAAAGCCATCATTATGCAAATGAAAGGAGTAATTTAGCTGTGTTAAGAGAGGCCAGTCTTGGAAGAAGGGTCAGGAGCTCAACCATGAGCACCACACCTTGCTTCAGATGCCATTAAATAGGGAGGGAGAGCAGCTGGGATAACGATGGGAAAGGAGGGTCAGGTGCTGATCCTGGCTGGAGGAGGAAGAGGAAGACATGGAACACCTGCGTCACCGTTCTGAGGTGGCACTGGGGCACCTGGAGTGGGCAGGGCTTCCTGTCACACCGCTGTGACAGAAACTTGTGGTTTGGGTCTTGCAGTTGCAAAACGCAAGTCTTTTCACAGATCAATTCAAAAGTCCGTGTGAACGTTTCTCCACATCCCCTCCCTTTTCTCTCCGAGCCCCCAAACACAAAGAAATCCCCCAACGCAGCTGAGACACCGTGTCTCTGCATTAACAGTTTATGACAATTTCCCTCGCTGAGGAGACCAGCTCCAGTGCAGGTAAGTCCACACTGGGGAAGGGAATCACGGGGGAAAAAAGGCCGGCAAGGAGCTCCCTTTTGAGGCTTTTCGAAGCCAGGAAAAAGCGGGAAGTGCCGAGCGCGGCCGCGCGGTGTGTGCCCAGGCAGGGGAGCTCCTCTGCTTGGTGCTGGAGCTCAGGGAAGAGGGGAGCAGGTTGGGAGCTACCAGAGAGCGTGAGAGAGGGGTGGATGCCCAGAGTCACACGCTGCCTCCCGGGAGAGACGCCCCGCGGGCAGACAGAGCCCCTCCTGCAGTGGATTCCCCGGTGGCCCCCGACCGACTGGCTGTGGTGACCTGGAGGACCGGGGGACATGGCAAGAGGTTCCTGCCCAACGCAAGAGGGTCCACAGGAACATCTGCCCGAAGACTACCCCGCCTTCCCAGGTGCCGTTGCAGAACAAGTGTGATGTCCTGCGAGGGAAACTGGACAATGGTGAGGGTGATTCTTCTGCCAACTTGGAGGTGCCATCGAGGTCTAATTGAACCACTCCCCACACACTAGTATTTTTGAGATTCAGAAAGCCCATGGCACCTTAAGAGCAAAGACTACATGCCCAACTGCCCCCTGAAATGTTTGTATGTCAATGCACGCAGAATGGGGAACAAACAGGAGGAATTCGAGATCTGTGTGCGGACATGATCTCCTAGCAGTTACTGAGAAATGGTGGGATAGCTCGCATGACTGGAATGCTGCCATGGATGGCTGTGTTCTCTTTAGGAAAGACAGGCCAGCAAGGCGAGGTGGTAGAGTTGCTCTTAATGTGAGATAGCAACTGGGATGTATGGAGCTCTCCCGAGGGGGATGAAGATAGAGTTGAGAGCTTATGGGTCAGGATTAAAGGCCACCTAATAGGAGAAACACTATTGTGGGGGTCTATTAGAGGCCACCTGGTCAGGATATGGAGGTGGATGAGCCCTTCTACAGGCAGCTGAGAGTTGCCTCGCAATCACAGGCCTTGGTCCTCATGGGGGACTTCAACCACCCCGATACCTGCTGGGAAGGACACACGGCCAGGCACGTACAGTCCAGAAGGTTCCTCCAGTGCATTGATGATAACTTCTTGACTCGGGAGGTGGAAGTGCCACCTAGGAGAGCTGCACTACTGGACCTAGTACAGACAAACAAAGAGGGGTTGGTGGAGGACACTAAGGTTGGGGGCAGCCTTGGCTGCAGCGACCATGAGAAGACAGAGTTCAGGATCAGGTGTAGTGGGCATAAAACGACAAGTACGGTTGCAGTCTTGAACTTCAGGAGGGCTGACTTTGATCTCTTCAAGAAACTGCTTGGAGAAATCCCATGGGTTAGGGCTCTAGAGGGTAGGGAGCTCAAGAAAGCTGGTTGATTTTCAAGAATTACTTCCTCCAAGCTCAGGATTGGTGCATCCCTATGAGCAAGAAATCTGGCAGAGGAAGCAGGAGACCAGCATGGTTGAGCAGGGAGCTCCTGAAAAAGCTCAAGTGGAAGAAGGAAGTTTATAATCCGTGGAAGAAGGGACTGGCCACTTGGGAAGATTATAAGAATACTGTCAATGCAGGGTCGAAACGAGGAAAGCCAAGGCCTCCTTGGAATTGGATCTGGCAAGGGATGTCAAGGTCAACAGGAAGGGGTTCTTCAAGTACATCGGAGGCAAAAGAAAAACTAGAGAGAATGCGGGCCCTCTGTTGAATGTGGCAGAGCACTGGAAGAGGCTGCCCAGAGGGGTGGTGGAGTCTCCGACTCTGGAGACATTCCCAACCCGCCTGGACACCATCCCGTGCAACCTGCTGTAGGTGGAGCTACTCTGGCAGGGGGGTTGGACCAGATGGTCTCTAGAGGTCCCTTCCAACCCTTAACTTTCTGTGATTCTGTGATTCTTTTGCATAGGGCCCAAAATTGCCCCATATGGGGAGACTCACAGTGGATTTTGGGAGCTGGGAACACGCGGAGCCCATGGGAAGGCTTGAACCGAAACCTCTGCTGATGCACAGCAGTTTGTGTTTCCAGGAGAACATTTTTCTCCTGGCAGGAGAGGACAACTGCCACTGGATCAGGGCCTGTGGATGGACGGGGCTGGGGTACAGGCTGCAGAGTAAGTACGAGCAGGAGGCAGAGGCTGGAAGGGGGTTCCCTTCTACGCTTGTGCCCAAGCCCAGGAGCACAAGCTGCACAACCACTTCAGCTACAATAAAGATTAAAGGAGTGAGATTTACAGCTGCTCCCGTGTCTGCTAGAGGTCTTTTTTGCCTTCTGCATTCTTTCTGGGGGGTACATCTCCCTTCCCAAACCTTAAAGTCCAGACTTTCAAAGATATTCTGGTTCCACAAAAACTTTGAAGATCTGGCCCAAAGCCTTCCATCTAGGGGCTATTGGAGGTAAGAGAGGAAAATACGTTCTTTCTGAGGGGATGAAAAAAAAAAAATCACCTTGTGTTTGCTCTGCTCTTCTGAGCAAATGAAGTGTTGTCTCTTGAAGCAGAAGTGTGGAAGGAGGCAGGGCTGGGCTGGGCACAGGGGTGGAAAGGGAGGAGTGGGATGTCAAGNAAGAGGGGAGCAGGTTGGGAGCTACCAGAGAGCGTGAGAGAGGGGTGGATGCCCAGAGTCACACGCTGCCTCCCGGGAGAGACGCCCCGCGGGCAGACAGAGCCCCTCCTGCAGTGGATTCCCCGGTGGCCCCCGACCGACTGGCTGTGGTGACCTGGAGGACCGGGGGACATGGCAAGAGGTTCCTGCCCAACGCAAGAGGGTCCACAGGAACATCTGCCCGAAGACTACCCCGCCTTCCCAGGTGCCGTTGCAGAACAAGTGTGATGTCCTGCGAGGGAAACTGGACAATGGTGAGGGTGATTCTTCTGCCAACTTGGAGGTGCCATCGAGGTCTAATTGAACCACTCCCCACACACTAGTATTTTTGAGATTCAGAAAGCCCATGGCACCTTAAGAGCAAAGACTACATGCCCAACTGCCCCCTGAAATGTTTGTATGTCAATGCACGCAGAATGGGGAACAAACAGGAGGAATTCGAGATCTGTGTGCGGACATGATCTCCTAGCAGTTACTGAGAAATGGTGGGATAGCTCGCATGACTGGAATGCTGCCATGGATGGCTGTGTTCTCTTTAGGAAAGACAGGCCAGCAAGGCGAGGTGGTAGAGTTGCTCTTAATGTGAGATAGCAACTGGGATGTATGGAGCTCTCCCGAGGGGGATGAAGATAGAGTTGAGAGCTTATGGGTCAGGATTAAAGGCCACCTAATAGGAGAAACACTATTGTGGGGGTCTATTAGAGGCCACCTGGTCAGGATATGGAGGTGGATGAGCCCTTCTACAGGCAGCTGAGAGTTGCCTCGCAATCACAGGCCTTGGTCCTCATGGGGGACTTCAACCACCCCGATACCTGCTGGGAAGGACACACGGCCAGGCACGTACAGTCCAGAAGGTTCCTCCAGTGCATTGATGATAACTTCTTGACTCGGGAGGTGGAAGTGCCACCTAGGAGAGCTGCACTACTGGACCTAGTACTGACAAACAAAGAGGGGTTGGTGGAGGACACTAAGGTTGGGGGCAGCCTTGGCTGCAGCGACCATGAGAAGACAGAGTTCAGGATCAGGTGTAGTGGGCATAAAACGACAAGTANCCGTGCAACCTGCTGTAGGTGGAGCTACTCTGGCAGGGGGGTTGGACCAGATGGTCTCTAGAGGTCCCTTCCAACCCTTAACTTTCTGTGATTCTGTGATTCTTTTGCATAGGGCCCAAAATTGCCCCATATGGGGAGACTCACAGTGGATTTTGGGAGCTGGGAACACGCGGAGCCCATGGGAAGGCTTGAACCGAAACCTCTGCTGATGCACAGCAGTTTGTGTTTCCAGGAGAACATTTTTCTCCTGGCAGGAGAGGACAACTGCCACTGGATCAGGGCCTGTGGATGGACGGGGCTGGGGTACAGGCTGCAGAGTAAGTACGAGCAGGAGGCAGAGGCTGGAAGGGGGTTCCCTTCTACGCTTGTGCCCAAGCCCAGGAGCACAAGCTGCACAACCACTTCAGCTACAATAAAGATTAAAGGAGTGAGATTTACAGCTGCTCCCGTGTCTGCTAGAGGTCTTTTTTGCCTTCTGCATTCTTTCTGGGGGGTACATCTCCCTTCCCAAACCTTAAAGTCCAGACTTTCAAAGATATTCTGGTTCCACAAAAACTTTGAAGATCTGGCCCAAAGCCTTCCATCTAGGGGCTATTGGAGGTAAGAGAGGAAAATACGTTCTTTCTGAGGGGATGAAAAAAAAAAAATCACCTTGTGTTTGCTCTGCTCTTCTGAGCAAATGAAGTGTTGTCTCTTGAAGCAGAAGTGTGGAAGGAGGCAGGGCTGGGCTGGGCACAGGGGTGGAAAGGGAGGAGTGGGATGTCAAGGGAAGGTTACAGATCTGATCGTGCTGGCAGCACGCCCCCAGCCCAGCTCTGACACATGAAAGAGGATTTTATCCAGCTTGAACACATTGCCTGCAGCCTCGCTGCAGATCTCGCGGATTAATGGCTCGAAATTAAACCTCTGCTCATGCAAAAGAGCAGTGTGAGTTTCCAGCAGAATATTTCTCTCCTGGCAGGAGAAAGCAACCGTCGTGTGGCATTTGCACAGGGGGCTGCTGGTGGGCAGGCATCTACGGAAGAGCAACTAAATCATTCTTTTCCCAGCTGCAGTAATATTTCTTCCCACTGCATGTTACAGCTGAGCTCCTCTGACTCACACTACAATGGCTGAAACTCAATGAAGTCAAAAAAATCAAGAAGCGCCTGCTCCGTGCCGTCACCCGGATGCCAGATCAGCTCTACCCAAAGCAGGATTAAACAAGATGAATCTTCAAAGACTGTTTCTACATACCGAGATGTTCGAGAGCTTCACCTCTTTCTGCTCTGCTACAGCTAATGCCTCCTGGAGCAGTATGGCCCCAGGAGAAAGAGAAACATGGAACTGTGATCAGCCGTGAGTTGGAGAAACCCAGTTGTGTCCTTGTGCTATTATATGTCAGCCTTTTTTCCCCAGCATCTGCCGCAAAAAATGCCTACAGCTCTCTGGATACAGCAAAGGTTGGTAGGAGTGTGGCCAGCAGGTCAAGGGAGGTTAGAGCGTGGCCAGCAGGTGGAGGGAGGTCATCCTCCCCCTCTGCTCTGCCCTGCTGAGGCCACATCTGGGGTACCAGGTCCAGTTTTGGGCTCCCCAGTTCAAGAAGGACAGGGACCTGCTGGAGAGGGGACAGTAAAGGGCCACAAAGATGATTTGGGGGCTGGAATATCTTTCTTATGAGGAAAGGTTGAGGGAGTTGGGTCTTTTTAGTCTGGAGAAGACCAGACTGAGGGGGGATCTAATTAATGCTTACAAATACTTAAAGGGAGGGGGCCAGGAGGATGGGACAAATCTTTTTTCAGTGGTGCCCAGTGATGGGACAGGAGGTAACGGGCACAAACTCAAACATAGGAAGTTCCATCTGAACATGAGGAGGAACTTCTTTCCTTTGAGGGTGGCAGAGCCTTGGCACAGACTGCCCAGAGAGGTGGTGGAGTCTCCGACTCTGGAGAAGTTCCAAACGCACCTGGACACCATCCTGTGCCACCTGTTCTGGGTGACCCTGATCTGGCAGGGGGTTGGACCAGATGATCTCCAGAGGTGCCTTCCAACCCCTGTGATTCTGTGATGGCTCAGCAAATGCTGCCTAAACAGCTCAGAAGGGTGTGTGTCCACCACAGCTACACCTCCAGGGGCCAGTGTGTTTGCTGTAGTAACACCCGTACGTGCCATAACTCACCCCTCTCCTGGCGTGCAGTGCCCAGGTCAGAGTAGCAACCAAAAGACAGGGAGAAAGGGTGGGCGATACTTTCTTTTTCCAGCCCAGAGAGAGACAAGCTGAAGGATCTACCTGGAAATAGAGCTTCCTGCTTATTGAACCTCAACAGGGACTCCAGGCACCACTGACTGTCATGCAAAGCCCTGCTCAGCTATTCTGTGGTTAAACAGGAGGTGAGGAGCAGCAGAGGTCAGAGAAGGTGCAAACCCATGGACTGATCCACAGGCTAAGGATCCCAGAGAGGCTGCTTCCAGCCTGGGATGAGTCTGACAGTGTTTCTTAGCTCATCTAAAGCAGCCCTAACCCCAGCCATAAGCACAAACTGCCACACAGAGACCTGAGCACTGTAAGCACAAGCCCGATTTCTCGTTCACTCCCACTGAAATCCAAACCCGCTCCTCAGAAGCCCACGGTGGGAAGGCAGACGTAGACCTCTGCATCTCCTCAGCTGCTCCTGTGCTGTCAGGCCACGGAATAAGCCTGGCTGGGGTATTTTAAAATAACTGCAGGGTGTTTAAGAGCAACTTTCGGTTAACAAACTATGAGGCGTAAGCGCTTGTGACCAGCACTCGTTGCAGAACAAACACAGAGCTCTTGATGTTCAAGAGCTGAATCCCAAGGGTGAGAAGCATCCGCAGGCTCTATTTACCAGGAAGAAATGTCTAATAAAGGAGAACATGCATGATCATTTGCACGCAGTTAAAAGTGTTTCAACAGCTTTCCCCACAACACAAGTTTTGCCCAAGGCTGACAGATTTTCTCTTCTTGTCAGACACAGGAACAACAAAGTAGACGGAGAGGGAGGAGACTCCAACTCCATGAACCTGCAGACCTGACTCTCTTCTGACTTATGCCAGCAAAACCCAAGAGTATTTCTGCTTTTTCACACTCAGGGATTACACTTCTCCATTACAGTAAAACTGCAAATGTGTTTTTGCCTTTTCACGGAAGAAGAACCACTGTATTTCTGTATAATATCTTACATTTTCTGTTAGCACATACCATCCTAGGTGCCTAGGAGAAGAGAGCCCTGCAGCCAGCGCAGCTCTGTGAGCACCAGCACAGGGTCCTTCTCCACTCCCTCCTCCTCTCCACTGCCTGGGATGCAGTCAGATATGTTTTTGTTATGATTACTTTAATTTTGCCTTCATACAAACCAGCTGAAGATTCTTCCCCAGAGGCTATTAGCAAGGATAGAAATGGGAAATACAGATGAGTTGTATCTACTAATAATTACATTGCATTTCCCAACCAATGGTTCCCAGTTGGACCACGGAGCCACACAGCCGACAAGATGAGTTCTCAGGGTGCCGCCTGGCCTGGGCAGTTGCTGGTTAATGCCTGGCAATCTCCTCTCTGCTTGCAGTGGCTTGTTTGGTTTTTTGGTTATTTATTTGGTTATTTGGTTATTTTTGGTTATTTTTTGGTTATTGGAGTTTCAAACTCCAGGGATGAGCTGAGGGGGTTTTTTGTTTGCTTGTTTGTTTGTTTGTTTGCACTGAGGGGGTGTGTGTTTGGGTTTTATTTTATAGATTTCACCTCTGGGATTTAGTGTTTTCCCCAATGACAGGCCTCTTTTAAATCAAAAGAGATTTTTCCACCACTCTGAATTTATATACTCTGAATCTAATCAGATCAGGTCTCAATACAGCTGGACCAAGGAGGTCATCCCAAATATTTTTCACCTTTTCCTCTTGCAGAGGGAGAATGAAATAGCAATCAAATATTTATTTTCGATCCCAGCAATCTAACACAGATGCCCTGGGTTTAGCAGGGGCTTTGAAAGCCTTTCTAAATAAACTCACAGATATTTTTTTGGGTTTTTTTTTTCTTTTCTCCCCTCCTATTTGGAAAAACACGGGCATATGCAGTCCTTTTACTGTAGCACTTCCCAAGCTGTTTCTGCCTGTTTAATTTCCCTGTAAAGTTTCTTAGCAATGAGGTCATTATAAAACCTCCCTCCAATCACCTCCCCCTCTTCCTTTCGTCCTCCCCTCATCCCACCTTCCCTCCACTTGCAGATGCTTCTGAACAAACCGTCTATCATGCGGGTAGTGGCTCCGGGCCATTAAAACCCAGCTCTGGCATGAGCGCCGTGGAAATGGAGAGCTTTCATTGCCACTCCAGAATGGGGTTTTTATGGGTAATTGATGGGAAGCCACAGACGGCTGTTGACAGTGCAGAGAGATTAAGCAGTTTACTGCGCAGGGGAAGCCTGGCCAGTCCATCCGCCCTGCTTCAGTGGCCAATCTCTAAAGGAATAAATGATGCTCATAAACACATCGTTTTTCTTCAAATCATTATGCACTTCCTCGCTAAAGCGTGGTCTCGCAGGCAGGGCCTGATCCAACACCCCGGAAGCCCACGGGAGTGACTCCTGCCAATCTGGCACAGACGCACGAACCATTTAGAGTCAGAATTACTGAAGAGTGGAGGTGCCCAGGGAGGAGCTCAGTGAAATTTAGACCCTCAAATGCAAAACTGCAATTAGAAAATGACAGGTGTTCATCTTAGAATCATAGAATCACAGAATCACTTGGGGTGGAAGAGACCTTCAAGATCATCGAGTCCAACCATAAACCTATGCCAAAACCACCCCTAACCCATGTCCCTCAGCACCACGTCTGCCCGGCTTTTAAATACCTCCAGGGACGGCCATTCCACCACCTCCCTGGGCAGCCTGTTCCAATGCCTGATAACCCTTTGGGTAAAGAATTTTTTCCTAATCTCCAACCTAAACCTCCCCTGGCACATCTTAATCCTCAATGCGCCGGACCATGATCTTCCCTGGGCATCTGAAGTTGGATCTCTCTGCACCCAATCCTAGTTTCAAGCTCACTTCAGCCCCTTCTTGGTACAGACAGGAAAACAAACCTGGATGAACAGTTATCTTCTTTTTCCAGGGTACTCTACTGCTCCGAACACCTGCAGAACCACATCCAAGGTCATCCCCTGCTCAGTGAAATTCATGCTGTATTTCCTACCAGAAATACAGGGGATGTTTTCCCACCCCCCCTTTTGCTAAAGTCCTGCCATCGCACAGGAAAGCTTTTAACATAATCAAACTGCAGGAAGACGGAGCAGAAGAAGCGGCAGGACTCGGGTGCTGGGTAACTGGGGCATGTCAGAAAGCAGCCCTCTTCTCTTCAGTTTTACTATATCGGCTTTACTGCTGCTGCTTGTTTAAAGTCATGTTAGAAACCAAGATAATAATAATAAAAATAACAGTTAGAGATGAAGGCTTTCATGTGCCAGAGCAGATTTGATGGGAAGCTGCATCAGAAGAGCTCTGCAGCATTTGGTTCCCGACTTATCCGTGCAGCAAGGGGTTCACTGGGGACTTCTGGAAGTTGGGACCTGGTAGAGATTGAATGAACAAAGGAGACCAATTCAGTCTCTACAATCCTTTTTTTGTCCTCTGGTAAATATTGCCCTTGAATTTCATGCTATGCACTCAGCCAGAGAAAAGCTAATGATCCAAGATGTAAACATTTTATTTCCTGTCTCCAAAGCTGAACATAACTTTAACCCTTGCCCAGCAAACATCAGCAGCTGTCAAGAAAGCCTTTATGGACTTCAAGGGCAAGACCTCGGCTCTGCTGTAGTCAATGGGACTTTTGTCATTGCCTTGTGGCATTTGGGGAGAAAAGGAATAAGGAAACCACCAAGGACAGAAACCTAATTGTTCTCCCCCCACAGTGGGTGCAGGCTGGCTGCAAGCAGAGACCCTGCAAGTCAGGACGCCCAAGACATTGAACATGAAGTTACATCAAGACACAACATTCCAATGGGGCTAATTAATTTAGCAGGCATTTTGTCCTCCCAAAGCGGGCAACCTCAGAGGTAGTGGATGCTTCAGATGAAAGTAGGAGGGTGTTTAGAGCAGACGTGCCCTGCTTGAGCAGGGCTGCTTTTAAGGTCAGTGGAAATCAGTTCAAAGTCAATACTCTTAATGGGGTCTGGTGCAATTCATCTCAGCCCAAAGTAGATGCCTTCAGCTGGCCAGAGGATTCCCACCCCAAACTCCACTGCCTAGAAAGCGATCTGAGGGTGACCAGCTGAGGTAGCCTTATACGTCTGTAACAGAGGGACTTTGATGTGAGACGAATCTGACCCTTAGGGAGGGCGAGGGGGAATTAAACCTGATGTTCAATGGAGAAATTATGACCACTTTAACTTGCTTTTTTTCTCTGTAACCACCTGTGGACCACCTACGGATGAAGGGGCTGTGCCAGTGATCATGCAAGAAACCACCTGGAAAAACCTTCTCTGGGCTTGGCCAGAGGCCACAGCACTTAGTTTAACCCTGAATCCAGGGTGATGCTGTTGCTTTAACCCTTTCCCAGGCTTTTGAGGATTTTCGGCACATTGGAGGCTTCAGCACTCATGTGTACACATTATGGCCATCTTCCCTCCGTCTGCTGTTCTACTCTCAGAGACATCTGAGAGCACGAAGAATGAAAAATGAGCAGCCAAGTCATTTAATTCAGTCCCAATCATCATTAAGAGGGATGGGGGGAAAATGCCCTTGTATAGTTTAAGCAACTGTTGGCTTAATCTTTCTGGTTGTAACATGAAAGCATTTGGTCGATTATTCTTAGTAGGTGCAGGATTATTTTTGACCTGAAGGATTTCTTGCTCATGGTGCAACCTCTGTCTCAAGCACTAAGTCCTTCTCTGTCTGTCTTATTCAGATTCATTTAAGAGATGCAGCCCAAGCCAAGATTGAGCAGCCATTTGTTTTTGTTTACTTGGCCAATTAGGGTCAATTTAATGAAGTGTTGGGTGGAAAACAGCATCTCTTGTTATGTTGCACAGCAGCAATTAAAGTTCTCTTGGAAGAAGGTTAAGCAATTAACTGCAGTGCTTCTTGAGATACAAAAAATAAGCAGAGGTTCAGTCTTAGCTGGTTTGAGGAACTCACTAACCTGTCTGGCTTCGTGGGCAGCATTTATTGACAGCACAGTGGAGTAAGTTCACTCTTTATTCAGACCTTGCTGGTGTTTCAGGGAGGACACGTGTTGGAAAAGCAGGCAGCAGCCCTCAGAAAGACAAGTACCAGTAAAGTGATGGACAGGTTTACTGGAGCTGCTGGCCCTTGGCTGCTGAAATCTCAACAAGACTGATGGGCGGCTGGGTAAGAAGTGCCTGGAGAACAGGCTGAACAATTTGGGATGATCATATCCCAGCCCTTCAGTGATGGCCAACTGACCGAGGGGAGCAGACAGGTGGAGCAACTTGGAGAGCTCTGCTCCGTCCTCTCCATCCTCCTCTAGAAACCTGGGCTGCTCCTGCTTTGCCACTGGAAGGAAATCAGTCCGATCTTTGCCCTTCCCACGCTGGTCTGATGCCAGCAGCTAACGGAAGACGTGTAACTCTGCCTGATCAGCTCAGCTGCTGTCGACAAGAGCAGACTGCTCTTATATTACTGCCCGAACAAAATGTTCTGTCAAACTGGAAGCGGAGCTAAGAGTTCATCCCAGAGGCTTCCAGGTGAACCAATCTGACGGGATTATTTTAATTAGCAAAACAATGAGACATCCTGTAAACCTGAGAAATGGAAATGGAAAAGAAAAGGCATCGTCTGCAGAGGTAGAAAGGCATCATCTGCAGGGGGTTTGTGATGCTGTGAGGAAAGAGACCAGCTGTATCACAGGAGATTCCCTAAAAGTTGTTGAAAGTACCAGAATTACACAGTGCAAGATTATTCTCTACCCACAGAACGCATCCACTCATCTACTGATTTGGCTCTTGGGGCCAGATTTGAAGAAGAGGACACAGGAGCAGGTGATCCTCTCTAACCAGGGCAGTTCTTGCAGCCAGCAGTGAGAAGTCTTCAGAGAATCCCCCAAAATGCTGAGTGAGACAGGGAGAGGATCAAGCTATCCCATTTTAAACATTAAAAGTGCATTGCCTAACCTGAAACCTTTGCAAAATTCTACGTAGAGATTGGCACCAGAAAATTTTACCCTGCAGGTAGCTTTAGAGTAGATGAAAAAGCTACACTGTCAGCCTTAAATTATATTTTTCTTCTTCCATCAGCAAAGTCACACCACAGCAGTCTTCCAGGTTCACTTAAAGCATGCTGGACATTTTCTTCCCAGAGAAAACACAACAAAACTGGCTTGCTTTGATTTTTGATTTCTCTGCTCCGGATGATTCTAACTCAAGAATGATGGAAAAGAGTCTTTAGAAAGCACTAAGGATTCACCATCTTAAAAGTAGGCTTTTTTAAAGTATTTTTAGGTAGATGCCCCAAATTGCTAAATCACTAGCTACTTGATAAAAACCAGCGTTATTGCTAATGCTGAGGTTCAGTCCAAAGCCCTGGTGTTGTCCTGGCCACCGCAGCTAGAGAGATGACATTATCCCTTTGTTCTTTGCAGGAGCCTTTTTCATATTTAAGGACTGTTAGAAAGTCCCTCCTCAGTCTTCTCCTCCCACCCTGCTCTGGAGAGCGTCCGAAAGGAAGCAGAGACAGTCTGTATTTCCACCCATCACAAAATACTGCATGAAATGAAACAGGCTCAGAGAAAAAAACAGAGCAAGTGAAGAGCCACTGGGACCAGTGACTTCATCCAAGGGCCTCTGTACCTCTTCCCGAAGACAGTCATTAATTATATCATCACACACTATTTTTTTCCTTGTGGTCTCTGACTCAGTGCACAAGATGAACCTGCCCTGGGCAGCGACAGAGGCTGTTGCCTGCAGGATTCTCCCACGTTAGGGGGGAAAAAAAAGAAAAAAAAAGAAAAAGAAACAACAAGAAAAGAAATATAAAAGGCATGTTTGAAATGGAGGAGATATTTTTGAGCAACTGCAGACAATGTTCTCCCCTGCTTCCCCCTGCCACTCAATGCATTATAAATGCGCTTTCTCTGCCGCGTGGGTGGGGAAAGCAGCCTAAGTCCTGCTGAAATTAATGGCCTGTGTGGTTTACTTTTATCTGGCAGGTTTTGTTTTTCCAAGACGGGTAGAAAGCAATTCATTTTTAAATTAAAGAGATAAAAAGACATCTCCAAGTTGAGATCAAAAGCTGTGAAAAAGAAGATTTGTGCAGCATGGCCACAGAGATGACCTTCATCATTTCTTATGTCCACTCCATTTGTCGCTTATCTGCCTTCACAGTGTGTTAAACATCCATGGGTATTTCTGCAGTGACCTTCATGGCCTAAGCTGTATCAGTCATCTGCGACAGGGACTGGCATTTGCAAGCTCCAGAGGTGAATCCTTGCTTTCAGCTTTCCTCCTCTCTCTCCCCAAAGAAACAAACCTCCCGGGTAATTTTCATAATCATTATATTCTGCTGGAAAATGGTATGTAAATAAAATTTCAACATGCTTCACAAAGCCTGTATTGATGTTGATGAATTTCTTGGGGTGTGTAATACTTCCTGAATCAAATATTCAGGTTTTGTTTCTGTTTGTGCATTTTCGTTCTGATACGGAAGGAGAATCTTCCTCAGGATGGAAGCTCCAAGCTTAAGCCAGCTCCACGTGGAGACCCTGCTCCCTGCTCTGAATCTCCTGTTCTCCCACTAAAGCATCCGTCAACAACCAGCCTCTTCGTCTCCCAGGCATCCGACTTCCCTGGCTCCACCTGAATCCCTCCCAGACCATGGTCTGATCCCACAACTGGTCCGCTCTCACCTCACCCCTACTCTATGTTCTCGTTTTTACTACAAAAATCTCATCTCTTCAAATTGCCTCCCGCCACTTGGCTCACGCCAGCTCCATCAAGATCCTCTTGGTCAGGTTTAAACACGTCAGATGCCTCCTTCCAGAGCGCTCCGAGCAACTCTGAAATAAGATGTCTCTCCTGCTGGATTCTATTTCTTTGTCAGAAATCGATCCTCTCCTTCCTTTCTCTCACTGTTCTTAACAGAGCTTGAAATTACTGCACTTCTCTGCCATCTCTCGGCTTTTCCCTCCCCGCTCCAGTCCACACCGCAGCTGCAGAGGGACCAGATCTCCTCCTGGTTCCTGAGGGTGCCCAGCGCAGGGGTCTCCACACACTGTGGTTGTCCCGGCTCCTGGGGAACACCTCACCCTGCCCATGGGATGGGAGATCCTATGACCTGGACCTTCCAGACCAGCTGAGATGTGACTTGTCTGACCTTCTCTGCTCTAAAAGCCATTGAGGACTGCGAGGCTGCTGCCATGCCAGCAAACAGCATGGTCCCAGGTCTCTTCTATGGCCTCAAGGTGGTCTTGCAATCCAGAGGGACAAGTGACTTTGGATGCTGCCAAAAAGTCGCCCCTAGTAGCTCCCACTTTAGCAGACAGGGTGCACATGCCCAGTGAAGGGACCACTCCGAGAAAGACACTGAGGGGCTGGAGTGTGTCCAGGGAAGGGCAGCGGAGCTGGAGAGGGGTCTGGAGCACAAGTCTCCTGAGGAGCCTCTGAGGGACCTGGGGTTGTTCCACCTGGAGAAGAGGAGGCTGAGGGGGGACCTTCTCGCTCTCTGCCACTGCCTGAGAGGAGGGTGCAGCCAGGGGGGGTCAGTCTCTTCTCCCAAGTAACAAGCAATAGGATGAGAGTAAATGGCCTCATGTGGCACCAAGGGAGGTTTTAATTGGATATTAGGAAAAATTTCTTCAGGGAAAGGGTTGTCAAGCATTGGAACAGGCTTGGAGTCACCATCCCTGGAGGTGTTTCCCAGCCGGGCAGACGTGGTGCTGGGGGACATGGGTCAGGGGTGGGTTGGGCAGTGCTGGGCTGATGGTTGGACTCAATGACCTTAAAGGTCTCTTCCAACCTGGGGGATTCTGGGATTCTATGATGGTGGCCAGGAGGCGTCTTGTGTCAGTCACTGAACCTGCCCAAGAAGACACACCGGCCCCAGGCTTTGACTGAGATCCCAGCTGTTCAGGGATCCCTCAGGCAGGATAAACTAAATGTGTAAGAGCAAAGGTCAGTGATAGAAGGAGAATATTTGAGTCAGACTCTCCAAGAGCAGATCAGAATAGTATCAAAAAATGTAATTTTCCCTCCAGGAATGACTCCCTGTACAGTGTGTGCCAAAATACGCCCTGGTGCTTAGTTTACCCTGCAGCAGTCTCCGAGAGACAGCACTAGCGCCTGCCAGAGTCCCAGAGCTGGAGAACATACTACCTATCTTTGGCCTTCCAAAAAAATTACAAAATAAGAGGGAAGAAAACCAGTTTTCTTTCTTATGACAGGGAGCATTTCACAGTGACCCCAGTTGTGGCCTCCCCAGGGCAGAGCAGAGGGGCAGGATGACCTCCCTCCACCTGCTGGCCACGCTCTTCTTGATGCCCCCCCAAGGTGCCATTGGCCTTCTTGGCCACCAGGGCACATTGCTGGCTCATGGGCATCCTGTTGGCCACCAGGACTCCCAGGTCCCTTTCCACAGAGCTGCCTTCCAGCAGGTCAGCCTCCTAATTGCGATCTATTTCCTTCACAATCTATTTTCCTTCACTAGGCCGCAGCCAAGAATTTAATGCCCTGATATTTTTCTGTTTGTTTGAGTTTACTGTTCAAATCTGTTTACAATTCTCATTGAACATAATGGCTTGAGAGATCAGGAAAGGAGTTAATCAGACCTAGGTCCCAAAAAAAAATCTGCTGAAATGCTCCGGTGCATTCGTCAAGTTTGAAGTATGGATTTGAAAGGACCACGCCAAGCTGTTTGCTTGAAAGGTGTTTGTGATGCTGAGTTCACTTCAAGGCCAGCCCATCTGAAATTGCTGGATGCACACAGCGGGGCATACGTGAAACCAGTGGGGAACTGGTGATCAGCAGAGCCTACCTCAGAAATACCTGCAGGCTAGATGGAAGGTTCAATCGTCTTCATCAAAATACAAAACCGATTCAAGGGTGTAAAAGTGGACATGGAGGCAGCTGGGCTCTGAGGAAAGTGGAGAGGTTACAAATTTAATTGCCTCATGTTCCCCAGGATGTGTAACAGATTGCAGAGTATTAATTGGAAGGATGAATGGAAAAGCAACAAAATCCTTAAAATTCCTCCCTTGTACCCCCCAAATTAGTCCATACCTGGCAAACACTGACTTTCACAATCTACTCTAACCTGAAGAGCTTCTCTTAGGAGTCAGGACGTCACTTGGACACTTACATCAAGCCATGCCAGTTCCCCCCCCCTGCTTTGCTTTATCTAAAAAAGATTGTTTGTTTTAGATACTTCTTACACAGACTCTTTTCTTGGCTTCAAGAAGTGTGCTACAGCAGCATGTTGAAAAGCAAGCATTCCCAAACTCATCATGTCCTTGAGCAGAGAGACACTAGCTGGAGATGGCCAAAAAGCAAATCTGTAAGAAATTCCTTTTTTTTTTTTTTTTATTCTTTCACTTGTTGAATCTGGTCCAAATTGAACTGAAACCAATACTATTTTTTTAAATTTATCACAGTGTAGAGACTCCCACGGTTTTGCAGCTGCTGTCTTGAAACTACCATCCCGGTCAACTTCCCTGAGGATAGAAATGGGAAAGGCTGTGAATGGCACCGGCACGCTGGTGGGGAAGATTCTGCACATCCCCAAAATCCCTGGCCCCGCTGCAGACCTGCCTGGCCCAGTGGCTGCCAGCCCACAGCTCCCTCTGCTCCAGGCCCATGAGATAATTGGAAAGAAGTTTCACAGAACCTGGCCTTGGACTTGGCCAAACAAATTTGGAGCTCAGAAGTGTTAAATGAGGTAATTGGTGCTGCATGAAATGGTGTTTTTCATGAGGATACTTGGTTTCACTGGAGAGTTTTTGACTGGCTCCAATGCGAACCCTGCCATTGCGAGCTGGGATGAGACTAAAGTGGGCTTTTACAAGCAGCCCAAAGCAATTATGAGAAAGACTGGAATGAGATCAGAAAAATGGGAAGGGCAAAATAATTAAAGCATTGGTGGGACTGAATTAGGAGGGAAGATGAAAAGCGTGGAAAACCTACAGCGTGGCTAAGCAGCAAGTAGTTGGGAAAGGCGAGAAGAGAGAAACCTGGGAGTTTGAAGGCTGCGAGTACACAGAAGGGAAGATTGATTTGGCAGACTCTCCAGATCCTGAGGGTATCCAGGAAGAGGAAGGACATCTAGAAATGGGGGGCAGACGGGCAACTAATAAGCAGCTCTGGAAAGAATGGACACCATCTCCAGGCGGCACCTCTTCCTCTTGATGCATCTTGGGACACGTGGCAGTGTCCACCCTCCTGTGCCAGAGACGGGATCACTACCCCAACAGCTCTTCCTCACGGCTTCAAAATGAAAGATTTATGGAGCGATTCGTTAACTGGTCTGGTTTACATACGCATGAACACCCGGACTCGCTGTTCCCTGTGCTGCCGGGATTTTGCACCAGTGTAATTCACCCACTAGCTGCCACAGGAAACCTGCTCCCCATCTCCCCATCTTCTCCAGGGCCACCTTAAGGCTCCGCTACCTCCCGCTTGTCCAGAATCACCTCCTGATGTTTCCTAGTTAAATGTCAAGCTTGACTTCCAATTTGACAGCGCTACGCTTCCATTTGGGGGTCACTTGTACATGAACGTAGCCACCCGTGGCCAGCACAAGCCTCCCATTAGAGAAGGCGTGCTGGAGAAGCCGCGTGCCCCGCTCATCCTCCCAACAGGGCTGCAACTCTTCCGCTCATTAAACTGCAATAGGTCCGAACACAAAGAGAGAGTGTGCATCATTACGGCTAAATATGTTTTCTTCTTTGGGTTTGTTTTCTCAGGGATACGTTTGGGGACTTGTATAATGAGGCACTCGTTGGCAGGGCAGTCAGAGAGCTAAAGGCAACAAGGCAGAGAGGTGTAAAAAGCAAACGGTTCAACAAGCGACGTCCTTGCTGTAACGGGAGTGCAGTGACGTCCCCTCACACCCGTACACCCAACAACAGCAGGCACAAGAGGTCACAACAACCTGCCTTGCTTAACTGGCCTCATTACCGTGGTGGCCCAGCATCTCCTGGTGCTTCACGTACTTGCACAGGGTGCGGGGAAGGGCAGCGTTGTTAACTTGATCCAAAGGAGAAAGCGAGCTTTGTTCCGGGAAGCTTTGTCACTGTAACAGTGAAACACATCTTTCTCTCTTAGGCTGTGGCAAAAATGGTTGTGAATTAAATAAAACCAATGGAATTCCTCTTCCTGTGGTGCAGGGGGAGGGATTCAATCAACCAGAAATGCTGCAGTTTCTTTTGGTGTCCATTTCCTAGTCTAAATAAATTAAAATTTTTGACCAGAAAGCCCCTGATTCAACGCCCAAAGGCTCCTTATTGAAAAACTGAAATGTCTGGACTATGGCAGAGTTCTACTCTGTCCTGGTGTGAGCAACACAGGACTAATGTATTTCCTAACGCTTGGGAAAGCTGTGTTTGTGTAAGACTCTGGTGTCTGAATTAGTGAAGATATTTACTGTACAGCCAGCCATGGTGGGGGGGTTTCAAGGTCTCAGTGGTTTCGAGCTGGGCAGGTGCAGGGATGAGGAGGAGCGAGACCCGGGCACTTGACCCCAGCTGCCAGCAGGATTGTTTCATACCATGAACGTCACATTCAATACAAATTAGAAAGTCTGCTGAGAGGTAGGGGGTTCTCCCCCTTGCTCATGCTCTCCCCCTTGATGGCTCCCCCTTGATGGCAGTGATCCAGAGGACTTCTTGCCCCGGGGCCGGATCCCTGAGCCCTTCCCTTCTTCCTGAAGCCGTAGCGCTCACAGTGTCCCACATTCCCTGTCCACTGCTGGGAGCGCACGGCTTCCCACTGATATAGTTGGCTGAGTATAACCCTCCTACAGTATACTTGGGTATCAGGATCCATATGGGTTCCTTTGTGTTAGTGCTGTTAATTATCCAGTTCTATCCTATTAAATCTGTCTATCTCTCAACCCCTGGGTTTTCTTGTTTTCTTCCCGATTCCCCTTCCTGGGTGGAGAGGGATCATCGGGTGAGAGAATAATTGTCTAAGCCACAATAAATTGTTATGGGTTTTCTCAAACCATAACATACTTGAAGCAAATTTCAAGTCAAGCAAGGCTTCCAGTCTGCCCCTTTTGGCTGTCACACACTGGCGTTTTTCAGTGTCGACAAAGGAAAATTCACTGAAAAATTGCTGGTGCCACAGGCTTTGTTTCCAGCCTGTGACTGTCGAGCACGTCACAGGCATGCAGAAAGTGTGCTGCAATGCAAATGTAGAAGCCCTGGCATTTAAGTGACTAAAGAAATGCTAAACATAGATTTTAAAAAAAGTCCTAAACACTGATATAGCTTCCCCTTTTCTCCCAACACCCTGCTTCATGCCAAGGCGCTGCTGGACACCTTTGGTCAGTTGCAGCTAAAACTCAGTTTTGGAAAGATGGAAGCTGGTGCGTGACAATCGGGAGCAACATCAGCAGTTCCCACGAGCTGAAGTTTATACCATGTGCAAGTGGAAGTCTTCAGAACAAGCAGTGATAACAAAAAAATTGGATTGAGGCATCACACTGTAAAACTTAATCTCCCATATAGAGACTTAGTCTACCATAAAAGAAACAGTACTGGAGGATGTAAGAAAACATGAGACCCTAGGGATGATTTAATGTCCTAAAGACATAAAGACATAAGCCGCAGCAATGCAAAAACGAGCTCGGTAACATAGAGGCTATTACATTTCAATTGGTTATGTGTACTCTACATAAAACACAATCAAAACACTTGTTTTTAAAGGGTGTAAATGCCTTTCTCAGGCTGAGGAAAAGCACCGTTACTGATCTAGAATCTTAAATATCATTTTAGGCTTTAAACTTGAGTGATGCTCCCTCCATTCCGCCAAACTGTCCAGTGAATTGGGAAAGGATCCTGCAAACTTCGTTTCGGCAGTGTTAATGTGAGACCTGGCAGCTAAGTCAGGAAAACCAGGTTCATTTTCTGTTATAAACTTTGTGTGTAGATTGCAAAAAAAGCTATTTAATCCTTGGCTGCGTGTTTACGGCCTTTGCTGGCTGGGCTGTGAGTAATTCCTGGCTGTCCTGCTTGGAGGCAGGTTCTGCATAGATTATCCCACCCAGCTAGAAGGTTTCCCCAGGCACTAAGGTCATAGAGTCATAGAATCATAGAATCCCAGAATCCCCCAGGTTGGAGGGGACCTTTAAGAACATCGAGTCCAACCATCACCCCAGCACTGCCCAACCCACCCCTGACCCATGTCCCTCAGCACCACGTCTGCCCGGCTGGGAAACACCTCCAGGGATGGCGACTCCACCACTGCCCTGGGCAACCTGTTCCAGTGCTTGACAACCCTTTCGGTGGAGGAATTTTTCCTAATATCCATCCTAAACCTCCACTGGCACAACCTTAGGCCATTTTCCCTTGTCCTATTGCTTCTTACTTGGGAGAAGAGCCCGACCCCCCCCAGCTACACCCTCCTCTCAGGCAGTGGCAGAGAGCGAGAAGGTCCCCCCTCAGCCTCCTCTTCTCCAGGCGGAACAACCCCGGGTCCCCCAGCGGCTCCTCAGGAGACTTGTGCTCCAGACCCCTCTCCAGCTCCGCTGCCCTTCCCTGGACACGCTGCAGCCCCTCAGTGTCTGTCTTGGAGTGAGGGGCCCAAACCTGACCACGGGATTCGAGGTGGGGTCTCCCCAGTGCCCAGTCCAGGGGCACCATCACTGCCCCAGTCCTGCTGGCCACACCATTGCTGACCCAGGCCTGGATGCCGTTGGCCACCTTGGCCACCTGGGCACTCTGCTGGCTCATGTTCAGCCAACTGTCAACCAAATCTGTGAAAAGAGATAACCAGTCTCAGGACTGCCTTTCTAAACAGAGCAATTTGCTCATTTGCCAACTTTGAACCCCCCAGCCGGAGACCTTTTCAGGGCAGAGTTTGCAAAATTTGCCCCTTTATTGTGTTTTTTGTGCACCCCTTTAAACAGCGGTCCCTTGTCTTCTGGTTTTATGGTGGGAAAGGTCTCCTCAAGAAAGACAGGTTATGGAGTCTCCATGGAGGGCCTCTAAGCAAGGAAGTCTAAAACGGAGTTAGTGAGGTTAGGAGAGAGTAAAGCTGCTCCCCTCCCTCCTCCTTTCCTTGGTCACCTCATATTCAAAATTACAAAAACAAGTCTCCCACCCGAGATGAACATTTCTGAGACCTCTTGCTGGGAGCACTGAGAAGATCTGTACCTATTGCTACAATCTGGGAGGGATGTGTAATGAAACAGTATTTCAGGAAAAAACCCCACCTTTTTCCAAAATGGAAAGATCTAATGAGAATGAGTCACCCTTGGAAATGGAAATAATCTGCAGTCAAAATGGGGCACTTAATTTCCAGTTTCTTGTTTGATTTAACTCTGGGTTTATGCTATAGTTTTAATGTAACAGAGTGAGGGGGACACCAGAGCCCTGAGGGATGTTTGGTGATTTAATTGCTATGGATTTCAGTGGGAAAGGGCTGGGAGCACCTCTGTGGCTACAAAAGTACGAGAGTGATGATCCCTCTGTTTCTCCCTCCTGGTGAGGCAGCAGGTTTGCATTTTAGCTCCTCTGCCTTCCTACATGACCAGCCTTGCCCCAAGACCATGAGTCCGGCGACATCTCGGGCCACGTTAGGGCAAAAAGCTCGGCACGGACTGTATCAGTCTCCAGGCTGCAGCGTTTCCGCTTCTGTGGCTGCTGGGAAGCAGGATGGGTTTGCAACCTCTGGCTGCTCAGCACGGAGCTCTGCCACCCTCTGCCGGGGACCAGGTCAGCTCGGGGTCCCGGCCACCCCAGGGCCAGCAGCTCTTCGAGCGCAGCGGTGCAGCATCATCTCCAAAACCAGTTGGTGTCCTCCAGACATGGGCCAGGCCAAATCCTCCCCACGTGCTTATTCGCTGTGGCTCTGCAGGGCCAGGCTTGCCCTTGCCTTACTGGAGCAGCATGAGTTTTGGTTTTGTAGCGGCTTTGTGCCACAGCACGAATGATTGTGTCAAAAGCAGGAGAACTGCCATGGCTCTGGAGCTCACGGCTCTGGAGCTCCTGGCTCTGGAGCTCACGGCTTTGGGGCTCACAGCTCTGGAGCTTACAGCTCCTTTCTTACTGGCATTGGAGCTCATGGCTCTGGAGCTCACGG